>CAHIKZ030002016.1:0-297500 GCA_903632075.3 Acanthosepion pharaonis
AAATAAATTGTAATGGTAATAAACTTTTCCCTCTAAGGAAACATTTGGTATTTAATGTTCGAGCAGCCATTATCGCTTTGGGTTGAAATTTATACAACCTTTCTATTAAGAAAACCTTACGAAAAAAAACTGGTTTCACATGTCCAGAAGCTATTATCATTCTTTATAGTATTGACTGGAGTTTCCTTCCTAACTTTCTAGTTGATGTGGTGTAGAATGATAACATCTGGATTATGTCATTAATTTCTCTTCAAGTTTTATGCGCTATCTATCCATTTTTGTTGTTTCTGCTGTTGGTAGTCCTCAAAAGGTTCACTCAGTATAAGGCTTGAGAACTATTCAAGGTAGAGAATTATTGATGTGTGTGATAGAAAAGTAAGAGGGGGTAGCAGAAAATGAACATTATAAGAATAAGGAGAATATAAACGAGATAATTACCTGTATTTGCATTGCTCATTTTGATAGTCATATGCTAATGGTAATGATAATATCAGCCGTTTCCTTATAAGAAAACATACGGTATTAACTGACAGAGCAACCAGTACACTTGTCTTGAACTTTTCTTCACTCCGTGGCCATCTATCTGGGATCAAAGTGTAGTATCTGTTCTTCTAATCTCTAATGGTAAGCGTAATATTGGCCGTTCATTATAAGGAATAATTCGGCATTCATTAACCGAGCAGCCAATGCTACTTGAGTTACGCTTTTCTTCACTCCCTGGATATCGGGCTGGGATCAAAGTGTAGTATCTGTTCTCTTAATCTCTAATGGTAAGCGTAATATTACCCGTTGCTTATAAGGAATCATTCGGCATTCATTAACCAAGCAGCCAATGCGACTCAAACCAGGTTTTCTTCAATCCCTGAATATCAACCTGGGATCAAAGTGTAGTATCTGTTCTCATCATTTCTAATGCTAATAGTAATATTAGCCATTTCCTTATGAGAAAACATTCGATATTCACTGACCGAACAGCCAGTACAGATTTCGGTTGAAATTTATAAAATTAAAACAATTTTTTCAATAAAATAGGTTTCTCAAGTTCAGTACATGTTAAAGACAAATAAAAAGTAAGAAAGAAAGAGAAATGGGTAAGAAAGAAGGACATTAAAGAAGAGAAAAGAATAAGAAAAAAGAAAAGAAGAAGAAAGAAATGAGTAAAAAGGAAAGGAATGACAGAAAGAAGATGGGTAAGAAGAAATGAAATTAAAGGAAAGAAAAGAAATGAAGGAAGAAGAAGAAGGAAAGCAAGACAGAAAGAAAGAAAGGAAAGAATGAAGGAAGTAAAAAGAAATAATAGACAAGAAAAGGAGGGTAAAGTACAAAAGAAAAAAATGGTTAAGAAAGAATGAATATTTAAGAAGGAATGGAATGAGAAAATAGAGAAAATGAAAGACAGAAAGAAAGAGCAAAGAAGTGAAAGAAATAAGTAAGAATGTGTTGTAACAAAGAAAGGTTTACTGAATGAGGAATAACTAAAACGAAGGTTGGAAATGAAATGGTAATCTTTATAACATCAACAATATACAATACTCGCCAGCGGCGTGAAGTAGGTAAACCACTGCTAGTGGTGGAATACTTAGATAGCATATTATCCCCACATACAAAAGTGTTCAATGTATTTATGAGGATTGGGACATACCCGTTAGTATCCATAGATACGATATATAACAGAAGGAAAAGAATGGAAGAAAAAAAATAGAAGAAAGTAACGAAAGAAATAAATATAGAATATAAATAAAGAAGGAAATAGAAAAGAAAGAAAGGAAAGAAAGAAAGAAAAAAAGAGAAGGAAAATAATTAGAAAAGAAAGAAAAGAAATAGAAAAGAAAGAAAAGAAATAGAAAAGAAAGAAAGAAATGCGAAAGAGATAAAAAGATAGCTTCAATCGAAGAAACTTCAAGGAAAAATGGAGGTAAATAGAAAAGAAAGAAATAAAAGAAGGTAATAAAGAAGGGAACGAAAGAAGAGAAAGAAAGAAATGAAAGAAGAGGAATGATTAAAGGAAAAATAAGAAACTCCTAAATACATTTTTTTTTATCAATAATCGTTTATAGTATTCAACTTTCTTTCGTCTTTCTATTATTTCGATTACAGCAAATTTTATTCTCCCAGTCGATATACACAAGTTTATTGGAATGTACAAGTGGAAGTTATAAAGAATTATGTTACGCCGACATTTCAAGCTAGACACGTAGACTTCTACTTGGACCCCAAAATTTCACATCATCATTTTCAATAAACGACCGCAAGGAGTAGAAACCAGACGGTGGATTGTGGATGCACAAAATAGACATAGTAAAGATTTCAAGAATGGCGAATATATATATATATATATATATATATATATATATATATATATATATATATATATATAAGCTATCAAAAGTTTTAATAACGAAATATTAAAGCATTATTTATCACTGGGAACGGATCTCAGAAAAAAAGAAAAATTAGAAATCTCAATCTCTTAATTTTATTTTATTGACAAAATCAAGAAATTACAATTATGAGACCCGTAAGCTGTGGTAGCATCTTACTGGTTCACGCGAAACGATTCTTCAAATTATAAACGCTTAGCGAACAGGTTGTTGGATTATCCGAAAATAATCTTATATATTAATAGCCGATGGCCTAGGCAAAATGTTATGCTACGTTCGTGCGAGCGTTTAGTGAAACTGTAATAGATACACGCCACCACCATAGCAGTAAACAGCAGTCAGCGGGGAAGAAAAAAAAAAAAAAGAAAAAGTAAAAGAAAGACGTAGATAACGGTAGCTGTGTAGAAAAAATAGACGAAAGAGAAAGAGAGTTGACGTAAACAAAATAGGAGACCCCCCTACAAGTGATGAATTGACAAAGCGATGCAGTATCGGACTTCTTTATAAAAGTCCCCAAAACAGATACCGAATTTGAAGTAAATGCAAAGGATGATATTTTTAAGCAGATTTTGTCATTGATATCTGCTAAGACACACAGAAGATGAAGTCGATGGCATCAATAAGCCATTCAGTTCCAAAATATGCTGTTTTTCCTGGGCAAGACAGCCTGACAGAGCCCAGTCCTCTCCAGGCTGGTTTTTGAATTCAGGGTTTTTATTTCTCCTAGACTGGTTGCCACCCAAGGCTATAGGACCGAGTCTGTCCCATTGCTTAGGAGAGATGGATACATATCTTTACCAAAGATATTAGCACCTAAGTGAATGTAATAAACTCAATTGGAATTTGAACTCAGCTCTCCAATTCTTCAATCTGAGTCACTATGCATTACTCCACCAAACCTCCTCCTAAAAGGCATGAAACTTACTAATTATTAAATAGACAGGATGAACCCCAAACCTTTGACTCATATTCTACAACCATATTAAGATTAAGCTGAAAAAATTCTAACATCTTTTTAGAAATTTTTATCTCCTCTGGAGTGCAAAAAATTAATTTAATAGTAAATTTGGCTTATTGAAATTAAATAAGTTTGAATGGACAAATTTATTTCCTACAAGAAAAATTATTTTTCCTAACAGGAGAATTATTTGCAGCTTTATATAAATGTAGATATATGCTGATAAAGTTGGTATGATGTACGACTGGTAGAAATATGCTGATAATGTTTTATACAAAATAGTGACTAGTAGAATTAATATGTAACAAAACATATGAATGAATTTATTTCGGTAAATATAATAATAGAAAGATATAACAGTATATAGATAAGCTGAGACCTGTGTTCGTGTTATTCTTTCATTGGTTCTAACCTTGGACCATCACCGTGGGACAAGGAACTTGGAACATAACATTATCGATCCTGACCTGGCATCTCGGCTTCAGTTACTTTCCCACCGCCCTAACATAGCTTCCCTCTGCCTTTTCTGTAATTATTTCCATGATAATTGTTCTGATGAACATTCCTCTTTGCTACCTAGACTTATGTGTCGTGTTAAACAATTTTTTCTCGACAGAATCTATCTTACATATTTATAAATCTACCATTTATCCATGCATTGAATATTACTGATGCTTCTTCTAAGTATTTAGAAATTCTTGATAAAATATGAAAAAATTTGCAATGTTATTGGTGCTCACCTGGCATCTTTAATTCGATCAATTTCCCACCGCCGTGCCTTTTCCTATAATATTTCACGATGAACTTTCTTTTTTGGAACATAGACTATGAATTTAAGCTCATTACTAGATTGGCAGGTAGGTCTCATCATTTTACAGTTGAGCTGGATAGATGTAACCGTAAGTTCTATGCTAACAGTTTCTTCTGTCGCACTTCTCACTTGTGGAAATCACTTCCAGTTTCTTGCTTTCCAGTCAACTTTGATCTTCAAAAATATAAATGCAATGTCAATCTCTATCTCCTGTCTTCTTAATTTCTGTTCTTTTATTGTTCCCTCTCCTTAATAATAGATTGTCTCATATTCTCTAATAGTCAGTTAAGACCTTGCGTCTTAGTGGCTTTATTGCCTTTGATCTTCAAAAATGTAAATGCAATGTCAATCGCTATCTCCTGTTTTCTTAATTTCTGTTCTTTTATTGTTCTTTCTAATTAATATTTTTTCTTCTATTCTTTCACATTCAGTAAGACTTGCGTCTTAGTGGTTTTGTTGCGTTTTTTTTGGCGGGGGGATGAAATGATTTTCAAAAATAGCTATGTTGGTTCTGACATAGAATCGAAAACAAACTGTACAACATAAAAGTGACAGCCGTGTTCATTGTTGTAGAACTTTGAATGGTCAGAAAATGTCCACCAAAAGAAGTGTGGGGGTGGGGAGAACAGAATTAAAACCATCCAGGAATCATAACTGAAAAACGGCTAAACTACTGAGCAGAGTTCTGGGGAATTCTGCAGGAAACTTGCCGTCATATGATTTCTATGGTAAGAGACACGACACTGAACTGGTGTAAATTCTAAATGAGTAAATCAAGAATAATAATTAGAAGGGGGAGGATTGATACTAATAACGAATAGGCTATTTTGCCGGTACCGGTAAAATAGGCACCAAGGCTATTTTGCCGTTAAATGTCAATATAAAGTTTTCTTGTAACGCGTTTCGTTCTTTCGGACTTAATCAGACTAAATGTGTTAATATTTGTGATTGCACATGCGCACGAATGAGCGATTTGTCTTTTAATGTAACCGATTTAATTCATTCTTTTTCTTTCTATCACTTTTGTTAGTAGATATCCCAAACCGCGATAACAGAATTTCTGCCAGGAATGGTGACATGTTGTAAGAGCCAGGGCGCAAATTTACTATAGATGACCTTGCGATCAAGCCACTTTCTCTATATTTACGTCGTAATGAATTATTTTCTCCTTTGATAAGAGTAACATTATATATATATATATATATATATATATATATATATATATATATAGCCAGTATTCCCTGACAATCCATGATGGTGAAAATAAACTTTTGTGTGTTGCTATTTTGAACAATACCTGCCTTAATAACAATACAAATACAGGGTGCGATGGATAAATTGTCGTCTAAATTACGCAAAAACGAAAACTATACTGACATCTCATTTTAATAAATATATTTACCAAAATTACACACAAAAATATATTGAAATACTAAAGAGTAGATTTATTCAATAAAATCGCCATTGTCCTTCAACCACGGACTCCAGACAACATCGGAATCTCCTGTAACTTTTCTGGATGGTCTTCTTGTTTAAGCTGGTGAATGCTGACAGAATCCTTGCCTTCAGTTCCTCTTCGGTATTACAAGGTGTTTTGTTGGTCTCTTGCTCAACTGTGTCCCACACATAATAATCAAGGTGGGGGGGGGTTGTAATCTGGGGAGCCAGGTGGATAGATGTAAGCAGGGATGTGGTTGCAGAAATTGTCTGACAGCTAGAACTGAGTTTTCCTGATTGTGTGGCATGGAGCAGAGTCCTGTTTCCAGACATAGGATTTTTCCAGCAGCCACTCTCTTGACCCAGGATGTAGGCCTCTGAGTTGAGTCTGAAGCCCTCACCAACAAATTCGAGAGTTCTTTTTTTTTATCAGAACGATCAGAGTGAGTTATCCGATCTGCCGTACCTTCGTAATCACCATTAGACTCATCCAGCTCTTTTCGAATCCTTTTCATTTTCAAATTGACACCCAAACACTCGGATTGATTGTTAAAGGTTCCAATAGACTCATTGAAAGGATTCCTGGTAGTACATGCCTTAAAGAAATACAGAAGATTGTACTCACAAGTACAGCACACACATTACGAAGAACTTGTCTATGTAAAATGTGTGTGGTCATAGTTTTTTTTTTTAAAATGATCAGTGGAAAATGTCATGAAGCCATTTCTGGTCTTAGGTCTCTAGTTGGGACCCGGAAAGAAATGTGTATATAACGGAAATCAAATAATAATAATAATAATAATAATAATCGCACAGACATTGTAAAACCGCCCAGACATTGTTATTAGATCCCAAACAAAAAGAAAATTTTCTCTTTATTGATATGGCAGTCCCTGCGGACTGCAATGTATCTTTGAAGATCTTCAAAAAGCTGTCAAGATACAATGACCTTGAAATCGAAATCTCAAAAATGTGGCACATGGGAATATCAACAATCCCTTTTGTAGTTGGAGCCCTCGGATTAGTCGGAAAAGATTCCAGTAGCCTCATTGAAGGGATTCCTGGAAACCCATGTATTAAAGAGATACAAAAAATTGTACTCACGAGTACAGCCCACACCTTACGAAGGGCTTTATTTATGTAAAATATGTGTGTATTCCTTTTTTTTTTAATTGCTTAGTGGAAAATGTCATGACGCCATTATTGACCTTGGGTCTCTGGGATGGACCCGGAAAGAAATGTGTACACACCAGAAATCAAAGGAAATAAAATAATAATAATAATAATAATACAATTATACCCATACTTACCGAAGCGTTTGGAATAGGAAATCCGAGGTAAATTTTCTTTTTCTGTCATGTCCTTTTGGGACTTAGGTTATCGTCACTATCTACAGAGTCCATTTCTATATTACCTGAATTGCCAGACATTCTTGGGAAAGATAGTGGCGTAGTTTCGGATTGCCTTCTCCATGGTTTGGAATTCAGAGTTTTCCTTCTCTTGCCACTCAAGCATAGAGAGCCCAGTCTATGTTTTTCTAATGAACAGCTTGTTTAGAAGTGCAGAAGAAGAGACAGATTCTTGCCTTCTCCCAGGGCATTATTGCAAAAGTGAACGCAACAGACTAGCCTGGAATTTGAACTTGGTTCATCGATTCCATATTCTTCGCCGACATTCAATACTTCCCACCACAATGGAAACATTATTAAAATCAGCTAAAATACTGAGGAAGGTGCTGCGGAATGGAGGATACTTGTTGCTGCTTGGTCTCCACTGAACTCCATTAGATAGTGTGAATATTTAACAGGCAGGAACAATATAAATGATTAAGGGGACAATATTTATGGAGAGGAAATATTGAGCGAGATATAGGGTTAAATAAAAGTGAGCCAGATAAATTACAAACAAAAACTCCAGTTTATCAATGAATGACAGGAATATTCTGGACAAAGTTGACTCTTGGAAAAGAGCAATTCCCAAATGCTTTGCAGTATATTAATGTCCAAACAGAAGCAATAAAATTCAGTTGTAGCGTGTGAGGAATTTTTTTTTTATGAGGAACCTTATCCTCATAGTTTGCTTCTGGGGACGTAAGACGTGCACAACTGAATAGGAATATTTATTAGTATGACAAAAGGACACATTAGGGCAATGTAGATAGGGACTTTCCCAATTGGGAACGGCCTGACAGAGATATGGCATTGATATAAACGGACGGAGTGACGATGCGACGCTTAGTCAAGAGATCATTTTTATTGAAACAAATTGTAAGCTGAATAAAACGTCGGGAAATTAGACAATAATAACCCTTCCTGTAACTCTTGCACTAATTTCTGACCGCTGACATTATCTTCATTCATTTACAATACACTTCCGGCTTGCGGTTAAGCAACGTCGAACCTGGACAGTCTCTAGATGGGTGGCCGCTTGGGAATACCAAGTGCTGTATGCTTAGAAGTGCGGGTGGTGTAATGGATAATGGCTCAGAATTGGAAATCGGAGAGCTGAGTTCCAATTCCAGTTGGTTTTATTATATTCACTTATGCGCAAATACTCTAGGGAAAGGTATGAATCCCAAAGTCTTCTCCCCCAGATATGGGTTAATTAGTAGGACTTGTATCAGTAAATTGTTACTGTCTCCATAACATTTTTATAATCCAAAAATATTTTCTGGCTTTAAATAACCTGCAATGGGTTGATAAAACGTAAAAAACCAAATTAATCAATCAATGCTTGTACTTTTATATCAAAATAATTTTTCTAATCGACTTCAGCTCAAGCAAGGCAGTAAAGCCACTAAGATACATGTGGTTACTATCTGTGAGAGAATTTGAAAACAGAAACATTATTAGGGAGCGAGAAAAAAAGAAGAGTAATCAGTAGATAGTGATTGACATTGCATTTAAATTTTTGAAGATTAAAGTTGACTGGAAAGTAAGAAGCCAGAAGAGAGTTCCACAAGCGAGAAGTGCGACAAAAGAAACTGTTAGCATAGAACTTGCGGTTACATCTCGCCATTTAAACTGTAAATTGGGGAGACCTCATCGCCAGTCAAGTAGTGGTCTTAAATTCATAAAGTCTAGATACCATAGCGAAGAACTCAACCGAACAATTACCATGAAAGTATTTATGAAGAAGTCACAGGGTATCAATTGGTCGGATCGCCTCCCCCCCTAAAATTATATACAAGTCCAATATATCCAATAGGTAAATCAATTTCACAATTACGTCCGTTCCTCAATCCCAAGTAGGTACCTCTTCGTCAGAAGCGAGCCACCCTCATAAATGAGCGTATCGTGTTTTCATGCACCTTACCCAGCCATCGCTCAGCCAACAAGCGGCCAGAACCAGTCAATAAAAATGGTTACAAGCGACACCACCACTTCCGACCGCACGAAGTGCTACCTGATTGACCTTCAGTTCGAAACTCGCCAATTCTCCATCTCCACACTCCATTGCAAAACATACACGCAACCCTGGCCCTTTTGGGTTTTCGAAGTAAGTTTCCGCCACACATGTACAATGAATTTCTAGAGTAAATATTGGATTGAAACAAACACACGGATTTTCGTTTCAGAGGCGACTGAAATTTATGATATATTTACAAACATTCTGAAATGAATTTATGATATATTTACAAAAATTCTGAAATTTCCATGCGTCTTTCATGCGATTTGTGTGCGGATGTGCAAACAGCAAAAATATATGTTCTTTTTATGGAGATGGTGCTGTAACTGAGGTCATTGTTCTGAAGTTGTTCGCTTGGTTCGGACGTGGAAATTGTGATATGAAATGCCGAGAACGTTCGGGCAGACATGCAGCTGTTGATAATGAACAAATCGAAATGCGAATTAAAGAAAATTCAGGTGACATGACGCTTTGATACTCGACGTATGTGTTATAAAACAAAAGAGGCCTCCAGATCGTATGCGTCTGTTAGCAGCAGAACAGCTTGGCATGTTCAGATACAGGCCTCTCTACAACATCTCTATTTCCGGGTTTCTCTCAACTGTCTTCTGTTAATAAAAGCGACGGGCAAACCAGCAGTCAGTAAGATTCGGTGTCTTGTGAAGTCGGTCTCGTGGCCGTTTGGTTCCTAAAATTATTTACGATAAAGAATGATTGTAGATGATGAAAAATGAATTGTTTACAGCGAAAATGTTCCTGGGGAAATTGAAATGAATGATTATTAACTACCCCGAAACGCGGTCTGTACCCGAAGGTTATGCTGTGCAGCTGGTAGGACTAGAAAGGTATTACATAAAATCAGATGTTGAATTCAAGACAAGTACTGTTGGACTGACTCAAGGCGGCAATCAATGAAAAGTGTCCGATCTTGGCTAATCAGAATGATGTCATCTTCCATCAGGACAGGTGCGCATATCGATCATTGCATCGTAAACAATCAAAATACAATCATTAACAAAAGACATATATTAGCTGAACAGAGCAAAATATTAACTGGCGCACTTCAAGGAAAGAAAATATTCGAACACATACACACAAAGAAGCCTAATAATAACATTTAACAATAAAACAATCAATAATACATAAAAAGTTAACAAACAACGCAATAAACAACCAAAAACTGCATCCAGACCAACAATTATTTCCACTCAGTATCGGCAAGAATAATTCTAAACACAACTTTTATCGCCCACCAAAATAAATGTTAGAATAATGCAATAGACTACCCACAATGCATCACTGACCTGTATACATAAATAGTCGAGCAAAAACATAACGCACATGGCTTGACGATTGTATTTAGCATCAAAGAGACTGTCGCCTTATGGCGTTGACTTCAATGCCCACTTTTATATTTCCATACGCTCTACCCCCGATATTGAGCACTTTAACCCATAAATATAGCATACCTTAAAACTATATTTTATTTATATATATATATATATATATATATATATATATATATATATATATAGAGAGAGAGAGAGAGAGAGAGAGAGAAAGAGAGGGAGAGAGGTCAATTTATATACATGTATATATACATGGACATAGAGTTCATGCACAAAACAGACTATCGCCAAAATTGTTGACCGCTGTGTTCACACACACACACACACACACACACACACTATATATATATATATATATATATATATATATATATATATATATATATATATATATATATAAATTGTAGGAGGACGAACAGATTAACACCATAATTCATAAATTTTGATGAAACGTCTGAAAAATTTTTCCCTTTTTTGACGTTGAAACGAAAATGTACAATTTTGTCGTGAAAATATGCATGTTGTAATGTAACAATATATATATATATATATATATATATATATATATATATATATATATATATATATATAAATATATAATTGGTATATACGGAATGAATTCCAATAACCAACAATTACTATTCTTAAAAGAGTGCTCAATACAAAGTAGAGCAGATATAATTATTTTTATAAAAATTTATGTTATAAAATATCACTACAAAAATAACCATTTTTTTAAACATTATGTATATAAATATATGATGATGTTGAAAATAAAATAAATATATTATTTATAAATAAATCTATATTATTTTCAACATCATCACTTGATAAGACACAGAGTTTGTTGAAACAAAATGGCTATTTTTGTAGTGATTTTATAACATCCTTATGTTATAATTTTAAATAAAAAAATAATTATATATATATATATATATATATCGTACGTATAGTGCTGTTTTTAATTGTGTGTGTGTGTTCAATGTAATATAACAAACGTATTACGTATATGTTAATAAATATACATATTATCCTCACTACTAGCACCAGTCGGAGTTCCATGCCCGACTGAATCTTCAAATGCTGAGCATATCAATGTATGACCGATAATATTGTATACCGAGATCTGTTCACGGCGAGATCTATCTATCTATCTATCTATCTATCTATCTATCTATCTATCTATCTATCTATCTATCAGAAAAAAATCCATCTGTTCTTTTATCTTTATCTATCTATTTATTATCTATGAAATCTATCTATCTATCTATCTATCTCTGTTCATATCTATCGAAAGAAGTTTTTTGCGCGCGCAAGGATTTGTGTCCGTTACATCAATAAAAACAAACAGACAAGATATTTCAAATATACATATCTATGATTTATACCCGCATTGTTTTAATCGGAGAAATCTAATATATTAAAATAGAAATGTCGAGTGTGTCCCTTTCTCAAGAAGTTTGTATGTACGTCTTTTAGACTCGCGCCCCTGTCAACAGCCTCAAAGATTTTTTTTTACCATTTGTACTTTTCCTAGACAGGTTAACAACCAAAGCTGGAGATCTCAACTTTCCTGTTATTAAGCCTAAGATAGAAAGAGAAAAAAAAAATGGATTCATACCTTTTTACAAAAGTGAACGTCACGACGTGGCTTTGAAAAAAAAATTTGCTCGTTAGTTCCATTTTCTTCAGGAATAACCATTCCGTCAAGCTGGTTAAGTAAATAAATCCATGAAGGTATTCTCACTTGATTTCGTTTATATTAATTCCACAGAACTTGGAAAAAGTAAAGATCCACCATGAAGTCTTAATGCAGTCACTATTACACGTGACACACAGGTCAGCCTTTAATTCTTGGGGAATAAAGTCTACTTTAGGAGTGTCTGTTTTGATTGATTAATTAATACCGATATGTGTTGAGGTGTAACGATTCGGACTGAGGAATCGGAGAGTCGAATTCGTTACTTAAGCGTAAATACTCCTGGGAAAGGTATGAATCCATCTCTTCTCCTTCCATCTATGGGTTCAATAGCAAGACAGACTGGGTCCTATAGCCTTGGTTGGGAACCAGTCTACCGCAGAAAGGAATACCAAACTACAGCAGGAAAATTGTCTGCCTAGTCAGTCATGAATCGAAAGAGACATGATCGTTCAAGAGTTCATCACGTATGGCACTTAACTGTATTAATGCCAAAACATTTTTTGAATTGTAAGAATAATTTCTTTTAGTGATTATTGCATGAACAATTTTTTGGGAGATAATAATTTTCCCCAGATACAATTCTTACTATTTAACCCATATCTGGGAGAGGACAAGAAGAGATGAATTCATATCTTTCCAGAAATTACTTGCGTGTAAACGAATGTAAGGTAGGCGACCGGGGTTCGAGTCCAGCTCTCTGAATTCTCTTTCCGAGACACTATATCCATTTCACCCCCCTGAATATCCGCGTCTGTTTTGAACGCATTTTTGTTCGTAAAGACACAATTAAAACAGAAGAATAAAAAGGTAAAGACTGATGCTTTTATTGCTCAATACAACACAGGAATTTCATCAGGCAATTTATACTAATGTTGTTCGTTAATGAATTGTAAATCCAAGCAATTGTCTCGCCGCTGATCTCTCCTCAATGAGACTTCGTGCCGTAATTAACATTGCATCATGTCGTTGGTTCATAATTACAGATACTTGCAGACATAATTTGAACGTTGACTGACGATTATATTCGCCACTTTATATTCTGAATACACTTTGATTTTACAACTTCCCATAGCAAAATACTGTTTTTTTTTTTTTGTTTTTTTATTCAGGTTTTTAACACATATTCTCCTGGCGTCCGTATAAATTTCTACCTAGAAAAAGATTTCAGAAAAATAAGACTTTTCATTATTTAACTCTGTAAATTTATCTTTTTATAATTAGCATTTATTCTCAATAAGAGCCTCCACTTTATCTAAAATAAATCTTTCCTATGTTTCTAGTTGAAAACACAACAATTATTGATTCAAACATTCGATTCATATTTTTGTTAGAAAATAAAATATGGTAAATAATCCAATAGAAATAACCAACACGTCACCATTTAGATTTTATAGTTAGAAAGAATTCTGATTTAAATTCATTCTTTTATCATTTCACCCAAAGGAAGGCAATAAAGTCACTAAGACGCAAGGGGATTACTGAGTGTAAAATAACAGAAGTAAAAAAAACAAACAAACCAAAAAACAAAGTAAAAACTACAATTAAGGAGATAGAACAATAAAAGAACAAGAATTAAGAATATGGAAGATAACGATTGAAATTGCATTTACATTTTTGAAGATCAAACTTAACTTGAAGGCAATTTTTTTTTTGCGATACAAGAAAATATTGAAAATATCTTAAGATTACATCAAGCCATTTCAACTGTAAATTGATGAGACCTTGCCGCCAATCTAGTACTGCGTTTAAATTGATACATTCTAGGTACTAAAGAACAATTACTATGAAAATATTTATAGAAAAGGCAGAGGGAAAATATTTTTTGCCATTGGGGAAATGACTGAAGCCGTTTTAAAAGCTCAGGAGCATTTGACATTGAACATATGAAGAATTTTGAATTTTTTAAGAATCTCTGAATACATAGCAGAAATCTTAAACCCAATGTAACAGCAATATTAAATGCACGGACAAGTGGTAAACTTATAAATGTGTAATATAGATTCAACGAGAAAAATTGTCTAGCATGACACAGTGAACCAATTTTCCTATGATCAGTCATTGCTTATGGAAGGCAAACAAAATGTCATGTTAGGCGATTAAAAGTAAGAATTCTATTACTTAACCATTATCATTAACTAGCAGCATGGCCCGGCATTGCCCGTGCTTGATTCAAAAATTGTACGACTCATACAGCAATTGCTATCACTTGACTTAAAATATTTTGATTCTGAAAAAAAAATTTTAAGGAGTTCCTTTGCCCCTGCTGATAAATTTATATGCCTTTCTTTTTGCCTATCTCACACTGCGAATTTAAAGAAAGCTCTATGTTAAACATTAAATCTGTTACGAAAAAAAAAAACAAAATGAACACAAAACGATCAGTTTTTAAAAAGGACTCGTAATAAGAAAACCGAATAAAAAAAGAATGTTAACAACAAATTTTTTTTCAAACCCAACCCAGTTTTGCGGAATCAGAATCAACGTTGAGTTTAAACAAGCGAATGAGCCAATTGGAGTAGGTTATTTGCAGATTTAAATTTAAATTAAATTTGACGAAATGCAGCTATCGATTTTTTTGCATGCTATGTAAAAAGCAAAAACATTCGTGTAAATTGCTTGTTGGCTCTCACGCTGGCCAATAGTTTTCTTCATTTATTCGTGGTGTTTTATAGGATTCACTCTGGCCAATAGAAAATGGCCACAAACTACATGAAAACTGATTGTAGAAGCACATAAAAAAATCGATTATTTAATTATCGATGGAGTTGGGAAATGCAAAGTCAGTCTTGGCTTTCTAAAATTCTAACTGAAAAAGCATGCATGTAATTTTTATTGAAAAAATTTCGAAAATTGGCTGGTGTCCAAATTTTACACACACACACACACACACACACACACACACACACACACACACACACACACACACACACAAATCATCCTAATTTTATAGAAAGAGATGGAAAATTATTGACACATTGGCATTAATCATCACAAACAAGGAATTAAGTGTTTGTAAGGAATATTTGAAAAGAAATTAATCTTGATTGTTATCCCAAATTCTCCTGATGTCAGTTTAAACAGACGTCTACGTCCCCTTGCCCAAACATTATGAGCAGTTTGCTTTTTCTTGATTTCAGATGGAAACCTGGAAATTCTTCAAGATATTTAAGTGAAAAATTCACTTTCAAAAAATTGTACTTTAGATATAAGTGGGAAAAGAAGGCGTTGGGTTAAACAAGCGACTTAACTTTTGCGCCCGGGCGTTCACTAGAACGCCCTTAATTGAAGGTACGAAAATTGATACCCTATGTTAAAAGAATTTAATTTCCAATGAATTAGTTTTAAATTTTAAAAATCTTTCTTTTAACCCTAGAACACTAACCATCAATTAAAGTTACACCACTACTAACCATGGGTATATCATACCCGATTTTGAAAATATCAAAAAAATAAAATAAAATAAATATTAAATATAAATCTTTATTTGAAATATTTTACATACAGGTACTTCAGACTTTGTACTTTGAGTTAACATTAATAGGAACTGAAAAACATATTATTTAGGTAACAAAATCAGGTACTGAAAGTTGTAATTAAAAATAGGAAAAATTGTGCTGGGTACTATATACCCATGGTTAGTGTTCTAGAGTTAAGAAAGCTAGACACTAAGCTCATGGTTTCTAAGTTAAGTCTTTGTCATTTGATATTTGAAAGTGGATGCTAAATTCCTTAATATTTAAGAAGGAATGGACAATCCTCTCCCTTTTGCCTTCCTCAAGGAATTTAAATCAGGCTCTAAAAAAGAAAATTACAGATCACATAAATCGCTTTATAGCAAAACTTTACCGATTACATATAAAATATAATGTATTAAAAATAAATATTAATTTCAGAAGCTTTTATTTTGCTATTTTCAACTTTCATGGATAATTTTTCGTTATTAAAATTAAAACTGTCTTGTAGAATTTTAGTTATTCTGCAATGGTGCCTGTAAGTAAAATAAAAAAAAAATGGTGGAAAAACATGGGCATAAATTATCGAAAAGAAAACAAAAGTCATTTTCTGAAATAAATTTAACTAAATACTTTAATCTTTAAGGAGTGGATAATCCTTTCCCTTTTGCTTTCCTGATTGGATTTAATTTGCCTCGCTAAAAAAAAGCCGATTCTTCATAAATCCCTTGAAATAAAAAATGTACCGTTAATCTTCTTTGGGGATGCTAAACCAAAAAACTGACAAGCATTAAAGGTAATTTTCTTTTTTGACAAAGTACATGAACCACAGTTTTCACACAAGCAGACTTAAATATACAATTTAATGTCTTAAAAAATAAATGTTTATTTCAGGAGATTTCTTTATTATTGTCCTATTTTCAAATTTAATGACTAATTTTTCCTTATTAAAATTGAAAGTGCGTTTTAGTTAATTCTACAAGTGCGCGTCCCTGAAGTAGAAAACAGATTGAGAAACACTGTATTTTGTCGTTAAACAACGTAACTAATTAAAAAAAAACACTGTCTTTAATTGTACTTCCGAAAATTATTCTAACGTCGACAGGGTATGAATGTGTGTGGGTATGAATAATTATAATTATAAACATTAATCTAAATTATTTACATTATTCGGACTATTGTCCTCATCTTTGTTGCCATATTCACGACAGAGAATATCACTGGACGATACGAAAACTTAAGGAATCAGCACATATACTAGGCCAGAAAAATATGAACCAGTAATGGGAACCAGTAATAAGGAGTGCCAGAGAAAAACAATAATAACAAAATGTAATATGATCTCCGATAAAAAAATGTTACCTGAGATATTAGGTTTATAAGTCCCCAAAATTTGTACACTGATGTCATCAAGTTCACATGGCTCAGTTGATAAAAGCGTTGGTTGAAGTAATTCAGTGACTTAACCCAAAGAGTTCAATATCTGGCCATAAAATTTTTTCAACAAAAACTCGAAAACTTGTAGATTTGAGTTAAAGGGAAAGAACTGAAACTTAGGCATGGCAACTGGAACTAGAACGAAATCAGTGGACGAAATAAAGGATTCAATTCGAAATTCCAGTCGGAGCTTACAACGGCCGAAACGTCATGATTATGGCAATAAAGATAAGGACAAGAGTCCGAACAATGTAAATAGTATCAATAATTACAATACCCTTTCTCAGAAATATATAGAGATATTAATTTAAATGTTGCCTTCAGCAGTCTCCACTTGCTGTCAGGTCATTCTTAGTTATAAAAATAGTTTTATTAGCATCACACTAGAAACACAGATATGCCATAATAGTATGACGTTGTTTTCAGTTTAAATATCGTGTTGTTGCACATAGCCTGTGTTCAGTTTTGTGTCGTATCTGGGTTCCCACGCTACCACGTAAAATAGTATCAATGAAAAGGTCAATTTCTTTTTTCTCATTCGTTTTATTAGAAGATAGTGGTGGCAGCTTGGATTCTGATAGACAGGGGGGGAATGACTTAAGAGGAACGCATGTGGCACGTTGGCTCAGTGTCCCTCAGTGGATGGTATTAGCCAAAGTTTCGTATAACGTACCATATCCCCTGGTTGTGTTTAATTTTTATTTTATGAGAATTTATTACTGGTCGTAAATCCGGTGTAATTCGCTAAGTACGGATTCTCTGCATTTCATTATATAATAAATCTTTTTCTTTCATATCTAGATTTATTGATTTGACTCCATTCCAAGTCGACATGGAATAACATATTGTCAATTTGAAGGAAGGAAAATCGTTTCGAACTAAAAATATAGAGTAATTTATTTGGGGGGACGAAAAAGACAATGGCAAGCAATATGGGACTCAAAACCTAACAAACTATACGATATATACAACCAATTATGGAAGAATGGCTCAGGTTTCTGAGAATTATGACGTGTGGAAATAGTTTCATCCAGACATCAAATAGGACATATGTTGCAGTTTTTTTGATATATGTTTACTAGTGAGTCAGTCAAAATGAGCTGACTCATTTTATAGTACACCAAGAGAAGGGTTAACCAATCAGAAAGCTCAAAATATTCAATGCGACGTGTATAAAGGCAGCCATTTTTTCTCCCAAATTGTCTGCACTGCCAACCTGATATCGAAGACTTAAAGAATTACTTAACAACCGCTACTTTCTCTAAATCTTCACTGCCGACCTCTGATATTGAACAGATTACAGACTTCACTGGATTCCATATTTAGAGACTGCGGCAAACATGGTCAACAACATATACATCTGATATACTCCTATCTTTTAAAGAATGAAACTTTCCCATCATGCAAGAGATGTCAAGCACCACTCACAGTTGAACATATTCTCATAAGTTGTCATCATTTGAGTCAAAACTGAGCAAATTAATATCAAGAAAACTGTACAAAAGAACTGTTCAAAAACTTAAACCAAACAATATCCTTAACTTCTTGAAGGAAATCAAACGGTGCTATTATACTATGATATCTACCGTCCATTTTCTACTATACTATGATATCTACTATTCATTTTCTACTATACTATGATATTTACCAACTGTTGGAAGCATGAAATATGTTAAAAACTATTAAAAGAGCATAATAAACAGTTTGTAGTGTAAAATTGATACCATTCTTTTATAGTATTCAGTGATTTTCCAGTAAAAGTTACTGCAGTACTCATCGAAGAAAATAATACACTAATTCTAAAATTTTACACATTTTGTAATGGAATTGCATATATAACTCCTTTATGAATACAAATTAGATAAATACACCACACTATATGTTAAATATTTGTTTTGCTACAAACTGGTGGACCTAAATATTCAACACTTTATTAAGGACATTCACAAAGAATGAAAATATAGTATGTAAATGAATTTTGATCATCATTAGATTACGGATTTATTGATGTACTTAACAAAATCCCCACTAAATTAAGTGCATTGAAAAGGAAAGAAATTAATTCAGTGGGATCACTTGTATCGGTGCTATTTATTCTATGATATTTACTATTCAGTTTGTACTATACTGTGATATCTACTATTCATTTTCTACTATGGTATTATATTTAGCAACTATTGGAAGTATGAAGTATGTTAGGGTTAGGAATTAAGATTAGGGTTAGGGTTAGGGTTAGGAATTAAGATTAGGGTTAGGATTAGGGTTAGGAATTAAGATTAGGGTTAGGGTTAGAGTTAGCAATTAAGATTGGGGTTAGGGTTAGGGTTAGGAATTAAGATTAGGGTTAGGGTTAAAGGCAATGAACAGTAAACTGATTATGTATTAAAAATCATTAACAATTTTTTATACAAAAAAATCATCAAATAGTGATTTTAATATTTGTAAACTGATATGATGTAATTTAAAGAAACAACAACAACCAGTAAACAGGTCATCATTTTTCCAGCAATAATGAGTGCATCGTCAATTGCGGTAGATATCATACTATACTAGAAACAGTCAATCTTTAGAACAAAAATAAAGCTATAAAAACTATGTGACACTATTTAGCTATGGTAATTGGCTAACTAATTAACCATAGAAATTAAAAAAACAGGAAAGACTTAAGGCGAGAAAGAGCTATATCGAAAGATAAACTGAGCGACGTTAAAAAGATTTTATTTTATTTTCGAAGAAAGGTACTTTTCTCACGAGACAGAAAATCCGTAAGAAAAAGTGAGGTATGACATTCTGTCAAAACTGATTAATGTCATGGTGCGCCAAGGGAAAGAAAACCAAAGCCGGCCGACACATGGCTGTCATAAAAAATATTTCGGCTTGAGACGACCGCGATACAGGCAGAGAGAATCGATATTAGTTATCTTTCAGAGATATCATTTAATTTTGAATCCTCGGTCCAAAGAAGGGACATCATCTGGTATGTGTTAGAATTTTGGCATGAAGAAGAAAATCGTGGAGGATATTATTATTATTACTTTTTCAAACTGTTGGCGTCAGACACAGCGTCGTCGAAAATGGGCATCTGTGATAAGAGGATTTTAAGGCATGAGAAAAATAAAGAATTTGATTCTCAGGTAAACACGGACCTCCAGTTAAAAGTTGACTTAGCGGAGAAGCCAGATGTCGGGTTTTGACAGTGATTGATGAGTCGGTAGAGAGACCTGACTAAGTGAATTTTGGGTGTCCCCAAAAGAAAGATGTGATAAGAATTATTTGGCAATCTGGAGTTTGTGAAAAAAAGAAAAAAAGGATTTTGTAAAAAAAATTCTGGATAATAATTTTAAGAGGGCCAGTCTAGCCACACCCACACTGCCAAGGGATCATTGGTCAAGTGGTAGCATGGGTGATAGGCGTAGGTGAATGTATGAGAAAGGCGGAGAAGTTGTTAACACCCACTGAGGGGATTGGTATGAGATACCATTGTGAGAGAGGAAGAGTCTAGTAGGATAACTCTCCTCCGACCTTCCCTCACGGACGAGGGAGAAACCCCCGAAATGTAAAGTGATTAATCTTCCAAAAATAAGGAGTAATTCATTTTCCTGGCCTAAGAACAAAGATAATTCTTGTTGGGAATCGAGAATTATCGAGGAACCCAAACCACGTCAGGCCCCACACCGGGTTTTGGTCGGTATCCATATAAACGAACGTCTCCAGGCAGTTTCAGTTGGAATTGGAGTTCAGTTCCGGACAGAGTCAGAGTGTTGCCTCGCAGAAGCTGACCGAGAGATTTCACGTCCTTTCGACTTCTCCTTCCTACCAAAAGCAAGTTATATCGACGAACGACTTATACTAAAACTCGCTTAAAAAACGCAAAAGTGTCACAAATCCATAGAAACGGGGTGGGAGAGAAACACACTCCTGTATATAACAGACGGATAAAGATAATTTCTTATTTCTCAACATATTTGAACCTCTTGAGTTTTGTTTTATTGCTTCTTTTACTTATGCTTGTGCGATATCACCTTCACCCTGGATTCAGCTTGCACTACGGCCCGACGCCTGATTGATTTCTTCTACCTAAGATCAAAGTAACAACGTGGGTAGGTTAGACTTGAGATCAAAGTAGTTACTTCGGTAACGTTGGAGGTGAGCTGGGAACGACAAAGCTGGTATCGAACCGGGAACGACCAGATCGACCGGAACACAGGCTGGTGGCAGTGACAAGGAGTCAACCCCAAACGCTGGTAGAAGAAACCTGACAGCTTCGCACCGCAACTGGGAGTTGACCACGGGCCGACAGCGCAGTGTCACATATTGGCGTCGCGACCAGAGGACGTCACATATTGGCGCTGCGACCACCAGAGGGTGTCACAACTATAAAAAACTATAAAAAACATCCAACAAAATATTTTAATATATTTCGAAAACTGAAAAAAAGGATGAAGAACAGACTTCCTAAAGATCCCCTTAAAAACAGTGAAAACTTTGTTGAATCACTTTCCAGATATTTAGATTGTTGCATTTGTTTGATTTTGACGTCTCCAATTTGCAATTTGCATTTTAGACTGTCCCTTTTGCTAACAACCGTGCATTCAGTTTTGTTGCTGTAACCAACTTGTATCAGAAACTGAATACAAAATAACTTTTATTAGAAACCAGCATCTCTAATAACTGATTAAAAAGTAAAAAAAAACATTCACAAACTAACCTGTACCCCCAAATATCCCTGATGCACATATGACATAACAACTGCGATTGAAAAAAAATCATTTATCTAGCATTAAATAACACATTCTGGTTGAAGGGCCGTTCGGTAGAACCAAAGCAAACTTTCCTTGACCTTTTCTTCCTTCGAAATATCTTATTAATGGTAAATTCTTCATTCTCTCCTTAATTATGTATGCAAGAAATTTCGGCTGTTTTCTGATTATAATTGTCTGTTTTGTTCCAATTTTCCTTAAGACATCTTTGTTGCTTTCGGGTATCGTCAATTGTAGTCTCGGCATCCTTTTAATATTCTATGATTCTTTTAACTGTCCATATTTTTTTTTTTTATCAAAGATTCTGACTAGTTTGTTATCTGATCTCCTTTCAGTGGATATGCTAAGTGCTGAGCAGTTTGTTTGTTTTTTAGTTTAAGTCGATTCAATGTCTGTTGTGTGGCCTACCTATCATTGACCACTTAGTTTTTGTACTGCCCATTCATTTCTATCCTGGTCGTGGTGCTGTCTTGTATTCATTGGCTCTGGAATCGTAAAGTAAAAGTGCTAATAAACCCGCTTTCTTATTATTCGTTTCAACCACAAAAAAACAAAGAAACTTCAGGCATTTTTAAAGTGCTGAAGCTACCACAGAGAAAGCCAGAACGACAATAAAAAGCACAAAACAATAGAACGGAAGCCACAGATCAACTCTTAAGTAGAGCTAGACCACAACAAAAACCTGCATCCTACAAATTTCAAGGAAGGGCAGAAAACATAGCAAAAACATTGCACGAAGTAACGATGGCAAAAGTAAATATACATATTTAAATACATATTTTATATATATATATATATATATATATATATATATATATATTTATACATACATACATATATATATATATATATATAAATGCAAGAGAGAGAGAGAGGAAAGAGAGAGAGGGAGAGAGAGAGAGAGAGAGGAAAGAGAGAGAGAACCGGATGGCAAAACCTCACCTCAAACCTGTAGTTTTTAACCATGAAATTTACTTTTGATATAGTTATATAGATGATGTGAGTGGGCGGGTGGTGTAATGGATAGCGGCTCGGAATGAGAAAATCGAAGAGCAGAGTTCGAATCTTAGTCGATTTCATTACCTTTACTTACGAGCAATTACACTTAGGAAAAAATAAGCATCCAATACTTTATCCCCTTAACTATGGGTTAAATAGTCGGACATCCAGGATTCTATAAGCATTGTTAGCAACCAGTCTAGAGATGGTAAATCAGTGAAAACACATCTCCCACTAGGAGTGGGTCACTCGGTGTGTGTGGTGGGGTGGTGATAAGCATCGGTCCATAAAATTGCACATTGACTGAAAGTCCTTCAGTCGTGTGTCAGTTGCGCATTTTGGCACAGGCGGAGAAAGGGTTTCTATCAATAGCAAAAGAAAAGAACTCTTATATATCGTTTGTTTTGTTTTGGGGACAAAGGACTGAATGAATTGAAATCATCAAAATAACATCGAAATTGAAAGAGAGTCTATAATCATTACCCAATCATTTCCGCTTCGCATCCTTACCCCTGACATTCTCGTAATCATCATCTATGCAAAAACAATCTTCTTTCCTCGCTAGTTTCAACTCACCAAACTTCTTATTGTTTCTGACAAAAGACACAAATTCCTGCTTGGTTAAGCACCTATATTCATGTTCAACACAAACTTGAAATCAGTCTTACACATACATCGGATCTTTGTCTAAAATATCTGTGAAATTAATTGATTAAAATTTTTTTGTTTTTTTCTTAATATTTCCGTATTTTTTAATTCCCTCTTTTTTTCTACCTCTCTATTTTTATTTGAAGAAAAAAGGTTAGAAAAAAATGATGATGTAATGAAAATAAAAAACAAAATAATGATAACAATAATAATAAAGGTAAGAGATATTTAATTAAAAAAAATTAAATATTAAAAGTTGAAAATAAATGCCATAATTCCCCATGTACAATACGCCTTCATTCATAATACGCACCCCTAAAATTGTGCTGAAAGTGTGGGAAAATGTTTCTACTCATGCATACTACGCACCCCTTCTTTGGTAATCAAACCCTATAAATTGTACCTTGCCAATTTCATTGCTAGCGTTTCTTACACTTATTTTTAAAAAAAAGGTTTTAAACAGCACGCGAGTAAAAATACCAGCAACATAATTTTGTATAAAAAATTAGCAACAATAGCTTTTTAATATTAAAATTACCAACACTATATTTCATAACAAAATGGCCAACAATCGTTTTTATAGAAAAATGACCAACAATACATTTTACCTATAGTTGAAGGCATACAATTGCATTCAAATATGTATTTAGTTGAAGCTATAAAATTGTGTTCCAAATATTTAGATTTCGGCATTAAATAACCCATAGAGATGTTGATATGCCACTAAACAAAATCAATCAACCAACAACACATATTTATAGTAAAATCACTAACAATACATTTTATCTGTAGTTGAAGGCATACAATTGCATTCAAAATATATTTAGCTGAAGTCATAAAATTGTGTTCAAAATATTTAGATTTCGGCATTAAATAACCCATAGAGGTGTTGATATGCCGCTAAACAAAATCAACCAAACAACAATACATATTTATAGTAAAATGACCAACAATACATTTGAATATAGTTGAAGCTATAAAATTGTGTTCCAAATATTTAGATTTCGGCATTAAATAACCCATAGAGATGTTGATATGCCACTAAACAAAATCAATCAACCAACAACACATATTTATAGTAAAATCACTAACAATACATTTTATCTGTAGTTGAAGGCATACAATTGCATTCAAAATATATTTAGCTGAAGTCATAAAATTGTGTTCAAAATATTTAGATTTCGGCATTAAATAACCCATAGATATTTTTGATATGCCGCTAAACAAAATCAACCAAACAACAATACATATTTATAGTAAAATGACCAACAATACATTTTATCTGTAGTTGAAGGCATGCAATTGCATTCAAAATATATTTAGCTGAAGTCATAAAATTGTGTTCAAAATATTTAGATTTCGGCATTAAATAACCCATAGAGGTGTTGATATGCCGCTAAACAAAATCAACCAACCAACAATACATATTTATAGTAAAATGACCAACAATACATTTTATCTGTAGTTGAAGGCATGCAATTGCATTCAAAATATATTTAGCTGAAGTCATAAAATTGTGTTCCAAATATTTAGATTTCGCCATTAAATAACCCATAAAGGTGTTGATATGCCGCTAAACAAAATCAACCAACTGACCGACTCTACGCCAGACTTAATCTACCCTGAGTGACACTTTGGCCTTTTATTGGGCGGGCAATAGTAAAAATGTGTTGTTTATTTCTTATATGTTGTCGAGACAAGAAGAATGTTTTCTTTTTAAATCGCAAAAAAAAAAGTTCTAAAAAGTGAATTATTATCCGTGATGTTATCAGGGGATCAAAACTTTAGTCTTATCGTTTTGTTGAAACCATGATAACGCTCCTTACTCGAGTGTGACACCGTTGGCGGTTTTTATTATTTCTTTTTTTAAATATAAAATAATTACATGATTAAGTTTTATTCAACGGCTCACGACTTTCCGTATTAGTGTTATTTTCCCACTGGTTTTTCTCCCCTTTTCTCCCAGCATGTTTTCAATTATCGGAAGACATTTTTGACTTTAGGAAAGACAGTTACAAATAGACGAGAATAGTTCAAGTCATACGCTTGTTAATTTATTTATACTTTTCTTTACTATTTTCTTTTTTCTTGTTTTATTCTACTTTCACTTTCGATTTCTTATAAAGATATTCATTCTTCATTTCTTATTTGGCTGCTAATTTTTTCTCTCTTTTTCTTTTTGTTTTGATGTCATTTACTTTCATTCGTCTCTCTATCACTTTCTCTTCTCTTGCACTCTTTTTATTTCTTCCTCTTCTTTTTTGTCTCTTTTGCTTTTTTTATTTTCTTTACCATTTCTACCTTTTCTTCTCTTGTTGATTTTTCTTGTGATTTTTCCTTTTTCATCTATTTTTTCTTCCTGGCTTTTTTCTTTATCTTCCCTTTTTTTTCCTTCTTTCTTTTCATTTTGTCATTTTCTTCTTTTCTTGTCTTTCCCCATTTTTATTTCTTACTCTCTTTTATCTTATTTCTATTGTTAGCTCTTCTTTCTTTCTTTCTTTCTTTCTCATCATAACTTTCGTTCCTTTTCTAATCTTTCTTTCTTTCGTTCTCACCTTTCTTTTCATATTTTTCTTTCTTTCTCTATTTCTTTCTTTCTTTCTTTCTTTCTTTCTTTCTTTCTTTCTCTATTTTGCTGTCTTTCTCATTTTTTCTATTTCTTCTTTTATTTCTACTCTTTCTTTCTCTTTTTTATTTTCTTTCTTTGTTGCTTTCTCTCTCTCTCTCTCTCTCTCTCTTATTCCTTTTCTTTTCATGCACTTTTTCTTTTTTATTCCGTTGTGACTTTTGCTTCCTTTCTTTCCAACTTTTCCATTCTTCTTTTTTCCTTTTAGCGTTTTATTTATTTCTTTCTTTCCTTGTTTCACACACTTTTTCTTTCCTTATCTCTTTCGTTTTCCTTTCTGTTGCTGCTCTTTCTTTTTTGTTCTCTTTTTTAATTCTCTAGTTACATTTTCTTTTTCTCTTTCTTCTTCTTCTTTATCTTTTTGATTTTTATTTTTTTCTTTATTTTTTCATTTGCTGCGTTTTTCTTTCTTAAGCTTTCTTCAGTTTTTCTTTTAACTTTTTTCTTTGTTCCATTCTTATTTTTCCTTTCCTGGCTTTTTTTCTTTTTCTTTTCCTCTTTTCTGTTATTTTCTTCTTTTCTCTCTCTCTTTCATATTGCTTTTTCTCTCTTTCTTCTTTCTCTTGTCGTTGTTTGTTTGTTTCTTTTGTTTTTCATTTTTGTTTCTCTCTTCCTATTCCCCTTACTGCTTTTCCTTTTTTTTATTCTTCTTTTTATGTTTCTTCTTCCGTCTTTATCTCTTTCTTTTTATTGTTGCGTTTTCGTTCTCTTTCCTTATATTTTTCTTTCTTTCTCTATTTCTTTCTTTCTTTCTTTCTTTCTTTCTTTCTGCTATTTCACCCATTCTCATTCTCTGGGTTCTTATTTCCTTTCTGTCTCCCTTTCTTCTTTTCTTTCTTTCTTTATTTCTTCTTCTTTCTCTTACTGTTTTTCATATCTTTCTCTCCTCCTACTTCTTTCTATTTTCATGTACACAATTCTTTGTTTATTCGGCTACAGGCTGCTTGTTCCTAACATAAATAAATTGCGAAATATTTGCATGTCAATTCTCTGTAGATCTCCATTTACTAACGTTTTAATAAGTTTATATTTGATTGAATGCCTTTGTCCAATATATAAATGGCTTGCGTAGGTTTTCCTTTTGTCTGTTTTCATGGCAGTCTGGCCAAGAATATTGCATTCGTGGTCTAGTGTCGTACAACGATATTGTTTTTATACTTTTTTCCGTTCTGAGTTCTATTAACTAGAATCATCATTATTAATTTTATTTTCTGGTTCATCAACCTGATACATTTTATTTTCAAATACGCAATAATTGATCTAAACCAATCTTCCGTTAATTTCACTATTATTGCATATATCATTTATCAGTCCATTATATTTGTTTAGTCATTTAAGGCCATCAGAATCTTTGTAGCAACTTGCTACTTTTTTTTCTCTTCATCTGTAACTGTTTTTTTTACATACAAAATAAAATTTGTACTGGTACAATTATATATGCTAGAAAATATCGCAATCTTTTTCTGAATGTCATCTTGTCCGTCTACAAGAATAAAAAAAAAACCAATCTGGAATTTCTTTATAATTTAGAAAGTATATTAAAGACGAAAACTGTTGAGAAAATCAGTAAGAAAAAAAACGAAGGAAAAATATCTTAAGAAAAGAAATATTCTGTTTTATTTCTTTTAAAATTCTTATTTGTATCTACATTATTTACATCGTTCGAACTGTTGTCCTCATCTTTATTAGCATATTCATGATGTTTCGGCCATTTTACGCTCTGGGCTTTTTCAGGATCTGTCTATATTTCTGAGATGAGGTATTGTAACTATTTACACTGTTTACATGGTTTAGACTTTTGTCCTCGTCTTTATTGTCATATTCATAACATTTTGGCTGTTGTGCACTCCGTCCTTCTTCAGGATCTGTCTCTATTTCTGAGATGAGGTATTCTAACTATTTACACTATTTACATTGTTCGGACTGTTGTCCTCCTCTTTATTTCCATATTCATGACGTGTCGGCCGTTGTATGATCCGACCTTCTTAGGGTGATATACGTTGCCATTTCGTATCGAACCCGAAGGAATGGCACGTAGAATTAGAACAATTTACTCTAGGGAACTAAATAAAGGGTTCGTTCAAAATTCTAATGTATATCATCTGAAGAAGGCCGGAGTGTACAATGGTCGAAACGTAGTGAATATGGCACTAAAGATGAGGACAACAGTCTGAACAATGTAAATAGTGTAAATGTGTATAATACCTCATCTCAGAAATATAGAGAGATCCTGAAGAAGACCGGAACGTAAAACAACCGAAATGTTGTCAATATAGCAATAATGATGAGGCCAACAGTTCGAACAATGTAAATAGTTGCAACCCCAGAAATACAGATATCTTATTACTATTGTCGGTTCTGCCTGAATGACTTTAGCTCAGTAGATTAAATCGTTGGCTCAGAAATTTGGTGACATAGTAATTGTGAGTTCAATCCCTGGGTTAGTCAGTATGGAAAAAAGAGCGGGCAATAACAGTATTAAAACTAAGAACTAGATGAGATATACCTATACATGAGCAATGAAACGAGAACGATCTATCCTCGTAAATTTAATAAAGGGTTCAGTTCCGATTTACCTGGATCGACATACACCTGATGAAGGCCGAAGAATATAAAGGCTGAAACATTAAGAAGACGAAGACCATAATCTTAATGTAAACATTTCATATTTTTGAATGTCATCTCCTTTTAGGAGGTAGGCGATTCTGAATCTCTGTGGACTGCCATGGATTCTAAGGAAAGATAGTGGAGTGGTTACCTTCTCCAGTTTTCCGACTGGTTTCCATCCAAGGCTACAGTGTCTAGTCTGGGGTAGAAAGAGAACAATTCGTATGGTTTCCCAAGGGCATTACTACGAAAGTGAACGCAAAAAACATGACGGGTATTTGAATCCGGCTCTCCATTTCCAACTTGTGCTACATACATTTCATAAAGTACGCCTCAAAAACATAACTGAAATGTTAAAAAATCTTGACTTAGAGTTTAAATTATCGGGTAATGCGTATCCGTGACTGGAAACACACTGCCTGCATGTCAATAGCCAACGGGCTCGTTGAATGCACAAAAATTGAAAGAGAAGACGAATCATAACCGGATTAATTTAATTAGCAAGACGACTAACAGAACTAGAAAACCTGGCAGTATGTATTATCTGTGCGCAGACAGTGGAAAGGATAAAGTGTCAAAGGTGAAAGTATCGAATGTGAAAGTGTCGAAGGTGAAAGTGTCGAAGGAGAAAGTGTCGAAGGTGAAAGTGTCGAAAGTGAAAGTATCGAATGTGAAAGTGTCGAAGGTGAAAGTGTCGAATGTGAAACCGAAAGTGGAAAGTATCGAACAAAAGTGTCGAAAACTATTTATGTCGAATATGAAAGTTTGTCGAAAGGAAATTGAAAGGAAAGTGTTTTTTGGATTTTTTCATGTGAAAGTGTCGAATATGAAAGGGTCGAAGGAGAAAGGTCGAAGGTGAAAGTGTCGAAAGGAAAGTATCGAATGTGAAAGTAACGAAGGTGAAACTGTCGAATGTTGAGTTGAAAGTGAAGTTATGGATCGAAATTGTCGAGTCCTAAAGTGTTGAAGGAGAAAGTGGGGAAGGTGAAAGTGTCGAAGGAGAAATTCGAAGGTGAAAGTGTCGAAATTGAAAGTATGAATGGGAAAGTGTCGAATCTGAAAGTGCCATAAGGAGAAAGTGTCGAAAGGAAAGTGTCGAAATTTGATTTTGAACGAAGGTGAAAATGCCGAAGGTGAAATGTGAAAATGAAAGTGTCGAATGTGAAAGTGTCGAAAGTGAAAGTGTCGAAGGAGAAAGTGTCGAAGGTGAAAGTGTCGAAGGAGAAAGTGTCGAAGGTGAAAGTGTCGAAAGTGAAAGTATCGAATGTAAAAGTGTTCAAAGTGAAAGTGTCGAAAGTGAAAGTATCGAATGTGACAGTGTCGAAGGTGAAAGTGTCGAAGGTGAAAGTGAAAGTATCGAATGTGAAAGTGTCCAAGGAGAAAGTGTCGAAGGTGAAAGTTTTGAAGGACAAAGTGTCGAAGATGAAAGTTTTGAAGGACAAAGTGTCGAAGGTGAAAGTGTCGAAAGAGAAAATGACGAATGGACTGTATCAAATGACCAAAGTACCGAACAGGAAAAAAAGAATCGAACTAAGTGACAAAGAACCAGAAATGTGTCTAGAATAGAATACCTTTTACTTAGCATGCAAGTACCCTGTCAGTAAATATTTTTAAATGTTAAACTAATATAAAAACCTCCGATGAAAAAAGAATTCTACATATTTGCTATGTTTTTTGAACATGTATCTGCATTCAAACAATAGTAGAGTTAATTTTTATTTATTTATGAGAAATTACAACATTATGTCGATTATGTCATTTATTCAGCTCGACTCCTTTTCCTTTTCGGCACTTTGTCCATTCGACACTTTATTCTTTCGGTATTTAGTCGGTTCGACATTTTGTCTGTTCGACATTTTGTCCACTCGTCATTTTCTCCATCGACACTTTGACCTTAGATACATTGTCCTTCGATACGTTGACCTTCGACACTTTGTCCTTCGTCACTTTCACCTTCGACCCTCTGTCCTTTGACATTTTGCCTTCGAGACTCTGACCTACTATCGTATTATCGGCGAACATTAGCAGCATAAACATGACATTGTGTTGACTAACTATTAATTGTAAGAAGAGAAAGTGAATGGATTTCTGCAAAAATAACAACCCAAGAAGTGAGTTACATATTGAAGGCGTCAAAATCAAAGACGTAGAGAAATTCAGCCATCTGGTTTGTGTAATAACGGACAACAAAAATCTGAAGCGCGTAGGAGAGCAGAAAATGTTTCCAGAAACTAAGCAAAGTATTAAGAAAAATGAAAAGTTCATTAGCAACAATGAAGCGAGCGATGAAATGTGATGCAACAAATTATCTTCTATATGGCAGTGGATGCTAGACAATTTCTTTTCATGAGACTTGAAGCGACGGTCATGTGGTTCTACTGACGTATGCTAAGAATATCATGAAGAAAAGATGCGAAAAGAAGGGGTCATAAGGGAAAGAAACTACAAAAGAACGTATATTTACAATCAGAAAGAGGGTTGAAATTTCTGAGACACAATGAGGAAAGGGGGCTTGGAGAATCTAAACCTCACAGGATATAATACAAGAGAAGTACAGGAAACAGTAAACTAATTAATGAACCTGCGTTTATAGCTGGCAGAACAAACACAAAGAGGTATGATAGAGAGTCAAATATAATTAGAGCAGAAAAGGAAACAGTGGAGAGCCATGACCATACATGAAAGAAGAACCTAAAATATTGAGGAAAGGAGCGGTATATTGTCATTAATTATCGCCACAGAGCAGGCAAATAAAATATAGAAAAAAACAAATTAGTTTCATAACATATAATAAAAAAATCTCCATCCGTGTTTCAAGAGGGGATTTTAATTTAAAAGCTTTGAAATCAGCCTTTGTTTAGTTTATTCTGCGCATGTTTTTAAAGGAAGACTGAAATATTCAACACCTTAAGACTGAGTTGAGTTTGAAAGGCATTTAGCTATTCATAGGATCGTCTTTTCTCAACGCCCCTGATATTTGAAGTTTATTACAGCCTTTGGATTCCACTGAAATAAGAGGTTTCTTCCCGGAAGTTGAAAATCTCCCAAGAATAAAACATGCCCTTCTGTGTGGCAAGATGCCTGAGAGTCAAATATGTTTCCATTGTAGAAAAGTATGGTAGTCAGTTGGTGCTAAATTGGAGCAATACTCAATATTCACAACTTGATACGTTGATTTGAAATCTTCACTCGATAATCGATTAAAAATGAGGGAATTACGTGCATTGACAAGGAAGGGGATAACATTAAAAACAATTTTCTTGTAAAAGAAATCCTTCTTTAATCATTGGGCTATGTACTTATTGATAAACCTGCGTACAATAAGAGTACAAACGTAGTTATTGCATGAAGTCTGACCTTCAATTTTTTACTGTATAATGTCCTATCTGTGATAAGAGAACAGTTGTATTAAGTGCATTGACAAGGAAGGAAAGTATTTTTATAAAATAAATATTTGTTTCGTAAAATAATTCATCATCATTATACTATTGATTTATTGATGTTCACCACGCTGTAAACACCGGGTCCCGTTCCGTCACCGAAGTTAAGCAACGTCAATCCGGTCAGTACTTAGATGGAGTATCGCTTGGGAACACAGAGTAACCTCCTACAATCTGAAATATGTTTCGGTTTGAAATAACTGACAAAGGGTTGATAAGCCGTAAAAAACAAAAAATAAATCATTACTGATGTCCACGTATGAATCATTCAGTCAGTTAATTACCATACATGATACACGTATGGCTGACTAGAAAGAAGATTGACTAGAAAGAAGATATTCCCGCAGTAGGTTGCCGTTTCTTTTTGCAGTAGACAGTTTGCCAACCAAGGCTATAAGACCCAGTCTATCCTGCTATTCAGCCCATAGCTGATGGAGAAAGAGATGGATTCATACCTTTGCCAAGGGTATGCTATACGTAATACAAAGTTGAGCGATCATGTATCTTACGATTCATGACTTAATAAGCAGAAGATATTCCCGCAGTAGGCTGCCGTTTCTTTCCGTGTTAGACTCTTAACCAGCCAGGAGGACATAGTCTATCTTACTATTCAACTCATAGCTGGTGGTAAAAGAGAATGATTCATACCTTTCCCAAGTATATGCCATACGTGATACACGATTGGGTGATCATGTCTCTTTCGATTCATGATTGACAAGGCAGAAGATATTCCTGCCGTAGCCTAGCTGCCAACCAAGACTATAGGACCCATTCACGTATTAGGTGTTTGTAAAGTTTTCTAACGCACTAGTTTTTGTCTACTAGAGATTGAATGTACAATAGTAAACCGTTTTATTAAAAAAAAACTCTGGGACCATTTTGGCCACAGATAATTTGGCGTAAGAATTTACTGAAAGTTCAAAAGTGTCCAGATTTAGGACGAACTTTGGCAGATATGATTAAAAGAACGTTTATAATCACATTATTCTTACAGCAAAAGTGTTTTTCTACGTTTTAGTAAATAACTGTTTAAAAGACAGCATCTCCATCCGTTGAAAGTAAAATTTGTTAAATGTTTAAATTCTTCAATTCTACATTCTGAAATTCTTCGATGTTTAATTCTTAAATTTGTTAAATTCTCCTTGTTAGGTTTAAAGCTGATGAAATAAATAAAAAATAAAAAAAAACTTTTCCAAAAAATTATAAAAAAAAACATTAAAAAACAACGAAAATATATTTGATGGTGATTACTTCGTTCGTTGGTTGATTTTTTTTTTTGAGACATATCAACACCTCTATGGGTATTGATATGCCGGTATGTTGATTTAATTCCGTAATCTAAATATTTTGAACTCATTTTATGCTTTCAGCAACAGATATTTTGTATATAATTTTATACATTCAGAGAAAAAGTTTGCTTTCTTTTAGAGATATAGTTTGTAAATCCTAAAAATGGTTGCTGATAATTTTACTGTAAAAATGTACTTTTATATTTTTTTAGCGTTGCGTTCATCGTCATTTTGCTACAAAAATCTATCAAAATCAAGTCCAAAATGTCACGAATTCAACAGAAGGCCGCAAGAATTTTGAAGCGTCGATACGCTTCCCACACCCAAGACCAATGAAGACGACCACGTGGAGGGACGCTAAGTCAACGTGCGACGTGCATTTTTGTACGTCATTCCTCCCGCTGCCTCTTAGAATCCAAGCTGCCACGTCTGTCCCTCTCTTCTGATAAAAACGAATAAACGAAAGAAATCATCCTTCTCGTTAATACCAGTTGACGTATTAGCAATGGGGGACCCATTCATGACACAGAACGAAACATATCCTTTATGGTGCCGTGACTGGCGCCACCGAATCACAAACAATGAACTATACCAAATAACAAAAACGGCACATCACTTGAGAACTTTCAAAAGCATCAATGGATGAGTAAATAATGACATAATCAAGATGCTGATCTTCCACACAACTTCGAACAAAAGGCTAGGAAGGAAACTCCCATCAATAATGGAAAGAATGATAAAAAAAAACTATTAGACTCGAGAAACTTTTTGCCTGAAAAATTGTTTTATGAGAAAGTTTTATAAATTTCAAACGACAGAATTACTGACTGCTAGGTCAATGAATACCGAATGTTTCCTTATAAGGAAACAACTAATTTACATTTAATTTTCCGAGGAATCGAACTTAACGCACCAATAATGATGAACTCAATAAAATAAATGAATCAAGAACGAGACACAGACTGTTGGATAGAAACAAGCTGGTCCCCTCCCCGTAGATTGAATAAAGGGTTAATTTCGAAATTCATTGAAGGTTACTCAGATCGCCAGACACTTGAAGTAGGCCGAAGAGCACAACGACCGACACGTTGTGATAGTAACAAAAATGATGAAGTCATTAGTATGACTGCAAATAATCTAAAAATACAAGTTGTGAAGGTCCATTATCCCCCACGTCCCTTTTTTTTTTTTAAAGTTGAATAAAACAACCCTTTCATTCTGCTTCGTAGAAGGAAAGTAGCAAAACGCATGTTGATCGCTGGGGTCTTTACTACTAGACCATATTTACACTAAAAATTTATTTAATTCTATGGGAACCACACCGAAAGTAATACTTCTCATTGTATTATGTTGTATGTTATTGGAGTTAGAACATTCCTACCATAAACCATTTTTTTTGTTGATGGCAGTATTACATATAGCACCTGTGTGACAGTCTGGCAAAATGAAAGTAGGTATAAATATGGTGTGTCAGTGAATTCAGTCATGCGGAAACAATTGCACCAGTTGGTGTTTATCGATGCTTGCTAAGTTTACTGAGACCAATGAGTGGATGTGAGCACTGTCAGACGGAAACTAATTCATTTCGGCAGTGGCGGTAGTGGTGTATTTGCTTTCCGGACTAAAATGTCTAAACGAAAGTGCTGGTTAAATTGTATTCTTGTTCTATACCAACTGTGATGTGCTTCCTGATTTTAATTTTCTTAGAAATAATAGGAGGTATTACTTTGCGAACGTACCTTGTACAGACAAGGACAAATCCATTCTAAGGCTATTAGATGTCAAGCCACGATTCAATTCACCAATCACAATCAGATATTTAAATAAAAGCCGGATTTTTGTAATGATTCAAAAACCCTTCAAGTTTTTAAATTCTATTGTGAAAAGAATAGGGCAGTTACTCTGGAAAACAGATTCTAGAAAAAAATAACAAAATATATAAAGAAAACTTTTAAAAAAGTATTTGGCACGAGAAGCATTTTGAGAAAGTCCTTGAGAAATTTGAACCCAGAAGGCATTATTGTTCCGTGTTAACTTTTCTTGTAAATGTTTAAAGGTTTTGATCTTCAAAGAAGGAAAGAAAAAGAAAAAAAAAAGATATTTTGCTTACCGGGTTATTAATAAAGTAATTCAAATTTATTAAAAAAAACACCAGATTGTTTGAGATCAAAATATTTTAATTATTGGAGCTTCAAAGAACCAGTGGATTTTCACAGATACATACACACATGCGCATATATATATATATATATATATATATATATATATATATATTTTGATAATATTAGTGGTCAATATATATATATATATATATATATATAAATTTCCAAGAGGAGAGAATCCAGGTAGAACTCAATGTCCAGGCCAGAGTAAAAATATAAAATAAAAGGCTCAAACACTCATATTCCATGATTATAATTTATTACATTGGAATCGTAATCACGATCCAATTCATCAGACCTACAAATTCAAAATGCATTTTGAATTTGTAGATGGCTGACAAGGTACAGCGATTAAGCTTTTTATTCAAATTTTCTTGTGTTCGTATCATTGTTTTCTTTTCTGGACATATTCAGCCAGTTATGTGCCATGCATGATACACAATTAGGAGATCATGTATCTTTCAATGCATGACTGAAGAGGCAGTTTTTTACCCGCTTTAGCCATTTCTTTCTGCAGTAGACCAGTTGCCATCCATGGCTATAGAACTATGCTACTATTTACCCATATCTTTCCCAATGGATTTCACTGGAATTCGAACCCGGCTCTCCGATTCCTCAATCCGAGCCGATATCCATTATTCCACCATATAAAAATATTATAAGCAGGTAAACATTCAACTGAAATAGAATTCAGCCACACGCAGGCTTATGATTTGTTTTTAATCCAGCGCTGAACATCCATTAGACATATATATATATATATATATATATATATATATATATATATATATATATATATATATATATATATATATATATATATATATATATGCGCTGTAACTTATTGGAAAGCCCCTCAATATCAGTGATAGAACTAACATAATTTTAAACATAAATCCATCGCAATAAAGTTCTTAAATATTTGTAGCGAGCAAAGTTTAACAATATATATATATATATATATATATATATATATATATATATAATAAATTAAGAACTAAAAAGTTGCCACCTTTGCATAGAAAAAAAGTCATGAATTTGAAATTGATATATAATGATAAAATATGCAGTAAAACAAACGGTAAAAATGTTTTGAATTTACACAAATACGTATCAACATACGCAGATAAAGTAACCCCTGAACATGGTCTCAGCTGAGACTGAAAGTACTTGGGAAAATAAAAATTATTTGAAAGAAAATTTTTCATTTTTTTCTTAATCAATTTTCTACAGCTACCAAGAAATTGTTTCGTGGACTCGAAAGGTTTGAAACAAAACAAACAGGCATGGTATGTCTGAATCATTTAACTAAACTTGAATATATATATATATATATATATATATATATATATATATATATATATATATATATATATATATATATAAACAAAGAACCCGGCATTTTACAATAGGTGTCTGGTTTATATAAGACACAGTAGAACTTGAAAAATTAATTGCTTTACTACGATCCTCCTTTTGTGCTCCATACTTTCGGTCTCGTGCCACACCTAAACTTCGCTCGAAAAAGCATGATGGAACGGATAAACTGGAGATAAGCAAATACTACTCAAATCCTACTCTAATGCGGCTACCATTCATAAGTAGGAGCATTCCATTGTAACAGTAGAATGGCTGAGCAGGAAGTACGCTGAGTCCTATTCTACAACACTTTCGCATACCAAATAAATTAACTTCGATAATTAGTAGACTTATTCCTGGCAGAAGAGTTAATCATTAGCCAATGAGGGTTTACTCAGGCGTGGTTAGCTACTCTTTCTCCTCATTTTAGATTGGAGAAGTTTCTTAGCTCCCGGGATTCCAAACCTGCAGCTGTACCTTCCTTAGTGCAGTAAGAGACATTGGATCGACGTAATAACAACGCCAATTTTGATCCTTGGCCCATAAGTATGTGTATGGTGTACCCCATGTTTAAAAATACCTTGTGTTACATCCAGCCTTGGTGAGTAGACCAGGTAAATATACATGGCACAGATGTTTGTTAAATCACGACTACAAGGATTCCTGTTGCTATGAAGGGCTTGTATGCATGGCTTAACGTTTTCAGTTGTCGAAAGTGAAATCCCTAAAATGATTTATTTCCTGGCAATGTCTTTTACTTGTCTTTCGTAACTAAAGAACATTCATATTCTTCCGTTGCCTGAATCATTGTCATTATTCATTTTTAGTCAAACATCTATTGATATTTTTGCTGCATTTTTTAAAAACATTGTAGTAGTAATAGACGTAATAGTTTTAATTTAACGAAATTTCTTAGATGAAGCATTGATCAGCTTTTATTTCATTTCATTTATTTATTTTTGTTTTTACCACAGTGTAAATCTCTCCAGAATGTTATTTTTTTTATCATCGATCTAATCTATCCACTTAACGGTAGTAGAATGTAAATACGACCTGAGTGTTGTGATAAAAAGCAACAAAAATAACAGCATTGAAGAACAGTCAAATAAATACTACAAATATTTCTTACAATTTAATTTCTACTTTCATGTTCTCCTGTCATGAGCCATTGAACTTTTCTCCTGACACTGGTAAGATAATATATTAACAATATTAGAGAGAGAGAGAGAGAGAGAGAGAGAGAGAGAGAGAGAGAGAGAGATTAATACACTCAAATATGAACTGGTTCAGATAGATAGATAGATAGATAGATAGAAATATATATGAACACAGACACAGATAAATAAATAAGAAAAGTCCGAGATAGGTGGGTAGATAGATACAAAGATAGATGTGAACTGACATAGATAGATAGATATGAACAGATTGAAATAAATAGAAATGAACAGACTGAGATAGATAGTTATAGGGAGAAAGTTTGAGAGTGAAATACATATGAACACACGCAGTATATATATATATATATATATATATATATATATATATATATATATATATAAAAGATAAACCTAAGGAGCCAGGCAAACCTACCTAGGTTTCACGTAAACGGATCATGAGGGAAAGGGCCGGCATTACCCTGACGATCCGTTTAGGTGAAACCTAGGTAGGTTTGCCTGGCTCCTTAGGTTTGTATTACGTTTGCTCTACTTCGTGTATTGAGCACTTTAAGTAGTTGATTTTTCTCGTTTTGAATGTTTTTTTTTCTTTGGACTTTGAGCTTGAACTCTGGACGATTGTTTTCGCTTTTAATTTCATGTTCTTGGTTCTTTCTTTTTATTTCTCATTTTTCGTTGGGTACTGGTTTGTTCTACTACAAGCCAACATACCCAAGCTAAATATACCATTTATATATATATATATATATATATATATATATATATATATATATATATATATATAGTTTATGCAAAACTAGGTAATCCGTATGGGTAGACCCAAGGAGGATGATATCCAGAGAGCTCAATGTAAATTCAGAGCAAATAAATTTTAATAAAACAGACCACAGTAAAGTCTGATGATCTAGAGACCTTTAAAAGGGCTGTGGTGAAATAATTTATTACATGGAATATTAAAGTGGTCTGTTTTATTCAAATATATATATATATATATATATATATATATATATATATATATATATATATATATATGAATTGATTAGATAGATAGATCGAGGGAGAGAGAGAAAAAAATACATATTAACAGACACCGATAGATAGATGTACGACTACAAACTAACACTCAGAATATTTGTAGTGCCAAGCAACGCAGACTTTTGAAGCGATGACATACTCGGCGTTATTCACATTTTCTTTCGATCCGATGCTATAGATCCCAATGCACCACTGATAACTGGGACAATAGCTGTTTGAATAACTCCCATTTTGTCAACCTCCTTCCGAAGATCGGTGTACTTATTAAGCCTGTCAGTCGCTTTGATAATGATATTGTTGTTGTTATTATTATTTGTGTATGTTATGCTTTTTGCTTTGTGCCCCGTAGAACCGGGTCCAAACTATGGTCCTTAGGCTCTATAGGATAATGTTTATTTAATTGATAGTACTTTTCTTAGTATATGGGATGTTCCTAGGAGGGCGATCTTCTGGCCAACTTGTATATCGATGTTACTGGGACACTGTTAGTAAAATTGTCCATTCCTTTTCTCACGAGGTCTAGTGCTCTGATTACTATTGGTACAGTCTCAGTCTTCATTCGCCACATCCTGTTAATCTCGATTATTATTATTATTATTATTATTATTATTGTTCTTATTACCCGCTGCATTTGAATGATTGTATTTTTGCCACTGCGTCTGTGACGTCACTGAACTTTTTCTTGTAGCGTTTTTTTAAAATTCTTTTTAATTGCATGTATTTATTTTCTACATGATTTTTTTTGTGTTTTACTTTGTATTCTTTCTCACTTCTTCCTCGTAAGCCGCCTTTATTCTTCTTTATTTTGGTTACTCTTTATCTTCAAATCATCTCCCCCATTATTTCTTTAACCCACGATACCCTCCTCCTCCCCCTTCTTTTTCTTCTTTTCTTTTTCTCCTTCTTCTTTGTTTTCACCTTCTCTTTAACAGTAGGCTCCTGTTATAATTACCATTATGTCTTCTGTCTGTTGAAAGAATCCAATTTGCATATAATTAAAGAGAAATCATTATGAAAAGCGACTAAATTATCTTTTCTCTCAAAGACAAGATTACCAAAGCATACACCACAATCGCCATGACAAAGGCCGCAACAACAATATCAGTTGCCGAAACAACACAACAACAACTGAAAATAAACAAAGAAGCAATTGAAAAGGATGCATTATCCGGTGATAAAGACTTTAACTCTTTAAATAACGGATCAGCTTCAACTTATATAAACGGAAAAGATTAATAAATTATATGCCTATAATATTAATAATACTTATCAATAATACTTATTCCTATAAGCCTATTCCAGTTGAATCCATTATATTCACTTACGTGCTAATACGCTTGGGAAAGGTATGAATCCTCTTCTTCTCCCCACAGCTCTGGGTAAATAGCAGGACAGTCCGGATTCTGTAGCCTTGGATGGCAGGTGGTCTACCGTAGAAAGAAATGGCAACCTACTGCGAGAAAAAATTTGCTTCGTCAGTCATGTATCGAAAGATACATGATCTCCTACGCGTGCATTACGAATGGCATATAACTGATAAGCCTATGATATGTATAGCATCAACAACAACAGATATGCCTATATAAGCCTATTATACGAATAACATCAACAATAGATATGCCTATATAAGTCTATGATATGTATAGCCCTCAACAATAGATGTCTATATAAACCTATATGTATAGCCCTCAGCAACAGATATGCCTATAAATGCCTATGATATGTATAGCCCTCATCAATCGATATGCCTATATAAGCCTATGATATATAGAGCCCTCAACAATAGAGATGCCTATATAAGCCTATGATATGTATAGCATCAACAACAGATATGCCTATATAAGCCTATAATATGTATAGCCCTCAACAATAGATATGCTTATATAAGCCTAAGAAACACTCAGAAATGGTGTAAAGCGTGGTATTATTATATTTCGAAATTTGATTTGATCTTAAATGTTTTCTATTATAATTAATTATATTCACAGACGCTCTTCATTTCCTACCATATTATAATTGTGCTTGTCTCGCACTTCGTTAGTTTGCACGGCCGTTACGACCGGCCATAACCTAATAAATAATGGACTAATCGATTTTGATAGCGTGAAAAGAGGAGAAAAGGAAATACTTGGTTTCAGTAAGTAAAAGAAAGAAAGATAGATAGACGTGTTTTACATCTGTTTCAGTGAAATGGAAAAACTCAGTTTTAAATCTCTTCATTTGTACCCAATTCACAAAATAATGATTCATTCTCTTTATTTCGGAGATGAATTATTCTAACTATTTACACTATTTACATCGTTCAGAATGTTGTCTTCATTTTTACTGCCATAATTCACGACGTTTCGACCGTTGTACGCTCCAGCCTATATCAGGATCTGTTTGTATTTTTGAGATGAGATATTGTAAATATTTACACTATTTACATTGTTCAGAATGTTGTCCTCATCTTTACTGCCATATTCACGATGTTTCAGCGGCTGTACGATCCAGCCTACATCAGTATCTGTTTGTATTTCTGAGATGAGATATTGTAAATATTTACACTATTTACATTGTTCAGAATGTTGCCCTCATCTTTACTGCCATATTCACGATGTTTCGGCCGTTGTACGCTCCAGCCTACATCAGTATGTGTTTGTATTTCTGAGATGAGATATTGTAAATATTTACACTATTTACATTGTTCAGAATGTTGTCCTCATCTTTACTGCCATATTCACGACGTTTCGGCCGTTGTATGCTCCAGCCTACATCAGGATCTGTTTGTATTTCTGAGATGAGGTATTGTAAATATTTACACCATTTACATTGTTCAGAATGTTGTCCTCATCTTTATTGCCATATTCACGATGTTTCATTGTTGTACGCTCCAGCCTACATCAGGATCTGTTTGTATTTCTGAGTTGAGGTATTGTGTTTATTTACACTATTTACATTGTTCAGAATGTTGTCCTCATCTTTACTGCCATATTCACGACGTTTCGGCCGTTGTACGCTCCAGCCTACATCAGGATCTGTTTGTATTTCTGAGATGAGGTATTGTAACTATTTACATTATTTAAATTGTTCAGAATGTTGTCCTCATCTTTACTGCCATATTCACGACGTTTCGGCCGTTGTACGCTCCTGCCTACATCAGGATCTATTTGTATTTCTGAGATGAGGGATTAGAACTATTTACACTATTTACATCGTTCAGAATGTTGTTCTCATCTTTACTGCAATATTCACGTTTCGGCCGTTGTACGCTCCAGCCTACATCAGGATCTGTTTTTATTTCTGAGTTGAGGTATTGTAACTATTATACTATTTACATTGTTCAGAATGTTGTCCTCATCTTTACTGCCATATTCACGACATTTCGGCCGTTGTACGCTCCAGCCTACCTCAGGATCTATTTGTATTTCTGAGTTGAGGTATTTTAACTATATACACTATTTACATTGCTCAGAATGTTGTCCTCATCTTTACTGCCATATTCACGACATCAGGATCTGTTTGTATTTCTGAGATGAGATATTGTAAATATTTACACTATATATATTGTTCAGAATATTGTCCTCATCTTTACTTGCCATATTCACGATGTTTGGCCGTTGTATTCCAGCCTACATCAGGATCTGTTTGTATTTTGAGATGAGATATTAAAAATATTTACACTATTTACATTGTTGAATGTTGTCCTCATCTTTATGCCATATTCACGACGTTTCGGCTGTTGTAACGTTCCAGCCTACATCAGGATCCGTTTGTATTTCTGAGATGTGGTATTGTAACTATTTACTATATTTACATTGTTCAGAAATGTTGTCCTCATCTTTAATGCCATATTCACGCGTTGTTCGGCTGTTGTACGCTCCAGCTCACATCATCGATCTGTTTAATTTTGAGATGAGGGATTGTAACTATGTACACTATTTAAATTGTTCAGAATGTTGTCCTCATCTTTACTGCCATATTCACGATGTTTTGTTTGTTGTACGCTCCAGCCTACATTTTTGATCTGTTAACCATTTCTGAGATGATGTAAGTAAATATTTTAAACTATTTACATTGTTCAGAATGTTGTCCTCATCTTTACCGCCATATTAACGATGTTTCGGCCGTTGTACGCTCCAGAAACATCAGGATCTGTTTGTATTTTCTGAGATGAGATATTGTAAATATTTACACTATTTACATTGTTCAGAATGTTGTCCTCATCTTTTGCCATATTCACGACGTTTCCGCCGTTGTACGCTCCAGCCTACATCAGGATCTGTTTGTATTACTGAGATGAGATATTGTAAATATTTACACTATTTACATTGTTCAGAATGTTGTCCTCATCTTTACTGCAATATTCACGTTTCGGCCGTTGTACGCTCCAGCCTACATCAGGATCTGTTTGTATTTCTGAGTTGAGGTATTGTAACTATTTTTTTATTTACATTGTTCAGAATGTTGTCCCTCATCTTTACTGCCATATTCACGACGTTTCGGCCGTTGTACGCTCCAGCCTACATCAGGATCTGTTTGTATTTCTGAGTTGAGGTATTGTAACTATGTACACTATTTAAATTGTTCAGAATGTTGTCCTCATCTTTACTGCCATATTCACGTTTCGGCCGTTGTACGCTCCAGCCTACATCAGGATCTGTTTGTATTTCTGAGTTGAGGTATTGTAACTATTTACACTATTTACATTGTTCAGAATGTTGTCCTCATCTTTACTGCCATATTCACGACGTTTCGGCCGTTGTACGCTCCAGCCTACATCAGGATCTGTTTGTATTTCTGAGTTGAGGTATTGTAACTATTTACACTATTTACATTGTTCAGAATGTTGTCCTCATCTTTACTGCCATATTCACGACGTTTCGGCCGTTGTACGCTCCAGCCTACATCAGGATCTGTTTGTATTTCTGAGATGAGGTATTGTAACTATTTACATTATTTACATTGTTCAGAATGTTGTCCCCATCTTTACTGCCATATTCACGACGTTTCGGCCGTTGTACTCTCCAGCCTACATCAGGAAACTTTTTATATTTGAGTTGAGGTATTGTAACTATGTACACTATTTAAATTGTTCAGAATGTTGTCCTCATCTTTACCGCCATATTCACGACGTTTCGGCCGTTGTACGCTCCAGCCTACATCAGGATCTGTTTGTATTACTGAGATGAGATATTGTAAATATTTACACTATTTACATTGTTCAGAATGTTGTCCTCGTCTTTACTGCCATATTCACGACGTTTCGGCCGTTGTACGCTACAACCTATATCAGGATCTGTTTGTATTTCTGAGATGATGTATTGTAAATATTTACACTATTTACATTGTTCAGAATGTTGTCCTCATCTTTACTGCCATATTCACGATGTTTCGGCCGTTGTACGCTCCAGCCTACATCAGGATCTGTTTGTATTTCTGAGTTGAGGTATTGTAAATATTTACACTATTTACATTGTTCAGAATGTTGTCCTCATCTTTACTCTCATATTCACGACGTTTCGGTCGTTGTACGCTCCTGCCTACATCAGGATCTGTTTGTATTTCTGAGATGAGGGATTGTAACTATTTACACTATTTACATCGTTCAGAATGTTGTTCTCATCTTTACTGCCATATTCACGTTTCGGCCGTTGTACGCTCCAGCCTACATCAGGCTCTGTTTTTATTTCTGAGTTGAGGTATTGTAACTATGTACACTATTTAAATTGTTCAGAATGTTGTCCTCATCTTTACTGCCATATTCACGACGTTTCGGCCGTTGTACGCTCCAGCCTACATCAGGATCTGTTTGTATTACTGAGATGAGATATTGTAAATATTTACACTATTTATATTGTTCAGAATGTTGTCCTCATCTTTACTGCCATATTCACGACGTTTTGGCCGTTGTACGCTCCAGCCTACATCAGGATCTGTTTGTATTACTTAGATGTGATATTGTAAATATTTACACTATTTACATTGTTCAGAATGGTGTCCTCATCTTTACTGCCATATTCACGACATCAGGATCTGTTTGTATTTCTGAGATGAGATATTGTAAATATTTACACTATATATATTGTTCAGAATATTGTCCTCATCTTTACTGCCATATTCACGACGTTTCGGCTGTTGTACGTTCCAGCCTACATCAGGATCCGTTTGTATTTCTGAGATGTGGTATTGTAACTATTTACATTATTTACATTGTTCAGAATGTTGTCCTCATCTTTACTGCCATATTCACGACGGTTCGGCCGTTGTACGCTCCAGCCTACATCAGGATCTGTTTGTATTTCTGAGATGAGGGATTGTAACTATGTACACTATTTAAATTGTTCAGAATGTTGTCCTCATCTTTACTGCCATATTCACGACGTTTCGGCCGTTGTACGCTCCAGCCTACATCAGGATCTGTTTGTATTTCTGAGATGAGATATTGTAAATATTTACACTATTTACATTGTTCAGAATATTGTCCTCATCTTTACTGCCATATTCACGACGTTTTGGCCGTTGTACGCTCCAGCCTACATCAGGATCTGTTTGTATTACTGAGATGAGATATTGTAAATATTTACACTATTTAAATTGTTCAGAATGTTGTCCTCATCTTTACTGCCATATTCACGACCTTTCGGCCGTTGTACGCTCCAGCCTACATCAGGATCTGTTTGTATTTCTGAGATGAGGGATTGTAACTATGTACACTATTTAAATTGTTCAGAATGTTGTCCTCATCTTTACTGCCATATTCACGATGTTTGGGCCGTTGTACGCTCCAGCCTACATCAGGATCTGTTTGTATTTCTGAGATAAAATATTGTAAATATTTACACTATTTACATTGTTCAGAATATTGTCCTCATCTTTACTGCCATATTCCCAATGTTTCGGCCGTTGTATGCCTCGAACTTCTTCCATTGATATATGTTGAAATTTCAAACCAAACTCTTTATGTAATCAACGGAGGTAGATTTTTATAATTCCCCGTGCCATGCCGTTTTTTTTGGGAGGGGGGGATATTTCAGTATCAGTTAATTCCCTTTAGTAATTCAACTCCCCAAGATTTTGTCTCCTCTGCTGTGGCCAGGTATTGAACTCACAACTCTTTGGCACAAGTCACTTTTTGCATTATTCAACCAATGGGATATGTGTCCTTGTTAATCTACCCCCGTGTATTAAATAAAATGTTCTGTTCGAAATTCCAAAGTATATCACCTGAAGAAGGTCGGAGCGTACAACGGCCGAAACGTCGTGAATATGGTAATGAAGGTGAGGACAACAATCCGAACGATGTAAATAGTATAAATATTTCTCATTATTATTGCAATACTTTGTTCAAATCGTTAACGATGTGAAAGGGGTAATTCTACTGATATTTTATTGTCGTAGAACTCGCCATGAGCTTATTCAATAATTAACTTAAGAATTAAGTTGAATTAAAAGAATTGATTGGAAAATTAAAATCGGAAAACTAAATAAAAACAAAAAAAATCGTTTTCCAGTGTAGGTGTACGTTTCTACCGCTATGATGGTGCACTGACTGTCATGGAGGTGGGGACGATATCAGTGCAGTTATCTAACACTACCGTTACGGAACTCGTCGTGGCTTTCACACTGGAGGTGAAGTCGGTGGGTCGACCACCTGCAGACTTCTAATAACTGCAAATGTAGGGCAACAGAGAGAGACAGAGACAGAGATTAAAACAGACAGTGCCGTGTGTTAGCGAAACCCTGCCTCCCCCACCTCGCCGAAATGTTTGCGTTGTGTCCCTTTCTAAAAATAGTCCATGGTCACTCGGCATTCTTTGCTGTTACAAATTTCTATTCAAAGATCTAAGGACTTCACAATAAACTTTCCTTGTTCTACACATGTAGCTTTTTCGTGCAGTATTATGCACCAATTTGCAATGGTTGTCGTGACTGACGCCGAAAGAAAATTATTCTGATCTATTTTAGACAGCAGTTACAAAATCGCATTTTAATAAAAACTAAATTGTCACATGTCAGGTATGAGTAACGACCAGGTATGAAAACAAATTCTTATTGTATTATTTTCTTCAATCATTTCAGCCCAAGCATGGCAATAAAACCACTAAAACACTATTTACATTATTCGGACTATTGTCCTCATCTTTGTCTCCATATTTATTACAACGTTTCGGCCCTTTAGTATCTGTCTATATTTCAGAGATGAGGTATTATGTACACTATTTACATTATTTGGACTATGGTCCTCATCTTTGTCGCCTTTGTCGTAAAGCTGACCGTGCGGGAAGCATTGTGCACCTAGGTGCAACCCCGATACACTCAATGTTTGCCCCTGTGCCTTGTTAATGGACATTACAAAACAGACCATCACGGGGAATTGAGACCTCCTGAACGTGAAGGGAATGTCTTCACCAGAGGGGTACAGATGCATCGATTAACGTAGCCTCAATGAGGTTCGGAGATAGCGACTTCACATTCAAACGTGTGCCGTTGCATTGTTTTTGGGGAACCAAGTTGCGAAGGAGCATAATTGGAACCCCGACCTTCAAGTTTAGAACGTGAGGTGGAAGACCAGGAGGTTGGAGTGAATACAATAGTTCGATTGAATAGTTAACAACGTCCTCAGGGTCTGGTGTCCTATCGATGGATTTGTAGACTCGCTCTTCCCCTGGGATTTGTTGGTGAAGCTCGTCATTAATCGCATCAACAGTACAGTTTTTGGGGGCAAGAATGGCGCGTTGACTAAGCCATTCCATGTTACGGAAATTGGATTCGACGTTTGAGAAGACGCAGTTCACCAATTGAGAAGCTGTCTCGACAACTGTGCAAACGGATTCAATCGAAACCATTCCATTATCATCTGATGGCAGTCTACCTTCGCCCAGAACCAAAAGTCGCTGGGAAAACTCTGAGTAGGCGGTGTCACCCCTCAAGTGGTCACGCATGTTTGTGCTCAAACTTAGTGTCCTTACTTGGGACCACAAAGACAGGCTCCCACGACATCAGCCCTGTTACCTTTTGGAATGACAGACACTGTTTGTCTGAAATCACCTGATAGGAGAAGTGTGATACCCCCCATAGGACGATCTGAATCTTTGATGTCACGCAGGAGCCTGTCAAGGGCCTCAACTGCACCTTTATGGGACATGGTACACTCATCCTAAACTATGGCCCTGCAACGTCGAACAATCTCAGCTTTGTCAGAATTTTTTGAGATATTACAGATGGGCGTGGTCTCTTTTACCAAGTCGAGAGGTAACTTAAATGCTGAGTGCGCAGTCCTTCCTCCCGGGAGCAAAATAGCTGCTATGCCCGATGATACCACCGCTAGTGCGATATCACAGGTACGCCTGAGCTCGGCAAGTATGAGTTTAGTAACAAAGGTCTTACCTGTACCCCCGGGAGCATCGAGAAAGAAAATACCAGCCGTTTGGTACCGTACGGAGTCAACGATAGCATCGAAGGCTGCTCTCTGTTCAGGCAGAAGTTTAGGCATGTTCTAAATAAGCTCAAGCTCCTCGACGTTATATGACGTCTCCCTCAACAGATCAGTGGAAAGATCACTAACGTGTTCACGGTGTATAGGTTGTAAGCCATATGTCGCAAGTGTACTACCTCCTACCTCTAGAAGACTGTCTTTGAGTGCAATTAGTGCCCTGTTGTAAATTATCCCGCTGAATGTAACCTGGATGTCAGGATTATGGGACTGAGCTTGACGTAGGAAATCTTCTGACATGTGGTCTTTGTAGCGCTCCCATAAACAATTTGGGTCGGTTACTTCGTACCACTGAAGAAGTATTGCGAATAAATACCGGAGACAGCCAGGAGATATCAAAAGGACGCCCTCTGCTAAGGTAGAATCCCATTCCGTGTCATCTTGAAGAAGACCGCTCATAAAGCAGGCCTCCCGGAATGAAGGGTAGACATAACCTTCGACAGTTAAGAGATCTTGAAAGCTCTGCGGCCCAGATACCTGCTGAAGGAGCAGTCGGAGATAAAACCACTCCTGCTGGCTTGGTGGTACGGTGTAAACTCTGCCTAAGCAGCTGTCTCATTTTACTCCTGGCTGCTCTTCAACGTCCTGATCCGTTTTTTCTTCGAACCCAAGTATTTCCCGACCAAACATAGTAGGAAGGAACCTGGGGGTAGTGAAGTGTCTGAGAGAACGTGTCGTGAGAGCACAGTTAAAAAAAAAAAATAAGCGTAGTGTCCTTTGGATTCATTGCAATCTCGGCTGCATTTTCCTCCTTGAAATAGGTTCGACGAATGCAGCTATCGATTTTTTTTGCATGCTAGCATGCTAGTTAACATTCGTGTCAGTCAGCTGTTGGCTCTCACGCTGGCCAATAGAATCTTCCTGCCTATTCGTGGCAGCCAGCTATAGGCTCTCACTCTGGCCAGTAGAAAATGGCCGTAAACTACATGCAAACTGCCGTAGAAGACTGAAAAATCGATTATTTCCACTATAGATGGGAGCTGAGAAATGCAAGGTCAGTCTTGGCCTTCCCGCTAAGTTGGAGCATGTGCCTGTAAATTTTGGTGCAAATCCGTCGAAAATTGCGGCCGTGCATTCGTTACACACACACACACACATACATCCTGCCTTTTATAGATAGAGATATGTCAACATGCAAAGAGGTGACCTTTTAACCTTAAAATATTCCCCACCACCACCCAAAACAGAGGCTCCTCTTATACTTCGGGTATAAAATGTGAAACTTACATCCTGTGGTTTATGTTGTTAGCATGCAAGATTTTTGAGGTTAGGCTAACCGCTGGCTTTGTAACTATCGACACAAATATTTTCTACTAAAATAACTTAATTCACTTTATTATAATAAAATAGTAAAAGTGTAGTGTAATAAAAGTACTCTTACCTTATATAATATGTGCTAGGATTGCACGACAAAAATAAAACGCATATTCGTCAATAGGTAAAATCATCGTCACACACCGTAAGCCGTTTTTCCATTAAAATTTGAGTGAAAGGAAAATATATGGCCATTGAATTTATTTAATAAACTCACCACAATATATTTTAAAATACGATTGAGGGAGGTCATCTTGTACGGCGAATAGAGTCCGAAACCTACATTTTAAATTGAAAATTCGGGGGTCGTCTTATACACCCAGTCGTCTTGTACGCCAGCATATTCGGCAGGATTTATTATAAAGTATTGCACAAAGGTATAAAGTTTCGTATGATAATTATCATATATGAAATATAGTCAATAATCACCTCAGTAACTACTTGTATTCATTATCAACGGAAAGGTTTCCGGCGAGCTTTTCCATCAGCAAATGGATCAATAAGTTGAGGGGCACAGACTCTTTCAAATGACAACATAGATAATGAAGCTAATCTGTCATCCATCATTGTGGATCTGTGATGTGTTTTAATAAGTTTCAGTTTTCTGAAACGTCTTTCAGCATTCGCAGCTGCTACTGGGCAGGTTAATCAAATGTGTGGAGTACTTGTGACCGTCATATATGTCTCTAGCAGATGTGTTTTGCGATGATGGAATTTAGAAGATCGTAGACAGTTTTTCATCTCCGTTTCAAGAGAATTGATGTCTCCCGTTTTTTACATTATTTAAATTATTCAGACTATTGACCTCATCTTTGTCGCCATATTCATTACCACGTTTCGGCCGTTGTACGCTCTGGCCTTCTTCAGGTGGTTGGAATGTCGAACTGAACCCTTTATTTCGCTCACTGGGGTAGACTGTTCTAGTTCTACGTGCCATGTTTTAATGGATGTCAGTCATCAGTTATTTATCTCCTGTTAATTCCCCACTAAAATTTCTCCGCTCACACTCTTTGGGTCCTGTCACTAACTGACGCCTTTATCCACTGTGCCATGTGTCCTTGAGGAGAAAAGTATGAGTTCAATACCCGGTTAAGGCAGTGGAGAACTTTCAGAGGGAAATTAACAGGAGATAACTGATAACTGACATCCATTGTTAGTTCGTATCAAAGTGGCTTAAGACAAACGATTCTAGTTTTCCAAACGATGTCTGAGATTTGATTCATAATGGTGCTAGACAATTTTGCTCGTCAGAGTCTTACATATTTATAAGTCGACCACACGTCTTTGATTTGAATATTGCTGCTACATCTGATCTGACGCTCCTGCTATATGTTTAGAGATTCTTGATATAATCCAAAGAAAGATCTGCCATTTATAAACAAAAGTTTATTCTCGGTTTTAAAAATCTTTCAAAAATAAAATATATATTTCGGAAACATAATTCTAAGAAAATTAGCAAATTTAAAGTTACACTAATCTGATTTGTAGCACATATTACTTATAGCATAAAATGTTGTATACAAACATTTCTTAACTACGGGATCTTGTCTTTCTGACGTGTTAATCGATTTTTTGACAATCAAATGAAGGCCGAACGTGCTCATAGTTAAGTATGGTGGAGCAGACGATAAAATTTATATGAGGATTTTTTCCGTAAGTTTGGGAGGAGGGTTCAATCCTTAAAACACGTCACCTCTTAAAGATAATATTGGGCCTGGATAATTCTGCACGTATATACACATACAAAAGCAAATCGAAATTCTTTTTAAAATATTCAGGGTCGTCAGATTGTAATAATCTTTACAATATATAATTAGCAAATATAGTTTTACTTAACGATATTTCCTAAGAGTTATCACATTGAACTGAATTTTAAAAGATTTAAATAATTTATAAATTATTCAATTTAAAATCGTCAAAAAAATGAGGACAAATCTTGTAAAAATTAATTTTTCATCAATTTGTTTTTCTTCAGACAATTAATAAACCCTGGAAATTTGATTAAATCAGACAATGATTTGATTTTTGAAAGAATTTTCAAATTAATATCTGTCACTGCAAAAAAAGAGGCTAAAATTTGCTCTGCAAAAAATTAGTAAAATCGGCAGCGCAAGAAAAACAAGTTTTTTAATCGAAATTTCGAATATTTTTAGAATATTCGAAATTTCGATTAAAGAACTTGAGTAAAAAAGGAGTAAAAAGTTAATTAATTAATCAAAAATATATTGATCTTTCTTTTTAATAATAACATAACGATTTTGACGATAAAACTATGTTGGAGCATGTTTTCATCACGGTATGCTGATTTTTAGCGATTTCGTGTAAGTACCTCATAATAATTTTCCTTGGCCTTCATATTTAAGTAAAGATGTTTAAAAGAAAGGTTGCTGCCCAAATATACATTGATATATATATATATATATATATATATATATATGTGTGTGTGTGTGTGTGTGTGTGTGTGTGTGTGTGTGTGTTTTTAATTAGTGTGTCCCTATGTTTTTGAGCACATATGGCCCAGTGGATAAAAGTGTTGGTTGAATCCGGTGACTTGAACCAAAGAGTTGTAAGCTACTCATCAGATATGAAGAAAAGAGAGATTGGAGTTAAAAGAGAGATAACTGATACTGAGGTACCCGGAAGAGGCATGGCACGTGGAACTAGAACAATCTACCCCGGTGGACGAAATAAAGGGTTCGGTTCAAAATTCTAATCACCTGAAGAAGGGCGGAGTGTACAACGGCCAGAACATAATGAATATTGCAACAAATATGAGAACAACAGTCTGAACAATGTAAATATTGCAGTTAATATATATATATATATATATATATATATATATATATGTGTGTGTGTGTGTGTGTGTTTTGTTTAGTATAGAATAAATCTCTTATTGTTTTCGATGTACTAGTAACGATTTTTATGTTGAGTTTAGAGAGATTCTTTTCGATTGTAGATGTGAGAGAATTAGTCGGCAGGATAATATATTTTTTGATTCATTGGTTTCTCAGGAGGGGCTGCTTTTTGTTTTGGAATATTTTACAGGCATTTTGTTTCGAGTTGAATATAAAATAATTAGATGTACTGGAGAAGTTTTCAAGTGTTTTCAATGTATTTCTCTACTTCGTGTAAATAATCCGAGCGGGATATTCTTAGAGCTCTTGGGTAGACTCCAGGGATTATGCTGGATTTTATTTTGTTGTTATGATGGGAATAGAAATTTACTAGTTTTTTTTTGTTTGATTTTCGGTGGATACCGAGTTTTAAACTGTTATTAATACGGCATAGCTTGATATCTAGAAACGGTAAGGAATTGTGTTCTTCCATTTTGTATGTAAATTTTATTGTGTGTTCGACTTTGTTTAGTTGATCTATCAGGTCAGGTAAATCAGTATCAAGAGGATATATAAGTAGAGCATCATCTATATAATCGAAGTATGTTGGGTGAAATATTTTGGAAAAGACCAGATTTGAGAAATTCTAAGTAGGTATATGACATCACTCCAATGAGACGCAATCCCATTGGTAATCCATATTTTTGTTTGTAACAGTCATTACTGAATGTAAAATAGCTTTGATTGGTGATGAGACGGCAGATTTTTTATTATTTTAGCTGTTGGTAGAGAGATAGCTTTATCTTTGATTGTTTTAGATACTTTTTAGGTGATTTAGGCATTTTTCGACTACGACATTGGTGTAGAGGCATTTTATATCTAGACTAGCCATGCCTTTGTCAGTCATAATCATTTCCCTTAGTTTTATTGTCTGAGTCTTTTGTATGAAATAAAGCGATTGTTCCAAGGAGAGGGGTTAGAATTTTGTTATGGCTTTAGCCAGTTTGTAGGGGGCGCTGCCTATTCTTGAGATAACAGGGCGCATTGGGTTACCAATTTGGTGGGGTTTAGAAAAAGTAAAGTTTGTGTGTTTTGGGTTCATATTCTACGAGTCTGTACCTGGGGTAATATTCTATGAGTCTGTACTTTACTTATCGTTATATATATATATATATATATAAAAGTGAAGATTGAAGACAACACTCAGACGCGACAGGCTGTTTCATGCTAGACGCAATCGTCAGGCCGCCTGACGATTGCGTCTAACATGAAACAGCATTGTCCTCTGAGTGTTGACTTCAATTTTCACTATTATATTTATATTTACATACGCTCTATCTCGGATAATGAACACTTTATCCCATAAATATAGCACACTTTAAAACTATATTTATGCATATATATAATTCTTTCGTCTCAGATGCTACCTGAATTTTACCAAAAACAAAATTTCCATGCCTGAAGATGACTGAATGCACGGTTGAAAGTACTTACGTATTAAAGATAGACCTTATACAGCTTATAATTTTTAAAAACAAGGATCATAACATTCATCGAGTGATTTGTAAGTTAATGCGCCTTTAAAATTTTGTTTGCGAGGGATTTCCCCATTATATATATATATATATATATATATATATAATTTTCTTCGTTCGAAACATTTCCTGTAAAACGATATTTAATGAATTACTAAATAACATAATGTTTAAAGATAATTCGAAACTAAATAGTTAAATGAATCGTGATCATAAAAAAAGGATTTATATAGTAATTCTTGTAGTCTGATGAGCACCTGTATCAAGAGCAGAGTGACTAACTAGTTCGGTGGCTTAGGTAGTTGCGTATCAACCGCAAGTAATAGGGTCCAGTGTTCAATCACTTGTTAAGAACCCGGATGTTGCATTCTGATTTTCAAAATTTCAGCACTTTGACGATTAATGCCATACGATTCTTTCTTTAATTATTCCTCTCTTGGCTTTGTGACATTCTAACGTGGACCGAAAGTCTTTTGAAGTTGAAATCGTTTGGCTAGTTGGTGTGTATCGATCTCAATCAATCTCATGCCCGAGTTTCTTTCAACAGTGAAAGATTTAACGATCTGTCGTTCGTCCGACCAATTAATCTGAAAATCTCATTTCAATGAACAGATAATAATTTTCCCAGGGTTATAAAGAGAAAACAAATGCAGCCAGTTTTTCGTAATTGTTGATAATACATCCATAAGTAGAATTCTTTGACGTGAAAACAAACAAACAGATGTTTAGTTATTGAATATCGACTTTGATTCGTTTACAATTCAGGGCTAAATATGATTTTTTTCCTTTTCATTTTCTGGACGATTCCCATAGGCATTAAATAAATGCGATCTTCATTACGTAAACGCGACGATTTTATATTCTTGTAATTTCGAGAAAACTGGCGCTCGCCCCACACACTACTCTAGGCGCATCAAAGTTGGCTTTTTCAAACAAAAAAAATATCTCTTATTGTCACATATTGGCCAAGGTCGACCTGACAATTGTGTAAGTGTGGGTGATGAAGAACAAAAGAATTTTGTTCATCTGAAAAACGTAATTGTCATTTTGCCGCCGCTTACAAGCTATGGTTCAAGAGCGGTTTTTTTTTAAATATTTATATTCTTTTATTAACCCCTTCCCCGCTAATTATTTTTGGAAAAAAAAGTTTCATTTTGAGACGAATCATTTTATTTGTTTTTTAATATAGTAAGAAACTGAGGCATCTTAAAGTACCCGAGGGGTGGCTAATATCTTTACCAGGTGTATGAGCTGACAGTTGAACTCGTTTCAAGTTCAGAAAGGCATACAAAAATCAAGATCGACGTATAAACACGTCTGTAGCTGGTTTTTGAACGTGTAAATTCGTTCGTGTCTGAAAAGAAACTTTCGGTAAAAAAACGTATATACCCGTCTACGCCGAGGAAGTGGTTAAACATTAAAAATTACGCCAAAATCACATAATGGGAATACACGAGCCGCCTTTTTTGTACAGTATAAGATTAAATTCCAAGAGGTGTCTTTTAGGGATGAAGCATTGCCTGTTATCGATGGCGGGGTATACGATGCTAATCGTGGCAAGCAATTTTAGAGAGAGAGAGAGAGAGAGAGAGAGAGAGAGAGAGAGAGAGGGAGAGAGAGAGAGAGTTAGAACAGCGCTACTCTGATGAAGAGAACTCTGGGACATTATTTCCTGCGTGGAAGCAGTGGGTTCCTTACCATTCTCATAAGAGATGCATAATCGATCACTAAAATACTTATTAATTAGATTTAATGAAATCATAGCAACTGAAATAATTCAGATCTTGAGAAAAAGGTTAATGTCTTCATATCAGCGACATATTGAATCATTTCTTGTTGATTTTGAACGGCATGATTGAGAATTAAGACGTGGCAGCCTCTTATTTAGGGCATCTTATAAATATTATATATATATATACAAATAAGAGAAATGACAACGACATTATATCCGTACGCGCAGACATACAAGCGGGCGCATGCGCGCGTTCACGTACACGCGCGCATCCACACACAATGAAAGGAAAAAAAATCAACCTTGCTAAAGTGTATATATAAAAATATATTATGTCATTCGCAGACAATACTGTTTCACTGCATCACAGCAATTCAGTGCGACTAGACATCCGAATGCCTCAAGCTAGGATTAAAACCCAACCGATTTGGTGTCAGTCAGAGTTTCTAGCATTCTTCATTGAACATAATAATCTAGCTAATTCTAGCGTATTGTTTTACGAATGTAAACAAATGCCAATCAGCCATAGGGCTCAATTCATTTTGCTGAAGAGATTTGCATTAGCGGAGGTGGCTGTTGTCATTCAACAGTGCTCAATCGAAATATATTTTCAAGGGCTAAATTATGTCATTCGCATACAGTAGTGTTTCGCTGTATTACAGCTCCTCAGTGCAACTATATATAAATTTATATGTATAAATGAAAAATATATACCAACCTCACAAAAACCCTAATACTAATCCTTTATATATCCACCCGAAGTCAAATCATCCCCATCTATAATAAAGCACGTACCTTCATCCATAGTAAAACGAATAAGCTTAAATTTTGCTAATGAAAGAATATTCTATGAACACAGTAATTTTTATAATAAAGCTTTAAAGAATAGTGGCTATAAATTCCCTGACATTAAATATTAAAATAATAATAATAATAAAAATAACCAGAGAAGAAATAGAAATAAAAAAAAAATATAAATTTCTTGCTTTAATTGAAAAAGAATTTCATAGAAATAATACGCTTAGCAAAATTTTTAATAAAAATACCCTAAAATTAAATTATATTTGTACTGATAATTTAGAAAAAAATTATAAAAAAAACACGATAATAAAATTTTAAATAAATACTTAAACAGAATTAAAAAATATATATATTGATCCAGAAATATGAATAATTAATAGTAAAGAAAAATTATGTAGTGTAGGAATCATATAAATTATCCATTAAATAATAAAAGTCTCACAGAATCTATAGTTTATTAATGTACTATCTCATCTATTGGGAATCCTAATATTAAAAAAATATATATTGGTAGCACTAAAAATAATTTTAAATTAAGGTGGTGCCAACATCTGTTTTCCTTGAAAAATAATGAGTATCGTAACCAATCACCCCTATCCAAATATTTTTAGTATTTAAAAGAATCAAGTAAAACACCTACAGTAAATGGAAATTATTAAAAAAAACGAGAATTTGTAGATCTTTAAATGATCCACATTCTTTGTGCCCACATGAAAAGTTATATTTTATTAAGCTTCTGAAAATAAATATTTTAAAATCAAAGAAAAGAAACAACTGTTTTTTGTAGACATTGCATTATGTTTAATTTAAAACATAATTAAGTAAAAAAAAAATCATAATTATTTGTCTATTATTTGATTACAAATAAGAAAGTAAGAAAATGCTTAATTAAATTCCAAAATTTAAAATTTTCATTTTAACAATACCGTATCTAGTATACTAATAAATATAGTATTTTAGATTTTATAAATAAAAATATAAATATATAAAATATGACTTGATCATATTTGAAGCCCCTTTAAGAAAATCCCAATGAATTTTATAAATAATTAAAAAAATAAATAAATAAAAATGCCAATGTATTGTAGCGTATCTTATATATACCACTAAAAAAGAAAAAAACAGACAGGTTGACACGTTCTCATATACGGAAGCCAGTATCAACAGGCAGAAATTAGAATGTAGAGGTTTAGTGAAGTTAGTTGTTCTGTGATCAGTAAGAATAAAAGTTGCATTTATATGGATATATGGGAAATATACTGGTCAACTGTAGAAATGAAGCGGTTAATAGTTTAGTGGTCGGGAAAGCATCCTCCTGGGATTGTGTTCCACAAAGCAACATTTCTTAGGAAGAAGCTATTCGAATGGAACTTACTCTTTATTGATGGAATACAAGAGGAATGAAGGTGGTTCGCCTCAATGAACATGTTTTACCAAAAAGATAAAACTGATTAAAGATTAGCTTATGTGTAGCAATAATGATTATTTCAACTTGTATTAAAAATAAAGTTAAACATATTTTAGAAACTGAAGATTATATTTTATATCAAGGGAATTTGCAAGTGGCAGTAGAAGACAATCAGTGATTCTGAAAAATTTTATTTGCATGTCAGTGATTTTCCTCTGTGAATCTGGAAAATTCTTACACGATTTGTTCGACCAGAATCCTTTGACAAAGTGAAGCATATATTAATAACAAAATATTCTACAGGACCCAGTCGAAGGAAAGACTTAAAACTCTAGAAGATGTTATTATACAAAATAATCAGCCCACATTAAATAAAATACCATTCACCACAGGAGAGGGTATTTTGAAATGTATATAATATAATTAATGTGCGCCTATAGCGATTTTTCTAAGCATAGTTTAGTTGTGGCTCAAGGCAGAGATTAAGAAGCACCCAATGAGGATCACTAATTGATCTAACGAGACAAGCTTGCTAACCATTACACCTCGTCGAAGTGATCAAATGATTATCTAAGCGTAGCTAAGATGTGGCACAAGGCCGAAAGTCTGGGGCAGTCAGTGTGGATCGAACTCACTACTCAGTCGTAATTGGTTTAGCCAGATAAACTTGCTAACCATCACACCTCGTCGAAGTGATCAAATTATTTTCTAAGCGTAGCTCAGATGTGCCACAAGGTCGAAAGTATGGGCCACACAGTGAGGATCGAACTCAATTCAGTCGTAATAGATTTCGCGAGAAAAGCTTGTTAACCATTACACCATGTCGAAGTGACCAATGTACACTTATATTAGCATGAGTAAAATTAAAAATGAATAAGAAAATAAATTATAAATAATCATCTGTGACGAAATTGTCCAGCAGTCACTGATATATACGACTAATATTAGTTTAGTTTAGCATTCCTTTCTTTGCTTCTTTCCGTTTGGGCACCTCGAGGTGGTGTAATAGTTAGCAAGCTTGTTACGCTAGAACTATTACGTCTTAATAGTGAGTTCGATCCTCACTAGGTGCCACCTACATTCGGCCTTGTGCCACATCTACGCTACACTTGGAAAATCACTAGTCTCATGCCGAACAATAAAATAATAATAATATATTCAGGTATATAGGATAATGTGTTTATCAAATCTATGCTTGTATGACCTATATCTTTCTAGCTGCGACCTGTTCCAGCTACACAGTCGAACTCTCTGCATTTGGGGAGAGAGGAACCCGGACGAGCCTCCGCTGAAGGGCAGAGTCTCGTTCAGGGAGGTAGACTGCTTCTGAACCCGTTTATACGCGTTCGAAAGGGGATATTTTTGGCCGAGCCTATCGGCTCGGAGAACCCACGTTAAAACCGGCCTTGTGCCATATGCAACCCTCGTGGGGGGGATATTCTAACGAATTTTCCGGTTTCTTCATACTCTGATTAATTTTTGGAAGGTATCCTTCGCTATCGCAATGGAACTTTCGGATTTCGAAGTCACGCTTTCAGTTCTCTGTTAAGACATTTCCCAGAAATTTAATGATTCGAACTTTCTTGAATTTGGTATAACCAATTCATAGTTCCTTCTCACAGTTGATGATTACTCCTTCTTTCTTCTCAGTTTCATTTAGTGCTTTCTCTAAGAATTCGTACAATGTTCTTCAAACTGTGTCCGTCAATAATAAATCCTGGTAGGACTTCTAGTCCTTTCGCCTCTCTGTATAGGTTGAATAAGTCTGGTGAGAAGTCACATCCTTGTCTGACCTTTCTATTTTTGCCTATTTACTGAAATCGTTTTCTATTCACCTATCTTCTTTCATGTGCCTTGTTCCTTCTTGGTGTGGGTGATCATGGCTCACCACAATTTCCTGTCCTTTGTAGCTCTAAGTAAATATTGTTTTTCGCTATCTCTCCTAATTCCTGTTCTGCCAACCAATCACAAAAGCTTGTTACGTAGTTCATGTGCCGCTTTCCTCTGTCCCTCTTGCTTTTAAAATGTCCTGTCAGTGTCAAAGTTTCTAATGGATGTTAAAATTTAATATCATCTCTTTAAATTAGAACTCTGCTATTTTAGAATGACAAGAAGATCCACTTAAATGGCTGAATATTCCTAAATATATCTGTCAAAATTAAAGTGAGAAAAGATTTATTGATTATGTAATAAAAGCCACAGCTTTCCGAATAGGTTACAATATCATGACTATATTTTGAATTTGTTTCAATCAACTAAAATTCCTAAATTTGAAAGTCAATGGCAATTTTCTGAAGGAAAATATACAAACCATAATTTCTGTTATATTTAGCGCATTAATTAAATACTTGTCAAAAAACTGACTAGCAGTCGCAGGAAACATTTATTTTTTCTTGATCAAAGATCTTTTTACAATCTGGAAATTTACAATTTAAAATTTTGAACTACCCTAATACATACACACATACACGAGTATACAAGCATAAATATTATACAATTTCACTATATATATTATTTAGTATATATATATATATATATATATATATATATATATATATATATATATATATAATAATATAGTAAATGCTAAAGAGAACACACACTGACATACACAAACGAGCTCACAATCACACAGACATAAAAAAAAAATACACAAAAGAAGAATAAATCAAAATAAAATTAAAATGAAGATAGATAGATTCTCAATATAGATAAAGTAAATTCTCTTTATGTTTTCTAAAAATTAGTGCGCCTATTTGCGTTTGCGTCTATAATATATCTATATATATATATTTGTCGCAATATATTTCTGTAAGGTATTAATATCAGAAATAGTTCCTTTTAGATATAAAAGTGAACATTGAACTCAATTTTCAGAGCCGACAGACTGTTTACCCCATAAAGATAAAGCATCTTGCCAAATTTTATAAAACATAGATTAAATATTTAAATATCATATCATAAATCTATATATATATTCAATTTTATTCTATTCTCTGTGTATGTTTTTTATGTCTGTGTGATTGTGAGTTCGTTTTGTATGTCAGTGTGTAATATATATATATATATATATATATATATATATATATATATATATATATATATATAAAAAAAAAATAGTAAGATTTCACTTGTTCAAAACATTAACTTAAAACAGGGCTCAATGCAAAAGTAGAGTAATAAATATTTATTTATTATGTTACATTAGAACATGTACATACCCACTACAAAACTGTACATCTTGTTTGAACGTTAAACATTTATTCAACGTTTCATCAGGTGGGAAATAACGATGCTACGTATAATTTATTTTGTGAATATATATTCATCTCTTCAGACCGAGTAAATTTACTAAAAGATTTCGGTCTGAATGGATGAAAATATATAGATATTCATGAAATAAATTATAACGGAAATGAGTTTTTACGGTCTTTTTCTTGATTATTTTGTATATATATATATATATATATATATATATACACAGACAAAGGACACAGACACACACACACACGCACACACGCACACATATGTATATAAAAATATATTTCAGTAATTCGCGGTGCATTTGAACATAAATATTCAGAAGTCTTTGAATACTTCAAGCTTTTATAATCCATTATCAAAGACACTTTTGCGCTTGATAAGGTGTGTGTGTGGAGCATTATGTTTCTTTGGTGTGTTGGGTGTTGCGTCTTCATCGCTCCACAGTCTTACGGAATCGGAAAATGGTATAGAACTGCCGGACGCCATCTTGTGTTGATTTCTATGTCCATAAAGTTTATACCTAGAAACACAGAAAATCCAATATGGATCACTCGTCATCTGATAATATAGCACACACTGACATACAGAAACGCGCGCACACTCACATACACATACACACATACATAGATAAAATAGAATTGAATAGATAGACAGATAGATATGAACAGAAGGAGATAGATAGATAGATAGATAGATAGATAATGAACAGATTGAGATAGATAGATAGATAAATAGATAGATAGATAGTGAACAAACTGAGATAGACAGATAGATAGAGAGACAGATAGATAGATAGTGAACAGACTGAGATTGATAGATAGATAGATAGATAGATAGATAGATTCTTTTCTATGTTTTACAGCCACTAATCTGCTCATCAGGTTTTGATAAATCTATTGACTTTCCAACCAGATATCGCATTTATTTTAAAATACGTTGCATAAAAAATGGAATTTATTGGCGTTAATTAAAATTAAAATATTTTCCGTTCTAAAATCGTTAATTAGTGAAGATATTAGGAACCTATTCTGTTTTATGTTCTCTATTATAACATTAAAGAATAAGAGGAGCAAAAATCTGCACGCCTTAAAGGAAATTGTCCTCTCGTAATTTACTGGTCGACATATTTTGCTAGGCAAAAACTATCTTTGTCACACACACAGAGGCACACACACGCACATACATACATATATATATATATATATATATATATATATATATATATATATATATATATATAGTGGGGAAACAAATATTCGTACACATAGAAATATATATATATATATATATATATATATATATATATATATATATATATATATATATATATGGTAATTGTACTTGCAAACTAAGTCATTATCAGAATGAAACGCATCACTAATTTTTTATTTCATCATTCTGTTACTGTGTCTGTAATATGCATTCTATAGCATATATCTATCTAAAATTTTATAGCATATATATGTCTAAAATTTTAAAACTCTGCCATTTATTAAGGCATTGAGCAATCATTTTTCCTGTGGTCAATTTTAAGCACACTCTTTTTTCTGAGTTTCTTATTTTTATTTCTAACTTTATATATATATATATATATATATATATATATATATATATATATATATAATTCATTTCATATATTGATTCATTTCTGTAGTTCACTGCCAACAGCAAGCAGAAATATTTTTCCTCCCGATGATGGCCATTTCGGTCGAAACTAGTCGAGGAATCTAAATGGAATAATAATAATAAAAAAACGAAAGAATATTAATCTACAACCCAGTGTGTCTAATGATTTTAATTTTTAATTTTTAATTTTCTTATTGTTCAATATATATATATATATATATATATATATATATATATATATATATGTGTGTGTGTGTGTGTGTGTGTGTGTGTGTGTATTTATAGCCATCAACAGACAGACTGTTTCGATGTATCACATTTCATCAATGTGGCTAGACGTCCGGTTGCCTCTAGCTAGGATTGAAACCTGCCTGAACTGGCGTCAGTCGGAGAGTCTACCCATCAGCCGTTGAATTTAAGCGTATTTATTTTTTTATCTAAACACGCCAGTGAGTGAGAGAACTCGATTCGTTTTATCGAAGAGTATTGCATTAGTAGCAGTCACTGTTTACAAACTCACACTTTCCCCCATAGAGCTCAAACGAAATATTTTTTAAGGAGCATATATATATATATATATATATATATATATATATATGTGTGTGTGTGTGTGTGTGTGTGTGGGTGGGGGGTGTTTCATTAAATTAAAGCATCCGCTAAGATAAGTTTTCCTTTTGTCTTTATTACCAGCGCTTTGCGCACAAGGTTAATGCTGTGAAAACTTCAAGGTCTATGCTGTTAAAGCATTTAATGCTGTTAAAACTTTTAGCAGCATAGACATTGTGTCGGACGAGCTGGTAATCCATCGAAACTTTAGTCACGCACCAAACGTAGGTACACGTGTATGAACTAATTAATATGGTAGACTTATAAATATGTAAGATAGATTCTGGAGAGGGAAATTTTCTACCACGACACGGTGAACGAAGTTTCTCAGCAGCAGATATAGAAATTGATTCAATATAATCTTTCCACTTCATGTCAGCAGAGAACGTTAGTCCGAGAAACGCGCAATGTGTCTGTGTCTTGGAGATTAGAGTCATCCATGTTGATTGCAGACAGAAAGTGTAATCTCAGATGATTAATAGAGTGAAATTTCGTTTTGGGGGCGCTAAATTTAACAAGCCCCCCTTCTTGCTACTGTCAACAGTAAGTTATAGTTCCTTTTTGAGATCAGCCAGCAATTTGACCTTTTCGAATTGATCAGACTTACTATTGAGACAGGATTCAATTTAAGGTTTTTATTACATAGATTTCAATTCTGTAGCGCTAAAATTATTTAATACAGTTGAATGGGCAATTTCAGATTAGATTACGTCATGCAAGAAAGAATAAATTTAAAATATGTTGACGTCGAAAATTAATGTTCTTATATATAAAGTCTTTTCAGATATTAATGATATAATCAATTCGACCGATTTAATCTAACATAAGCGGATTAATTTTTGAGAACCTTGAAATCGGTTGAGTAGTTTTTTTAACTTTTTATTTGTATGACTCGTAGAGCTGATTTTTAGCAATTTTAACGGTTTAGAAAAAGATTATTGCAATCAATTTAAATTCGGTTTGAAATACAGTTAAATATTTTCCTTGTTAAAAATATTAAATTTAATCTATTAGCTTGAAATTAAAACTAAAATAAAATATATTAATATCTTTCGACATGAACTAAAAATCATAATGTACTGACTGTATTCGAGAATAAAAAAAATATGGCCACCTACCCAAAACTTTAACAGCGTTTGCGATGACACAAATAAATTCTGTAAAAAATGGCTGGTAGATTAGCCGAAACCGCTAGGAACGAATAATCATTTTGGACTATTTCTATACAAACGAATAAGTGGCGAAAAAGAAACCTCTTGTCCGCACAGAAGAAAAACAATAAACTAGACAGAAGTACTTTTCGGTCATATTTAATGAAATATTTATAACAGAGAGAAATGCAAAAACACAAAAACACACACACACACACACACACACACACACACATATATATATATATATCTGTGTGTGGGTGTGTGTATGTGTGTGTGTGAAACAATAAATATATATATATATATATGTATATGTATATATATGTGTGTGTGTCTGGTGAGAAACAATTTTCATATATATATATATATATATATATATATATATATATATGTGTGTGTGTGTGTGTGTGTCCGTACGTGCAAGTCTACGTGTGAAGTGTTTACTTACTTGTACTCTATGGTACTTTATCAATTAGTGACTGAGGCTTTCGGTAGAGGCACGTATTAAACAAAAGCGATTTTGCTTTATAAGTTCGAGAAAACGACAAGACATTGTGAGGATGGGGGGAGGGGTTGGGGGGGTGGCGTTGGTTTTGTGCGAATCGCTTCATGTCAAGTGACTCAAAGAACGTCTAACGCCCTTTAAAGATGGAAAATGAATGTAACAAACACTGCCACTCATTCCCGAGTATACACATTACTCACAATCGAGTCTTCAGGCGCATACAATTCGTAAACAGTTGCTTTTACAGTTCTCCAGCTGTGCCTATAATACTATAAGAAACACTGACAGCTGAGATTCGACTTGGAACTTTTTCTTTTAAAATTTCTCCACAACAACATGTAAACAAAATTAATTTTATTAAAGATTTTTTCCTAGTATAACTTGTTTTTTGTTTTTTAATACAACTGTCATGTAATTTATTTTCGTTAATACGAAACTAATAAAAGGAGCAGAAAATTTACATTAAATATACAGTGAAACCCGGATATAAGAAGTCTCTTATATCCGGGTTTCTCTTATATCCGGGTTTCTCTTATATCCGGGTTTCTCTTATATCCGGGTTTGGTCTATTATATATACATTAACACAGACTCTAATTTGGGACCAGAGAAAATCTCTCTTATATCCGGGTTACACTGTATATAACTACTATAAATAGACAAAAATATTTTTTATTACCACTCATGATTATAGATAAAAAGTAAAACTCAAAAACGGGTTAGCTCACCGTTTTTGAACCTTGCTCAACAGAGCTAAATCGAGGTTAATAAACTAATTTATCACTAAAAAATGAACAATATGTATTGGAGAAAACATACATATTGTCCATTTTTTTTTAGTGATTCTTGAAGGTTTCATCCAAATAAAAAAAGTTTAAATGGCAACAGCATTATAAACCATAATTTTTATTGTTACATTCTGAATTTTGTCGTCCAAGACGCGTTTAATTAGCTTTGCAAATGTCCCGTATGCAATTCTAATCCTGTGTTTCACATTCTTTTCTGAGGTGTACTTGTTTGATAAAAGGTTGCCTAGATATGGAAAATGCTATACTAGTTCTACAGGTGTGTTACAGATGGCAATAACAAAATCTGGTAAGATTATATTTGGGGCTGATTGTGCAATAACCTTTTCTTGATGTTTACTGTAAGGACAAAATAATGGTAGGCCATAGCAAAGTTGTTCAAAGACTGTTAAAATTTTGGGAGGTGATATCACCATATTAAAATTCTGAGATTTGTTGCGTTTGTTAGACTTTTAGATCGAAGTCTACTAAACTTGAAAAAATGTCAACTCCAGGATTGTCTGAAGGAGTTTTTTGAAGTATTGCAGCCAGATACAAGGAGAATAACATAGGTGCCAAGAAGCACCTTTTTTTAGTCCGCACGTGATTGGAAATTCTTCTGACAGTATGTTCTGGTGGAGTAAACGTCCAGAAATATTTTCATTCATTGTTTGAACCAGAGATATAAAGTGTTCGAGACATCCAAAACGATAAAGAACGTTATCGAACCCCTTTCTAAGTCATAGAATACAAGGAAAGTTTTTTTTTTTTGTTCTCTGCTTTTCTCTTGGAGTTGCCCTACAGGGAAAATCATGCTGTTTGTGCCACGAGAGGCACAGAATCCATATTTAGATTATGGTAGGATCTTTTCGGCAATGATCTGGGGCCAATTTAGAAAGATCCTGGCAAATACTTCTTTCCATGATGAAGAATAAGGGTATCTTTAGTTTCTACAGGCTTTTCGGCTATCTTTTTTGAAGATCTTCATGATCACTGCATCTTTCAATTCTTTTGGAACTTGTTGGGATTCCCACATTTTCAGAAAATGCGGGTTTGCAAGAGTAAGCCGCCATGTTTGATCAGTTCGAAAAGGATGTTGCCTGTGCCTGGGGACTTCTTTGATCCCACTTGCTTCATAGCTTGCTTGAATTCTTTAAAAGTACGCTTCATATTCATCGAAAGGAGGATGATTTTAATTGTAATTTAGAACCGAAGAAAATATACCAGAACAATAAATAAATAAATGAAATATATTAATACTATAATAAATCTAAAATAATTTGCAAATAGATAAATAATCGTCGAAGTAATGAGAGAGTTAAACATGTTAGATCATTACTGTCAAAGATGAACAGAAACAGAACACCATGATTAGTTAGGATCGTAATTGAGATCATACAAAGATTTTATTTACATTATTCGGACTATTGTGCTCATCTTTGTCGCCATATTTATCACAACGTTTTGGCCTTCTTCAGGTGGTTGGAATTTCGAACTGAACCCTTTATTTCGCTCACTGGGGTAGACTCTTCTAGTTCCACGTGCCATGTTTAATGGATGTCAATTATCAATTATCTCCCGTTAATTCCCCTCTGAAAAGTTCTCCACTGCCTTCACCGGGTATTGAACTCACACTCTTTGGGTCCTGTCACGGGATCTAACCAAAGCCTTTATCCACTGTGCCATGTGTACTGGCAAAAATGGTTGCTGAAGACATTAGTTTTATAATACCCAGAAATTCATACCCAGATGTCCTTCAGGACATCTGGGTATGAATTCAGTTCGAAATTCCAACCACCTGAAAAAGGCCGGAGCGTACAACGGCCGAAAAGTTGTGATAAATATGGCGATAAAGATGAGGACAATAGTCCGAATAATGTAAATAATCTACATAATACCTCATCTCAGAAATATAGACAGATACTGAAAGGCCGAAACGTTTTAAAAAATATGGCGACAAAGATGAGGACAATAGTCCGAATAATGTAAATAGTGTACATGATACCTCATCTCAGAAATATAGACAGATACTGAAGGGGAGAAACGTTGTAATAAATATGGCGACAAAGATGAGGACAATAGTCCGAATAATGTAAATAGTGTACATAATACCTCATCTCAGAAATATAGACAGATACTGAAAGGCCGAAACGTTGTAATAAATATGGCGACAAAGATGAGGACAATAGTCGAATAATGTAAATAGTTTACATAATACCTCATCTCAGAAATATAGACAGATACTGAAAGGCCGAAACGTTGTAATAAATATGGCGACAAAGATGAGGACAATAGTCCGAATAATGTAAATAGTGTACATGATACCTCATCTCAGAAATATAGACAGATACTGAAGGGGAGAAACGTTGTAATAAATATGGCGACAAAGATGAGGACAATAGTCCGAATAATGTAAATAGTGTGCATAATACCTCATCTCAGAAATATAGACAGATACTGAAAGGCCGAAACGTTGTAATAAATATGGCGACAAAGATGAGGACAATAGTCCGAATAATGTAAATAGTGTACATGATACCTCATCTCAGAAATATAGACAGATACTGAAAGGCCGAAACGTTGTAATAAATATGGCGACAAAGATGAGTACAATAGTCTGAATAATGTAAATAGTGTACATAATACCTCATCTCAGAAATATAGACAGATACTGAAAGGCCGAAACGTTGTAATAAATATAGCGACAAAGATGAGTACAATAGTCCGAATAATGTAAATAGTGTTCATAATACCTCATCTCAGAAATATAGACAGATACTGAAAGGCCGAACCGTTGTAATAAATATGGCGACAAAGATGAGGACAATAGTCCGAATAATGTAAATAGTGTACATAATACCTCATCTCAGAAATATAGACAGATACCGAAAGGCCGAAACGTTGTAATAAATATGGCGACAAAGATGAGGACAATAGTCCGAATAATGTAAATAGTTTACATAATACCTCATCTCAGAAATATAGACAGATACTGAAGGGGAGAAACGTTGTAATAAATATGGCGACAAAGATGAGGACAATAGTCCGAATAATGTAAATAGTATACATGATACCTCATCTCAGAAATATAGACAGATACTGAAGGGGAGAAACGTTGTAATAAATATGGCGACAAAGATGAGGACAATAGTCCGAATAATGTAAATAGCGTTCATGATACCTCATCTCAGAAATATAGACAGATACTGAAGGGGAGAAACGTTGTAATAAATATGGCGACAAAGATGAGGACAATAGTCCGAATAATGTAAATAGTGTACATAATACCTCATCTCAGAAATATAGACAGATACTGAAAGGCCGAAACGTTGTAATAAATATGGCGACAAAGATGAGGACAATAGTCGAATAATGTAAATAGTTTACATAATACCTCATCTCAGAAATATAGACAGATACTGAAAGGCCGAAACGTTGTAATAAATATGGCGACAAAGATGAGGACAATAGTCCGAATAATGTAAATAGTTTACATAATACCTCATCTCAGAAATATAGACAGATACTGAAGGGGAGAAACGTTGTAATAAATATGGCGACAAAGATGAGGACAATAGTCCGAATAATGTAAACAGTGTACATAATACCTCATCTCAGAAATATAGACAGATACTGAAAGGCCGAAACGTTGTAATAAATATGGCGACAAAGATGAGGACAATAGTCGAATAATGTAAATAGTTTACATAATACCTCATCTCAGAAATATAGACAGATACTGAAAGGCCGAAACGTTGTAATAAATATGGCGACAAAGATGAGGACAATAGTCCGAATAATGTAAATAGTGTGCATAATACCTCATCTCAGAAATATAGACAGATACTGAAGGGGAGAAACGTTGTAATAAATATGGCGACAAAGATGAGGACAATAGTCCGAATAATGTAAATAGTGTACATAATACCTCATCTCAGAAATATAGACAGATACTGAAAGGCCGAAACGTTGTAATAAATATAGCGACAAAGATGAGGACAATAGTCCGAATAATGTAAATAGTTTACATAATACCTCATCTCAGAAATATAGACAGATACTGAAAGGCCGAAACGTTGTAAAAAATATGGCGACAAAGATGAGGAGAATAGTCCGAATAATGTAAATAGTGTACATGATACCTCATCTCAGAAATATAGACAGATACTGAAGGGGAGAAACGTTGTAATAAATGTGGCGACAAAGATGAGAACAATAGTCCGAATAATGTAAATAGTGTGCATAATACCTCATCTCAGAAATATAGACAGATACTGAAAGGCCGAAACGTTGTAATAAATATGGCGACAAAGATGAGGACAATAGTCGAATAATGTAAATAGTTTACATAATACCTCAGTTTACCAGAGCTTCACAGGTAGTCACTGGAATGCTCTTCCACTGCTCAATGACGACGTCGCGGAACAGGCGGATATTTGAGATTCTGCGCACCTACATCTTCTGCTTGAGGATGGCCCAAAGATGTTCTATTGGGTTCAAGTCTGGAGACATGCTTAGCCAGTCCATCACCTTTACCCTCAGCCTCTTCAGTCAAGCAGTGGTTGTCTTGGATGTGTGTTTGGGGTCATTGTCATGCTGGAACACTGCTCTCGACCCAGTTTCTGGAGGGAGGGGATCATGCTCTGCTGCAGTATTTCACAGTACATGTTGGAGTTCATGTTTCCCTCAATGAAATGTAACTCTCCAATACCTGAAGCACTCATGCAGCCCCAGACCATGACATTCCCACCACCATGCTTTACTGTAGGCATGACACATCTTTGTACTCCTCACCTGGTCGCCGCCACACATGCTTAAGGCCATCAGAACCAAACAAATTAAATTTCGTCTCATCAGACCATAGGACATGGTTCCAGTAATCTATGGGCTTTGTTGGCATGTCTTCAGCAAACTGTTTGCGAGCTTTCTTTTGTATTGCCTTCAGAAGAGGCTTCCTCCTGGGGTGACAGCCATGCACACCAATTTGATGTAGTGTGCGGCGTATGGTCTGACACTAACAGGCTGAATCCCAATCTCTTTAATCTCTGCAGAAATGCTAACAGCACTCCTACGCCGATCTTTCAAAGAAAGCATTTGGATGTGACGCTCAGCACGTGTGCTCAGCTTCTTTGGATGACCTACCCGAGGCCTGTCCTGAGTGGACCCTGCTCTTTTAAAATGCTGGTGATCTTAGCCACTATGCTGCAGCTCATTTTCAGGGTGTTGGCAATCTTCTTGTAGCCTTGGCCATCTTTATGTAGTGCAACAATACGTTTTTTAAGATCCTCAGAGAGTTCTTTTTGCCATGTGGTGCCATGTTGGAACTTTCAGTGACCGGTAAGAGAGAGTGTTAGAGCTGCATACAAATTTGAATACACCTGCTCCCCATGAACACATGGGCATAGTTACATAATGAGTCACATGACATTTTGGAGGAAAATGAAAAGCAGTACTCAATTTAGACATTTAGGGGTGTAGTTTCTTGGGGTGTACTCACTTTTTAGGGGTGTAGTTTCTTAGGGGTGTACTCACTTTTGTTGCCAGGGATTTAGCTTTCTATGGCTATATTTTTGAGTTATTTTGAGGGAAAAGAAATTAACTCTGTTATATATGCTGCAGACAGACTACTTTTCATTGTGTCAAAAGGTAATTTTTTTCAGTGCTGTCCCATGAAGAGATATACTTAAATATTTGAAGAAATGTGAGGGTCTACTCACTTTTGTGATACACTGTATATATATATATATATATATATATATATATATATATATATATATATATGTGTGTGTGTGTGAAAAGTGTATATAAATATAAACAAATATATATATGTATAATTATTTATATATTATATGCGCGGTACTTATTAGAAAGCGCTCAATATCAGAGATAGAGCTAACATATTTGGTTGGATAGATGTGAGTTTGTGACCCTGGGTTTCACGCTTTGGCGATCGTCAGACAAACTGATTAATGTTTTAAAAAATTTGGGTTTATGTAGATTGCGTGTATTGGTGTTATTGTGGAAGTGGTGGGGGAAATTTCGTCGTTTTGTCATTCATCGTACTAACGCAAACATCGATGTATGCAGACACATATACACTTGGTCGTCGTCGGGACTCATACATATATAAACATATGTGGGCAGTTTCGGCTATGACACATGTATGTATGCGGGTGGTGTTATATCTATACATACGCATTTTTGTTTATATTTATATACACTTTTCACATATATTTCGCTCCCCCCACGGGTTGAGCACTCGCGCTATTCTTTTAATGAAAATGGATAAATTTGACCTACGATACTCACTGAAAAACATCCCCATACCTACCCAAGCTTCATACAAACTCCAACTAACAGAGAAAATCGAAAGTCTAATAAGACGTATGAGATGGAAGGCATATTTCTCCCTCAACGATCCAAAAAACCAAACAATTGAAAAACCCGAGACATTCAACTTTAATACAAAAAGTGTCCACCAATATGCAAGAAAATGTTAAAATTCGAAGAGGACATGATAAATATAGTTAGAACCTTGAAATTCAAAAGACACTTGGACAATTTCCAGAAAAAATCAGAGACGACAGGAAAAAAATAATCAACTCCAACAAGGTATTCATTTTGGCTGACAAAACCACAAACATATATACTATAGAACCTACAGCCTACAATCAACTCTTAACCAACAAAATTACACAACTATACAAAAAAAAACAAACATGAACACAATAAACATCATAAACCAAGAAGCCAAAAACATAGCCGCCAAATTGAATATAGATGAAAGAGTAAACAAACTAGCTGAACAACATGCTTTCATCACGGCAAAGGACCACAAAGCCAGCTTCATAGAAAAACCCACATTCAGACTAATCAACCCGGCGAAGAGCGAGATAAGAAAAAATTAGTAAGAAGATACTAGAAAATATCAACACCACCCTAAGAGAAAAATTAGGTCTCAACCAGTGGAAGAACACCAAAGCCGTCATAGAATGGTTTAAAACGATAGACAACAAGAATAAATCCACTTTCATCCAATTTGACATTGTGGATTTTTATCCTTCCATTACAGACAGCATATTAAATGAAGCCATACAACTGGCACAGCTAAATGTAAAACTCACGGACGGTGATATAAAAATAATCAAGCATTGCCGCAAATCCCTGCTGTTCCACAACAATGAACCATGGGCAAAGAAACAAAACCACAACCTGTTTGACGTAACAATGGGCAGCTACGATGGAGCAGAAATATGCGAATTAGTAGGCATACTCATCCTATCATACCTGGCCAGAATCCTGGAGAGAAGGGACACAGGATTATACAGAGATGACGGTCTTATCTTAATAAGGGAATCCAATGCCCCAAAGTAGACAAATTCAGGAAGAAAATAGTGAACGCCTAAAAAAACATTGGATTCAAAATAGAGATAAATACAGGCACAACAATAGTAAACTTCCTTGACGTCACTCTTAACCTGATCAACAACACGTATGAACCATACAAAAAAGAAAATAACACCCCAACTTACGTACACACATCCTCCAACCATCCACCTTCTATCATCAAACAAATACCAAAATCAATCAGCCGCAGACTATCTGAGAACTCATCTAACATACACATTTTCAATAGTAAAAAAGCACCATACAACGAAGCACTAAAAGCAAGTGGTTACACACAACAACTACAATATATACCTCCACAGCCAAAACGCAGAAACAGAAAGAGAAGCATTATCTGGTTTAATCCACCATATAACAAAACTGTTAAAACGAACATAGGCAAAATATTCCTAAACTTAATAGAAAAACACTTCACGGAAGAAAACAAATTATCAAAAATATTCAACAAAAATAACGTAAAGATCAGCAACAGCTGTACAAAAAACATAACAGAAATAATTAAAAACAACAAAAAATGACAACCTACAAAAATGTAAACAAGGATCCAATATGCAACTGCAGAAACAGAACAACATGTCCACTCCAGGAAATTGCCAACTTACGAACACTATATACATGGCCAAGGTAAGTACAAACAACAGCACTATGCACTACATGAAGGCCCATTCAAAATGAGGAATAACAATCACAACCTTTCATTCAACAACAGGAAATATTCCAAACACATTCTACATACAAAAGGCAAAAAGACAAAAACATCACACCAACAATAAGTTGGGAAGTATTGAAAAAGCCCCCTGCCTACAACAACATTACGAAAAATGCCTACTTTGCCTACACGAAAAGTAGCAATAATATCACACAAACCGCAAAAAGAACTTACTAAACAAAAAATAATCTCCAAATGTAGGCATGAGAACAAGTACCTATTATCCGAATTTGTGGACTCTTCTAATTTTCTAACCTTCTCCAACCTTAAAAAAAGCATAATCCATATTATACGCCTTTAAAAATGCGAACTATTGGTAGATCGCCTCCCAAAGCAAGAATTGCGCCAAAATATCTTGAGCCACTTTCGAAAAACCCAAAAGGTTATAAAAAGGAGAAAAGACAACCCCAGAAAGCGAACTCGCCGATCGATTGCCTAATTAATCCAACATTCAAAACAGAATTTTACCGCGCATTTTTGACGAACTTTGACTCACCTGAAACACTCAACGAACAACTATCGAAACTTTGAACAATATTTTTATGCACATTGATTTATTCATTACTAAAAATAAGAAATACGAATCACGAAAACAAACACAGACACGTTCAAAGGTAGACTACTTTAGCAAACTTTACTAAAAAAACTCTTATTATATATTTCAACACAAACACAAAATAACAAACATAACGACACAGAGACATCCAACATTTCAGCAACATATACAATTAACGCACGCAACAATACAAATATTAACCTTGTTTGTAAATATGTAATTGTATATAAATGTTTTATTTGTTTCGATCTATAAATGTCTCGTTTTTTACTTTGTTTGAAATCTCATGTTTGTTATATATTTGTTTGGGACAAGGTTTAGACACACAACCGATCCGAACAAAATCCTTCTGATTAATTAAATGAACCAAAAGTCCCAACAAAATTTGGTGACCTTCCGACGTGAGTGAACATGCAACAAGAGTGACGAACTTGTTGACGTACTTCAGACCAACAAAATTGGTAACCTCGACGTTTCAAGCAAACAACACCAACAAAATTGATAAACAGACGTGCGTAACAAAGATTGGTAACCCCGGTAACGGATAAAGTATTTCAACACTACAGATGGCAGAACCAACAACCGTATCAGAAACAGCCATCAAACTCGAGATGCCCGCCTTCAATGCAAATGTGCAAACGTGGTTCCTTCAGCTTGATGCGATATTCCAAGCTAGGCGCATAACTTCTCAGCAGTCAAAATTTGCAGCAGTCGTGGAGAAGCTACCGGCAGAAATAGCAGCCGAAGTAGCTGATATACTAACTTCAGTCCCAGTTGAAAAACCATACGAAATCCTAAAAGAAGCGATATTGCATAGATCAGGTTTTTTCGGAGGAGAAAAGAATACGTGAACTCCTGTCCAATGTCACAACCGAAGATGCCAAACCTTCACAGTTACTTCGAAGGATGCAGCAGTTATTAGGCGAAAATGACATATCGACCACAGTATTCAAACAAATGTGGCTGGACAAGCTACCGCCAGAGGTTGTACGAATTCTAGCCGCATTAGCAGAAGATGTAGACATCCAGAAACTAGCGATAATTGCAGACAAAATAACAGACACAGCGCCAATTAAACACATATCCGCAACGAACACACGAGATGGCCTCATGCCAGACATAGACCGGCAAATTCAAAAGTTATCAACAGAGTTGCAAGATATATCTATACAGCTGCGCGAACTACAAAATGCTCATCTAAGCCGACATGATAATCAATATACCAAGCGAAATAAACAACGCTGGAGATCAAATTCTCGACACAGATACAAACGACAACGAAACGAATACCAAAATGAAAAATGTTGGTATCATGAAACTTTTGGCGCGCAAGCTAACAAGTGCAGACAACCATGTGCGTATAAGAAATCACCAACCGCCAAACAGCAGGGAAACGGACATCCTGGCACCCAGTAGAGACGTTGGATGCCAGGCAACTCAAGACTAACCGTCTCTTCTATATTTACGATAAATCCAGCGGATTAAACTTTTTGGTAGACACCGGTGCCCAAATCAGTGTTATACCACAGACGAAGTGCAGCAAACAACTTCTAATAAAAAACACAACATTAAAACTACAAGCCGCGAATGGCACGCCTATTGCTACTTATGGTGAAAAGACCCTGACTTTAGACATAGGTCTAAGGAGAGATCTAACGTGGACATTCATAATTGCTGATGTTTCGATGCCCATACTAGGAGCGGACTTCCTAACACATTATGCATTGTCAGTAGAACTAGCATCCCAAACACTAACTGACACCAATACAAATATAAAACGCTGCGGTTTCATCTCTAAACATTCAACGATTGGACTGACGAATATTATACCAATAGCTAATGGCTACGGTGAGATAATACGTCAGTATCAGACACTGTTAACACCGTCGTCACGAAATGAACCTGTTAGACATCATGCTAAACACAGCATTAAAACAACTGGTTCCCCAGTTTATTCCCAACCACGTAGGCTTCATCCCGCCAAATTGAAAATCGCAAGAGATGAGTTCGACAATATGCTCAGACTGGGAATAATACGCCCTTCAAAAAGCCCTTATGCCAGCCCTCTACACATGGTTACAAAAGCAGATTCAGTCAGTTGGCGTCCATGCGGAGATTATAGGTTGTTGAACGCCCAGACCATTCCGGACAAATATCCTATCCCGCACATAAAAGATTTTGCGCTATCATTAGAAGGTGCTACAGTCTTCACTAAACTAGACCTCAAAAAGGCTTACTATCAGATACCAATCGAGGAAGACGACATACAAAAGACTGCGATCACCACTCCATTCGGACTATTTGAATTCACAAGAATGCCCTTTGGTTTACGAAACGCCGCACAGTCATTCCAAAGATTAATAGACGAGGTGTTACGTGGTATGCCGTACACATACGCGTATATTGACGATGTTTTAATTGCAAGTAAATCACATGTTGAACACAAGGAACATTTGCATGCAGTTCTAAAACGTTTACAACATTATGGTTTAAAATTAAACATTGACAAATGTATATTTGCGGTACCACAGCTAACCTTTCTTGGACATGTAATAGACCAACAAGGATTGTCTCCTTGGATCACAAGATCAAAGCAATAACAAATTATCCCACACCTTCCACAATGAAGCAATTACGGAGATTCTTAGGAATGATAAACTACTACCGACAATTCATACCGAACTGTGCAACTATAATATTGCCATTAACAGACATGCTATCGCAACGAAAGAAAAAGAACTCGCAAATCGTACTATCGAAAGACGAATTAAAATCTTTTAACGATGCAAAAGACGCGTTGCAAAAATGTACAAAATTGTCGTATATTAATCCATCCGAAAATTCCAAACTAACACTCACGACAGATGCATCGGCTGACACAATTGGAGCAGTACTACACCAGATTACTAACAATGTAGAGAAACCACTATCATTTTTCTCGATAAAGTTAAACACTACCCAGAGGAAATATAGTACGTTCTCAAGAGAATTATTGGCAGTATACCTAGCAATACGACATTTTAGACACATTCTAGAAGGAAGAAATTTCGTAGTCTTCACCGACCATAAACCACTTACATATGCATTACATGCAAAGGCTGACAAATTAAATCCACGAGACCTAAGACATTTAGATTACATCAGCCAGTACACAGCAGATATCCGATACGTAAAAGGTCAGAATAACACAGTAGCGGACGCATTGTCCAGAACTACGCTCAACGCACTACAATCACAACCACTAAACTTTGACACTCTCGCTGAGGAACAAGCAAACGACAACGAATTACCGTCTGTACAAAAAGATACCTCACTTCAAATTGAAAAAAGACCTTTACCCTTTACTAATGAACTCGTGTATTGTGACGTTTCCACAGGTAATCCTCGACCGTACTTTACCTTTTGTCACGAAGAAAATCAATTTTCGATCATTTCCATTCGCCAGCTCACCCTGGAGCGAAGGCTACGCTGCGGACCATAGCTGACAGATACGTCTGGCCCGGTATGTCTTCGGACGTGAAACAGTGGTCTCAAGACGTGCCAACGTTGCCAGGCAACGAAAATACACCGACATACCAAAGCACCATCGTCGACCTTCGCGACACCAGATGGACGGTTTACGCACATACACGCAGACTTAGTCGGTCCACTCGAAAAATTAATGGACACGAGTACATTCTAACGATCATTGACCGTTTTACGCGATGGCCAGTTGCGATACCACTAACATCAATAACGGCAGAAACAGTGGCTAACGCAATTTTCAACAACTGGATTTCTATATTTGGATGCCCTGCAGTTATTACAACCGACAGAGGTCCCCAATTTCAATCAACGCTATTCAACGAATTTGTCAACATTTTAGGCATAAACACATCTCTACCACCGCATACCACCCATGCAGCAACGGAATAGTGGAGAGATTCCATAGACAGCTCAAGTACGCATTAACAGCGTCTACCAGTGCTCGTACGTGGGTAGATAAGCTACCATTTGTGATGCTTGCGCTGCGAAATACAATAAAACTGGATCTCAAATGCACCAGTGCAGAATTAGTTTTTGGGAAAGCAACAACGCTGCCTGGACAGATATTTCACAACGAGACGACATCTACACCAACGAATTACTTTTGTGGCAGACCTAAAAAGAAGATGATGGACGTTATATATACACCCACGAGAGCGTATAAAAAACCTTTCTACGTGCCAGCAGATCTACATTCAGCAGAATATGTTTTCCTGAGGCGCGACACTGTACGGAAACCATTAACGCCCAACTACACAGGTCCACACCTGGTAATATCTAAAACACCCAAATTCTTCATAATTGATATCGCCGGTAAACAGAACACCGTCAGTATAGACCGTCTCAAACCAGCATATCTGCAATCCGACGACACAGATCGAACAATAACGAAACCGACGACAACAGAACAAACAGAAACGCAAACAACTACTGATACGACCGAATCAACACAGTCTACCCGTACAAAATCAGGAAGGAATGTTCACTGGCCAACCAAGTACCGAACCTACATTACATATTAATGCTCATTCACCAAGGCATTAATCTGGGGGAGGTATTGTGGACTCTTCTAATTTTCTAACCTTCTCCAACCTTAAAAAAGCATAATCCATATTATACGCCTACGCGCAGATAACGCTCAACCAATAAAAATGCAAAGAATCGAATCAAGCAATTCTATTGGTAGATCGCCTCCCAAAAGCAAGAATTGCGCCAAAATATCTTGAGCCACTTTCGAAAAACCCAAAAGGTTATAAAAAGGAGAAAAGACAACCCCAGTCAGTCAGTCCAGCTCACTTTTTGAGCGACTGCACGGTTCAACTCTCTGTCTCCGGACGGAGAGGAACCTGAAGGAGGCTACGCCGAAGGGCGAAAGGTTCGGCCCTGAACCCGTTTATACGGGTTCAAATGGGCTATTTTTTTTGGCTGAGCCTAATGGCTCGGGAATGCCCACATTAAAAAAGGCCTTGTGCCGCATGACACCCTCGTGGGTGGGTGACTGAATATCTCAGTCTAGCGAACTCGCCGATCGATTGCCTAATTAATCCACGACATTCAAAAACAGAATTTTACCGCGCATTTTTGACGAACTTCAACTGACTCACCTGAAAACACTCAACGAACAACTATCGAAACTTTGAACAATATTTCTTATGCACATTGATTTATTCATTACTAAAATAAGAAATACGAATCACGAAAACAAACACAGACACGTTCAAAGGTAGACTACTTTAGCAAACTTTAAAAAAAAACTCTTATTATATATTTCAACACAAACACAAAATAACAAACATAACGACACAGAGACATCCAACATTTCAGCAACATATACAATTAACGCACGCAACAATACAAATATTAACCTTGTTTGTAAATATGTAATTGTATATAAATGTTTTATTTGTTTCGATCTATAAATGTCTCGTTTTTACTTTGTTTGAAATCTCATGTTTGTTATATATTTGTTTGGGACAAGGTTTAGACACACAACCGATCCGAACAAAATCCTTCTGATTAATTAAATGAACCAAAAGTCCCAACAATACCATACGGATAAAACAAACAAACCACCAACAATCACAATTTAATTTCTGTCTCTAATCCCTTGAAACATTACTATCACATCATACCATATAAACCCGTTATTAAATTGAACTACCCTCTCACCCAGCACATTGAATATTAAACTAAACATCACCATATAAATTAACCAATAAGGATTACAAATTTCTACCTGTTACATATACACAGTCACCAAAAACAAACAAATAACCAGCTTTAAATATAACAAATAAAGCCCCATTTTTTTTTTCAAAAATTTAAAAATAAATATAAATAATAATAATCTTTACCTATCATAATTTTACACAAACCCCACCACACGTATATTCATACATGCGAGGAAATATTTTCCAGCTGGAAAATACATATGACATGTACACATCAACGAGACATTTCCGTCACACTTCCAATGTTTAGATTTCAACATTTCAACATACAAATGCGTATGTATAGATATAACACCACCCGCATACATACATGTGTCATAGCCGAAACTGCCCACATATGTTTATATATGTATGAGTCCCGACGGACGACCAAGTGTGTATATGTGTCTGCATACATCGATGTTTGCGTTAGTACGATGAATGACAAAACGACGAAATTTCCCCCACCACTTCCACAATAACACCAATACACGCAATCTACATAAACCCAAATTTTTTAAAACATTAATCAGTTTGTCTGACGATCGCCAAAGCGTGAAACCCAGGGTCACAAACTCACATCTATCCAACCATATATATATATATATATATATATATATATATATATATATATATATATATATATATATATATATATATAAAAAACAAAGATTGTGTTTGTATAAAAATGTAACTTGTTTTATGTGTAACAGGGCACGTTTAAACATACGGAATGGTTATTTCGACGGGTTACTGATTACTGAAATTCTTAGAAGAGCATTTACATTAGGTTAGCTGTTCACAAAATGTTTGTTCTTCTTTCTTTCAATATTTCAGTCAGGCGAAAGTCAAGAGACAGTGGTCACACGAGGATGGAAGGTATTTGTCTTAAAGGTAACATATTTTAAGACCTGTATTATTTGTGTATTTATTATTTGCTCTGTAATAATAACTACATGTAGCTCTTTTTGTGGAACAGTTTTAATATTTTCTAATACTCGGATCTACTTGGATTATATACCAACGGATTTATTATCTTTACTATATATAAAAGATGAAATAAAACAATAAAAACAAAAGATGAAATTGAAGACATTATATGAACCATGATATCCTAAAATAGATAAATAATTGGAATATTTTATTCGTGAATACGTACAAATATATATATATACACACACACACACACACACACACATATATATATATATATATATATATATATATATATATATATATATATATATATATAGATAGATAGATAGATAGATAGATAGATAGATAGATAGTTAATACCAGTGGTCAATATACATGCAAACAACACACACACACACACACACATATATATATATTAAAGAAAAACAGACCACTTTAAGGTACCATTATAATAATTTATTTCACCAGAGCCCTTTTAAAGGACGATGGATCATCAGATAGCACTTCCAAAAATGAAACGATAAATGAAATTAAAATTGATGGGTAGTGTAAGTTTTTGTAATTTAACAGAGAGTGTAAAAAGAGGTGGTAAAGAGTCATGGTAGAGTATAGGGAGGGATTAATTTCATATCTCTCTCAAATATACTTAGTATTGGGGGAGGAGGAAGAATATAATATAAAAGGCTCAAATTTCATGGTTATAATTTGAATTTGTAGGTCTGATGAATTGGATCGTGATTACAATTTCAATGTAATAAATTATAACTATGTAATATCAGAGTTTGAGCCTTTTATATATATATATATATATATATATATGTGTGTGTGTGTGTGTGTGTGTAGGTATGACGAATAAAATATATAATAACTGAATATTTTATTCGTGAATGCATATATATATATATATATTTGTATGTATTCACGAATAAAACATAATATAAATTGGAATATTTTATTCGTGAATGCATGCAAATAAATATATATATATATATATATATATATATATATATATATATATATATGTATGTATTCACGAATAAAATATTCCAATTATTTATCTATTTTAGGGTATCATGGTTCATATAGTGTCCTCAATTTCATCTTTTGTTTTGTTTATGTCGTGGGGGGGGGGAATCAAATTCTAAGTAACAACATATCTGAAACCGCTGCATCTCATTTTTTGACTAAATGAATAAAAACAGAAATTCTTGATGGGTTCCGATAGAAAAGAGGAGACATTTTGTGGTTTCAATTGAAATAACGAGGTTGATTCTCTTTTCTCATAAGTGAATGATCATTTTATCAAAAATTTAAAGGTAACGTTTTTTATATGAATATCTGAAAGACTTAAATTTATTTTATTGCTTTCTGGACATTTACAAAACTTAACTTTTTACGGACCTGAATCCACGCGTTGTATCTGCTCTCTTTTTAATCAGTAGAGAAGGTGCCTGGTTTCAGGGATTCCAACCCTATGTCAATACCTCCCTCATTGTACCAAAAAGGTTTAGATCGGTAGAATACCGACGTCAGGAACTGTGCAATTTTTAAATAAAAATAACGATGAATGGGAGAAGATTATGTTGCGTCAGTGTTTCAGATTTGTAGAATCTGATTGCCTGATTTGAAATCCTAGCTTCGACCCGGGTTTGAAAACCGAACTTTTATTTTTCTCCTAAATTTCACCTAATAAAATAGATGAGAATCTCTCAAGGTAGAGTGTTACAATGAACAAAATGGTAATGATGATAATGTGATATCAACCATTCGCCCTTGCATGGAGTATTGGTGCCATATATGGTCTGGAGCCCCTTCTGTTTGTCTCAAGGTCCTTGATAAAATCCAGAGATGGATATGCAATGTAATTGACCCTGATCTGGGATCTCGTCTACAGTCGCTCTCACAGAGACGTGCTGTCGCCTCCTTCTGTCCTTTTTACAAATACTCTCATGGTAACTGCTCCGATGAGCTGCTTTCGCTGGTTCCCATACTTCATGAATTTAAGCGTTCAACTAGACTGGCATCTCGCTCTCACCTTTTCACTGTCGAAAATATAGCCGTCTCTTCTACTCCAATATCTTTATATCTCGCACTTCTCGTCTGTGGAACTCCCTCCCCTTTTCGTGTTTTCCTGATAGCTATAATCTCCAACTATTCAAATGTAATGTCAATCGACGTCTCCAGATGCCTTGATCTATCCCCTATCCTTCTCTTCATCCTTTCCTCTATCACTCCTATTTGCTTTCGCTCCAACTCTCTGTAACCCCTTGCTTGGGGTGAAAGGCTTAAAATAAAAAAAAAGTAATGAAAATCATGAGGATCAGTAGGAAAGATAAATATTGACCCTTGGAGAGGTCAAGGGTGAAGTGTTCATGGATGCAATCATAGCGGCGTATCTTTTATAAAGTGGCAGTTTTGGCGGAAAAGCTGAGTATGAGTTGATCTTCCTTCTTATTTTTCGAACACAGCGGAAATGACAGTGATTCGGCTCTTTAGAAGTGGCACGGCATGTCCTAGATGTAAAAACCTGAACTCGTACAACTGAAGGTTGGATCTCATCTGAATATTTTTACATTGAAATGGGTATACAATAGTGTCGGGTATCCAGAAAAAGCCTGAGCCATCTTAAATAAAATGGATGTAATCTGGAAATCTGATCTACCAGACAATGTCAGCTGGAGATTCTTTCGAGCGGCTGTAGAGGCGGTGTTAATGTAAGGTGCTACTGCCTGGACATTAACTAAAATGTAAGCTTGATGGAATCTACCCAAAGGTACTCAGAATTATACTTACCGTCTCTTTGGATAAAAAGAAAACAATTGGAAAAAATATTTCTTATTCATTGCCGACGCGTTTCGTCAATCTGATTTATCAAGGCATGCTTAAAAGCGAAATGTTTTTTAGTTACAGTAAATTCAAATAAAAAGGAAAGGCTTCTGTGTAAGCCTCCTTCTGGATGTTGGTAACTTTTTTTTTAAAGAATTTGTTTTAGTTTTTCATGTCAGCATATTGTCAAATTCTTCGGAATAATTCTGATGATAAGATAATTTGGATAAAAAGAAGACAATTGTAAAATATATTTCTTAGTCATTGCCATCTCTTGGAGACAATATCTAACTAAATCACAGCTCCATGAACCCATCGCTGATGTTTCTACAATCTTATGTAAACGCAGAATGCGCTTTCCAGGACACTGCTGGCGAGTAAAACAAGGACTCGGGAATGATCTACAGTTCTGGACATCTAGCCATGGAGTGAGACGGGTTGGTTGCCCAGCAATTGACCATCAGATGACACAGAATGCCTCTCCTTAATGATCTTCCGAGCTTGATGCAGGACAGTGATGGTTGGCATGATAGACTCATGAAGGACCGAGTTAACTCGACTGAATAAAAATAATGTCGGGCATACAAATTTCCGTATGTTGGAAATAGAATGCAAAGTGGAGAATAAGTTATCAGCCACGAGACCGTTTATTATTATTATTATTAAGGTTGGAAAATAAAGATTTTGCAGCTTCAGACTAGATATAGCTAAATAATAGTTTCAGACTATTATTTTTTAGTGGCAATGTATTTTGGCTCATAACATTTGTGGCTGACCTTTACGGTCAGATGGTAGAGAAAATAAGGATGTCGATTTTGATTGGCTGAGTCTTTAGGTTCCAATCCTTCTAGCATCATCTTTCCAGTCTTTAGTTACCATTCCTATAAGCGTATTCCTTCCAGTCCTTAGGTACCAGTCTTTCTAGCGTTATCTTTCCAGTCTTTAGTTACCATTACTGTAAGCGTATTCCTTCCAGGCTTTAGGTACCAGTCCTTTTAGCATCATCTTTCCAGACATTAATTACCATTCCTCTAAGCGTATTCCTTCCAGAATTTAAGTACCAGCCTTCTTGCATCATCCTTCCAGACTTTAATTAGCATTCATCTAAGTGTCTTCCTTCCAGCCTTTAAGTTCAAGTCCTACTTGAATCATCTTTCCAGTTTTTAGTTACCATTTCTATAAACGAATTCCTTCCAGTCTTTAAGTACCAATGGTTTTAGCATCAAGTTTTCAAACATTAGTTACCATTCCTCTAAGCGTATTCTTCCAGTCTTTAGGTACCAATCCTTCTAGCATCACATTATCAGTCTTTAGTTACCATTCCTCTAAGCGTATTGCATTCAGTCTTTAGATACCGATCCTTCTAGCATAATTTTTCCAATCTTTAGTTACCATTCCTCTAAGCGATTTCCTTCTAGTCTTTAGGTACCAATTATTTTAGCATTATCTTTTCATTCATTAGTTACCATTCCCCCTAAGTGTCTTCCCCCCAGTTTTTACGTACCAGTCTTTCTAGCATTATATTTCCAGTGTTTAGTTACCATTCCTATGAGTGTATTCATTCCAGTCTTTAGTTCCAGTCTTTCTAGCATTATCTTTCCAGTCTTTAGTTACCATTCCTCTAAGCGTATACCTTCCAGTCTTTAGGTAGTAGTCTTTCTAGTATCATCTTTCCAGTCTTTAGTTACCATTCCTCTAAGTGTCTTCCTTCCAGTCTTTAGGTACCAATCCTTCTAGCATTATCTCTTCGGTCTTTAGTTACCATATGTCTTGCTTACCCTGTTGAATCATTTAGATGATAAATATTCCTGTCAAATAGATTACAATCACGACGACATTTTAGAGTTCCTTGTTGGGAGAAAAACACAACAGCCTTTTATTGCTGTTATTGATCTTAAAGACGGAAGACAGACATGAAAAGTAGTCTCCCTTGAACTTTTACAGTTTATTCCAAAGTATAACCTTGGGGACTTATTTGCAAATGTAGCAATAATAGTGAGAAGCTTCCTCACAATTGCTATTCAAAAGTAAAACTGATAAAAAATTTACTTAAGATCTACTATAAGCAGTTTGCGGTTGAAAAATCTTGACACACTGTCTAGACAGCGACATTTGATAGATGAAATAGTTTTTGACTTCATTGATTAGGCAAGCTTTATAAAACTGACCATTCACAACAAACTTCCTGGGCAACCTGAGAGAAAAGAGTATCTCTTTTGAATTCGTAATCACTTACAGAGATGCCATCGCTGGGGACTTTTCGTAACAACAAAACTGTCATCGAACGTCGCAGTGGTTCTGTGGTTGATGACATTTCTCCAGTCATTGGTTAGAAATATCAGTTACGTAGCATGCCAGTCAATTTTTTGGGTGCTGCTAAAGTTTTATATCTAATGTTTTCCCACCGCCGTAAGGTTGCCTCTCTGTGTCTTTCTATAAATATTTTCATAGTAATTGTTCGGATGAGCTTTTCGCTATATGATATCTAGACTTTTTGATTTTAAGCGCAGTACTCGACTGGCGTCGAGATCTCATTTATTTACACTTGAGCTAGCTAGATGTATTTGTAAGTTCTATGCAAACAGTTACTTTTCTCGCAATTCTCGCTTGGGGAGCTCCTTTCTAGTCCCATGCTTTCTAGCCAACTTTAATTTGCAAAAATTTAAATATAATGTCAATCGCTTTCTACTGTCCTCCGTATTATTCTTTTTCTCTTCCAGTTCATTATTAATGTTTCTGTTCCAAATTGTTTCACATCCTGTAACCACGTGTGTCTTAGTGGCTTTATTGCCTTACATTGGGTGATACCAATAAAAGAAGAACAACGTCCAATAATATGGGCGAGAAAGATTACTGAAATTTAATCATCCTTGAAAATCAGCTTTCGAAATTTTAGCTTTTATTGACACCGCCGAGAAATACCCGGTATTTCTTTATTTTTTCCTTTTTAAATTTTAAAATTTTGCTGAACATTCAAATATTCATAGGAAATAACAATAGGGAGTTGTTATCCTTTTATGTTGCAGTCCAAAGGAATTGTTTTTCTATTAAAGTATATAAAAATAAATGATGAATTATTTATTCATGTCTTGAGCATGACAAGAATAACGAAAAATATTTTTAAAAATTTAGCAAAATAGCATGACACCCCCCCCCAAAAAAAACGAAATCCTTATAACAGGGTAAGAATTAAATTTAGGTCTCACCAATTTACTTTTGAAATAGCTAATCAGGAATCACACCTTATCTTTGAACAGACGTGTCTCAAATACCTATGGTTCCGCCATTTGTGAGTACCTCTTAAATGACAGAGGGTGTGCTGCTAATTTTAGTTGTTACTGGTTCACGGTTCTGTCCCGGTCGCACTCCTTATTTCACCTCAAGGTGCTGGAGGCACTTTATATCAGGTCCCGCAAGCCTTCCCTAAACAGCGTGAATGTTTGTTGGGGCTCGCTTTTATTTGTCTCCAGCACCTTGCGTTCATTTCTTCCCTTTCTCCTTCTCATTACACATTTTCTGTTGTTTTTAATTGAAGTTAAATCTCCCGTAGAGGCCTGAAGAACGGGAGCGAAACCGGTTGCTTCGCTTTTAAAATGTCTAGTAATATTAAGTTTCACACCTTTATTTCTGTAATTAGATTTTGTACCTTCAAAAATATTTTCAAATATATATAAATATATATACAGAAGACAAAAGTAATGAGATAAAACGTTCACAAACTAGGAATGGTAAAGATAGACAAAAGGGAATACAGATAAGCGATCACAGTATTCTAACTTCAAAAGAACAGAACTAAGTCGGATGAAAGCGAGAAGTTGCTTAAATTATTGGCGAGGAAGAAATCCCATCATGTATTTATATTGTTTTGTCTAGACATTTGGGGAGGCGATGTATTTGCAGCCATTCCCACAATGATTGAAACTGACATTAGTTTCGGCGCTGAGAAAGTGATTGAAGACGAGATGCTAGGTCAAGACCAGTAACATTGCAGATTCTTCGTTATGATGAGAAAACGAGAATAAATATTTACACGTAAAATCATTGTATATTCACTCCTGGATTACGTCAAATTAGTGTCAGACGTGAAGATGTATGTCTTTGGGGATTTTATTCAAGCATTGATCTTCTCATGGTGATAAGAGAGACTCTCGCTTTCCACCTTGGGTGGGGGGATTTAATATAACTTCCGGACCTATATTAAATTCCTATTTATATATCAGTGAATATATATATATATATGTATGCATATTTGCGTGTGTTTGTGTGGGTGTCTAGACGTGTGTGTTATTGTGTGTTAGTATGTGTGTATTAAATAAGTATTTAGGTAGTAAAAACTGAAGAATGATTTTTCTTCATTAATTACAGTTATTTTTATCAATGGATCAAGATTAAAGATTCATTATCAAACATAGTTTCGCTAAGGACTTTTAAGATTTTTTCCCCCTATTCTAATTTTGTTTCTGCATAATATTACTACTACTAATTCTACAAGTGGCAATAAAGCAATTGAAATGAAGATGAAAGAAATCCTAGTCCAAAATGAATAATGCTTGACAATGCTTCATCTAATCAAAATTGCAGATAATATTACTACTACTAATACTACTAGTGGAAATAAAGCAATTGAAATGAAGATGAAAGAAATCCTAGTCCAAAATGAATAATGCTTGACAATGCTTCATCTAATCAAAATTGCAGATAATATTACTACTACTAATACTACTAGTGGAAATAAAGCAATTGAAATGAAGATGAAAGAAATCCTAGTCAAAAATGAATAATGCTTGACAATGCTTCATCTAATCAAATTTGCAGATAATATTACTACTACTAATACTACTAGTGGTAATAAAGCAATTGAAATGAAGATGAAAGAAATCCTAGTCAAAAATGAATAATGCTTGACAATGCTTCATCTAATCAAATTTGCAGATAATTACTACTACTAATACTACTGTGGTAATAAAGAAATGAAGAAATAAAAATCCTAGTCAAAAATGAATAATGCTTGACAATGCTTCATCTAATCAAATTTGCAGATAATATTACTACTACTAATACTACTAGTGGTAATAAAGCAATTGAAATGAAGATGAAAAAATCCTAGTCAAAATGAATAATGCTTGACAATGCTTCATCTAATCAAATTTGCAGATAATATTACTACTACTAATACTACTAGTGGTAATAAAGCAATTGAAATGAAGATGAAAGAAATCCTAGTCAAAAATGAATAATGCTTGACAATGCTTCATCTAATCAAATTTGCAGATAATATTACTACTACTAATACTACTAGTGGTAATAAAGCAATTGAAATGAAGATGAAAGAAATCCTAGTCAAAAATGAATAATGCTTGACAATGCTTCATCTAATTAAAATTCCAGATAATATTAGTACTAATAAAACTACTATTAACAGAAATAATACAACTGAAATGAAGCTGGGAGTAATTCTGTTATAAAAATAATGACAGCAATGTCTTTAAAATATCTTCTGTAGTCGAATGCTGAAAATTTGAAGCAAAATAATTTCAATCTATTTTTCACCTGTCACTTTAAACATAATAATAAGCTACAGTTTCCTGATAGCAATTTTAAAACAAACAGCCTAAGACGATGCGAAAGAAAGAAAATCATTCAAATCTAGCCTTGTGAATATCTTCAAGTATAAAATTTAAATTGCAGACTTAATCTTGTCTCAAATGATGAAGCCGAGGACTTCAAATCTGGAAGTCTAAGATTTCTATGACTTGATTGTTGTTCTTTTCATAAAAGAAAACAACTGATTTATTAATGGTTGGTCTCTAAAACAGTTTGTAAATCCCGTCTGTAAATTTTCTGACAAAATTGATATATTGATGTTTGTAATCGATTCCATCATAAGAAGAAATTTAACAAGAGAAACAGTTGACATTAGCTTTAAGTTATATATTTTATGAGCAAAACTTAGCAGGTATATTTACTCGGTCTCCGCAATGAGGCTAGATTTGACACAAGGTCGTGAGGAGCACCATATGCATACTTATACCTATAGGCCTAGGACAAAAACTGTTTTTTCCAGCCCCCGCAACCACTGTCTCACTGGAATCGGTATTACACCGATACAACCTCTGCAGTGCAATACAGAAGCTGTTGTCGCGGGAAGGGAATGCCTCGTGCTGAGAAGCTTCTCCCATCTAAAATAAGGAGAATCGTAAATCCATAACATAGGGGGCGATAACCATGCATCTTTCGTTAGTGGGTAACTCCTATTCCTATTAATAAACAAGAAACGCCATTTTAATGATTCCACTCTATAGACTGCATGATATTTTTCATAAAGGCATGAACATAAATATTTCATTCATAACACCCTCCCCAAAAAAGGAATATTCATTTCTAAGTATGAGATTTTTTAGCCCAGCCATTACTTTATTTTTGTAGAATCTATTCAGATGAGCTCCACTCTTTCGCTCCAACAGTTCAGACCTTTATTGCCAAGACTCACCATGCCACATTCACAAAGTCGAATCGTCCTTATTTACCCAGTATTCCAAATGTAAGAAAAAAAGTTCCACTCAGGCAAATTTTCCCCAAGAAATGCCAATTTGTGGAACAGACTCCCACGTGGGTGTTTCCCTGAACACAGCAATTTTAACCTCTCCAAAACAAGGGTCAGATGTTATTTATCATAATCTTCACTTCCCACGCTTTCATTCACATCACACACTTTATACAGTAACCTTCTACCTTGAGTGACTTTCAGGCCTTGTATCGGGTGAACAAGCATAGAAAAGATCTGGAATATTTTCTTTATAGTTTATATTTTTTATGACGATCTAAATGTGATTCAGTCGATGTACTGGCAAATTTGTCTGTTATCTTCAGAAACGATTTGATAATTTTTAACACAATTGTTTAATTAATTTTTGAGGGTTGATTATTCTTCTCCCCCTGAATATGATTAGGGGACATAGACTGAAACAATATTTCTGCTTTAATTCCCCTATTTGATGTCTATATCTGTTTTTTCACTAAACAAATATAAATTTAAATGCTTAACCTGGAGTGAGAACTCTTGGCCAACAAGCAACTCGATATTTTAATCATAGAAGGAAATGGCCATAAAGATTTTAAGAAAAACTTAAGTTAGAAATTCTGAAGCAACAAAATAGGATAGTCGCCTGAAGAAGGTTGGAAAGAAAAACGGTCGTAATATTGTAGATATAACAAGAAAGATAGGGATAACAGTCAGAATAGCATATAATAATGATAATTAAACCACAAATGAAATATTCCTGCCATATCTCGATTGTAGTTACACAGTCCATACATTCCGGAGTTGGAAATCAGCCATGAGATCTTGTGGGGGAAGATTTTTCTGCACACGGCAACACACCCATGAGTCACAGAGACAGAAGTCTATTGCAATTCGAGCATCATTGATATAAAAATGATTACACAAACGCCAATCTTTAATTCCAAGAGTTCAGACCTATACAGCTAAACCTCTCTCTAGTCGAATAGCTATTTCCATGGAAAATATTGTGATGAGATCCATTCCTTTGTTCCACCAGTTCAGAACTTTACAGCTAAGCTTCTCTCTACTCTATCGTTATTTCCATGGAAAATATTCTGATGAGCTCAATTCCTTAGTTCCACCAGTTCAGTCCTTTACAGCTAAGCCTCTCTCTACTCTATCGTTATTTCCATGGAAAATGTTCTGATAAGCTCAATTCTTTAGTTCCACCAGTTCAGACCTTTACAGCTAAGCCTCTCTCTACTCTATCGTTATTTCCACGGAAAATGTTCAGACAAGCTCCATTCCTTAGTTCCACCAGTTCAGACCTTTACAGCTAAGCCTCTCTCTACTCTATCGTTATTTCCATGGAAAATGTTCAGATGAGCTCCATTCCTTAGTTCCACCAGTTCAGATCTTTACATCTAAGCCTCTCTCTACTCTATCATTATTTCCATGGAAAATGTTCAGATGAGCTCCATTCCTTAGTTCCACCAGTTCAGACCTTTACAGCTAAGCCTCTCTTAACTCTATCCTTATTTCCATGGAAAATGTTCAGATGAGCTCCATACCTTAGTTCCACCAGTTCAGACCTTTACAGCTAAGCCTCTCTCTACTCTATCCTTATTTCCATGGAAAATGTTCAGATGAGCTCCATTCCTTAGTTCCACCAGTTCAGATCTTTACAGGTAAGCCTCTCTCCATTCTATCGTTATTTCCATGGAAAATGTTCAGATGAGCTCCGTTCCTTAGTTCCACCAGTTCAGACCTTTACAGCTAAGCCTCTCTCTACTCAATCGTTATTTCCATGGAAAATGTTCAGATGAGCTCCATTCCTTAGTTCCACCAGTTCAGAAATTTACAGCTAAGCCTCTCTCTACTCTATCGTTATTTCCATGGAAAATGTTCAGACAAGCTCCATTCCTTAGTTCCACCAGTTCAGACTTTTACAGCTAAGCCTCACTCTACTCTATCGTTATTTCCATGGAAAATGTTCAGATGAGCTCCATTCCTTAGTTTCACCAGTTCAGACCTTTACAGCTAAGCCTCTCTCTACTCTATCGTTATTTCCATGGAAAATGTCCAGATGAGCTCCTTTCCTTACTTCCACCAGTTCAGACCTTTGCAGCTAAGCCTCTCTCTACTCTATCGTTATTTCCATGGAAAATGTTCTGATGAGCTCAATTCCTTAGTTCCACCAGTTCAGACCTTTACAGCTAAGCCCTCTCTCTACTCTATCGTTATTTCCATGGAAAATGTTATTTTGAGCTCAATTTCTTAGTTCCACCAGTTCAGACCTTTACAGCTAAGCCTCTCTCCATTCTATCGTTATTTCCATGGAAAATGTTCAGATGAGCTCCGTTCCTTAGTTCCACCAGTTCAGACCTTTACAGCTAAGCCTATCTCTACTCTGTCGTTATTTCCATGGAAAATGTTCAGATGAGCTCCTTTCCTTAGTTCCACCAGTTCAGACCTTTACAGCTAAACCTCTCTCTACTCTATCGTTATTTCCATGGAAAATGTTCTGATGAGCTCAATTCCTTGTTCCACCAGTTCAGACCTTTACAGCTAAGCCTCTCTCCATTCTATCGTTATTTCCATGGAAAATGTTCTGATGAGCTCCTTTCCTTTGTTCCACCAGTTCAGACCTTTACAGCTAAGCCTCTCTCTACTCTATCGTTATTTCCATGGAAAATGTTCAGATGAGCTCCATTCCTTAGTTCCACCAGTTCAGACCTTTACAGCTAAGCCTCTCTCTACTTCTATCGTTATTTCCATGGAAAATGTTCAGATGAGATCCATTTCTTAGTTCCAAAGGTTCAGATCTTTACAGCTAACCTCTCTCTACTCTATCGTTATTTCCATGGAAAATGTTCAGATGAGCTCAATTCCTTAGTTCCACCAGTTCAGACCTTTACAGCTAAGCCTCTCTCTACTCTATCGTTATTTCCATGGAAAATGTTCAGATGAGCTCCATTCCTTAGTTCCACCAGTTCAGACCTTTACAGCTAAGCCTCTCTCCATTCTATCGTTATTTCCATGGAAAATGTTCTGATGAGCTCAATTCTTTAGTTCCACCAGTTCAGACCTTTACAGCTAAGCCTCTCTCAATTCTATCGTTATTTCCATGGAAAATGTTCAGATGAGCTCCTTTCCTTTGTTCCACCAGTTCAGACCTTTACAGCTAAGCCTCTCTCTACTCTATCGTTATTTCCATGGAAAATGTTCTGATGAGCTCAATTCTTTAGTTCCACCCGTTCAGACCTTTACAGCTAAGAAGCCTCTGTCTACTCTATCCATTTATTTCCTTGGAAAATGTCCAGATGAGCTCCTTTCTTTACTTCCACCAGTTCAGACCTTTGCAGCTAAGCCTCGCCTACTCTATCGTTATTTCCATGGAAAATGTTCTGATGAGCTCAATTCCTTAGTTCCACCAGTTCAGACCTTTACAGCTAAGCCTCTCTCTACTCTATCGTTATTTCCATGGAAAATGTTCAGTTGAGCTCAATTCTTTAGTTCCACCAGTTCAGACCTTTGCAGCTAAGCCTCTCTCCATTCTATCGTTATTTCCATGGAAAATGTTCAGATGAGCTCCGTTCCTTAGTTCCACCAGTTCAGACCTTTACAGCTAAGAAGCTCTCTCTATTCTATCGTTATTTCCATGGAAAATGTTCAGATGAGCTCCTTTCCTTAGTTCCACCAGTTCAGACCTTTACAGCTAAGCCTCTCTCTACTCTATCGTTATTTCCATGGAAAATGTTCAGACAAGCTCCATTCCTTAGTTCCACCAGTTCAGACTTTTATGAGCTAAGCCTAGTTTCTACTCTATCGTTATTTCCATGGAAAATGTTCAGATGAGCTCAATTCCTTAGTTCCACCAGTTCAGACCTTTACAGCTAAGCCTCTCTCTACTCAATCGTTATTTCCATGGAAAATGTTCAGATGAGCTCCATTCCTTTAGTTTCCACCAGTTCAGACCTTTACAGCTAAGAGACCTCTCTCTACTCTATCGTTATTTCCATGGAAAATGTTCAGATGAGCTCCATTCCTTAGTACCACCAGTTCAGACTTTTTACAGCTAAGCCTCACTCTACTCTATCGTTATTTCATGGAAAATGTTCAGATGAGCTCCATTCCTTAGTTTCACCAGTTCAGACCTTTACAGCTAAGCCTCTCTCTACTCTATCCTTATTTCCATGGAAAATGTTCAGATGAGCTCCATTCCTTAGTTCCACCAGTTCAGACCTTTACAAGCTAAGCCTCTCTCTACTCTATCGTTATTTCCATGGAAAATGTTCTGATGAGCTCAATTCTTTAGTTCCACCAGTTCAGACCTTTACAGCTAAGCCTCTGTCTACTTCTATCGTTATTTCCATGGAAAATGTCCAGATGAGCTCAATTCCTTAGTTCCACCAGTTCAGACCTTTGCAGCTAAGCCTCTCTCTACTCTATCATTTATTTCCATGGAAAATGTTCTGATGAGCTCAATTCCTTAGTTCCACCAGTTCAGACCTTTACAGCTAAGCCTCTCTCTACTCTATCGTTATTTCCATGGAAAATTTCAGTTGAGCTCAATTTCTTAGTTCCACCAGTTCAGACCTTTACAGCTAAGCCTCTCTCCATTCTATCGTTATTTCCATGGAAAATGTTCAGATGAGCTCCGTTCCTTAGTTCCACCAGTTCAGACCTTTACAGCTAAGCGCCATCTCTACTCTATCGTTATTTCCATGGAAAATGTTCAGATGAGCTCCATTCCTTAGTTCCACCAGTTCAGACCTTTGCAGCTAAGCTTCTCTCTACTCTATCGTTATTTCCATGGAAAATGTTCTGATGAGCTCAATTCTTTGTTCCACCAGTTCAGACCTTTACAGCTAAGCGCCTCTCTCCATTCTATCGTTATTTCCATGGAAAATGTTCTGATGAGCTCAATTCCTTAGTTCCACCAGTTCAGACCTTTACAGCTAAGCCTCTCTCAATTCTATCGTTATTTCCATGGAAAATGTTCAGATGAGCTCCTTTCCTTTGTTCCACCAGTTCAGACCTTTACAGCTAAGCCTCTCTCTACTCTATCGTTATTTCCATGGAAAATGTTCAGATGAGCTCCATTCTTTAGTTCCACCAGTTCAGACCTTTACAGCTAAGCCTCTCTCTACTCTATCGTTATTTCCATGGAAAATGTTCAGATGAGATCCATTTCTTAGTTCAAAGGTTCAGATCTTTGCAGCTAAGCCTCTCTCACTCCTTAGTTCCTATCGTTATTTCCATGGAAAATGTTCAGATGAGCTCAATTCCTTAGTTCCACCAGTTCAGACCTTTACAGCTAAGCCTCTCTCTACTCTATCGTTATTTCCATGGAAAATGTTCAGATGAGATCCATTTCTTAGTTCCACCAGTTCAGACCTTTACAGCTAAGCCTCTCTCCATTCTATCGTTATTTCCATGGAAAATGTTCTGATGAGCTCAATTCCTTAGTTCCACCAGTTCAGACCTTTACAGCTAAGCCTCTCTCAATTCTATCGTTATTTCCATGGAAAATGTTCAGATGAGCTCCTTTCCTTTGTTCCACCAGTTCAGACCTTTACAGCTAAGCCTCTCTCTACTCTATCGTTATTTCCATGGAAAATGTTCTGATGAGCTCAATTCTTTAGTTCCACCCGTTCAGACCTTTACAGCTAAGCCTCTGTCTACTCTATCGTTATTTCCATGGAAAATGTCCAGATGAGCTCCTTTCCTTAGTTCCACCAGTTCAGACCTTTGCAGCTAAGCCGCCATCTCTACTCTATCGTTATTTCCATGGAAAATGTTCTGATGAGCTCAATTCCTTAGTTCCACCAGTTCAGACCTTTACAGCTAAGCCTCTCTCTACTCTATCGTTATTTCCATGGAAAATGTTCATTTGATGAGCTCAATTTTCTTAGTTCCACCAGTTCAGACCTTTACAGCTAAGCCTCTCTCCATTCTATCGTTATTTCCATGGAAAATGTTCAGATGAGCTCCGTTCTTTAGTTCCACCAGTTCAGACCTTTACAGCTAAGCCTCTCTCTATTTCTATCGTTATTTCCATGGAAAATGTTCAGATGAGCTCCTTTCCTTAGTTTCCACCAGTTCAGACCTTTACAGCTAAGCCTCTCTCTACTCTATCGTTATTTCCATGGAAAATGTTCTGATGAGCTCAATTCCTTGTTCCACCAGTTCAGACCTTTACAGCTAAGCCTCTCTCCATTCTATCGTTATTTCCATGGAAAATGTTCTGATGAGCTCAATTCCTTAGTTCCACCAGTTCAGACCTTTACAGCTAAGCCTCTCTCAATTCTATCGTTATTTCCATGGAAAATGTTCAGATGAGCTCCTTTCCTTTGTTCCACCAGTTCAGACCTTTACAGCTAAGCCTCTCTCTACTCTATCGTTAATTCCATGGAAAATGTTCAGATGAGCTCCATTCCTTAGTTCCACCAGTTCAGACCTTTAGAAGCCAAGCCTCTCTTCCATTTAATTCGTTATTTCCATGGAAAATGTTCAGATGAGATCCATTTCTTAGTTCTAAAAAGGTTCAGATCTTTATATCGTTATTTCCATAAGCTCCTCTCTCTCAGACCTCTATCGTTATTTCCATGGAAAATGTTCAGATGAGCTCAATTCCTTAGTTCCACCAGTTCAGACCTTTGCAGCTAAGCCTCTCTCTACTCTATCGTTATTTCCATGGAAAATGTTTCTGATGAGCTCAATTCCTTAGTTCCACTACTTCCATTCAGACCTTTACAGCTAAGCCTCTCTCAATTCAGACCTTTCTATCGTTATTTCCATGGAAAATGTTCAGATGAGCTCCTTTCCTTTGTTCCACCAGTTCAGACCTTTACAGCTAAGCCTCTCTCTACTCTATCCTTATTTCCATGGAAAATGTTCAGATGAGCTCCATTCCTTAGTTCCACCAGTTCAGACCTTTACAGCTAAGCCTCTCTCTACTCTATCGTTATTTCCATGGAAAATGTTCAGATGAAATCCATTTCTTAGTTCCACCAGTTCAGATCTTTACATTTAAGCTCTCTCTCTAGTTTCTATCGTTATTTCCATGGAAAATAATCAGATGAGCTCCATTCCTTAGTTCCACCAGTTCAGACCTTTACAGCTAAGCCTCTCTCTACTCTATCATTATTTCCATGGAAAATGTTCAGATGAGATCCATTCCTTAGTTCCACCAGTTCAGACCTTTACAGCTAAGCCTCTCTCTACTCTATCGTTATTTCCATGGAAAATGTTCAGATGAGCTCCATTCCTTAGTTCCACCAGTTCAGATCTTTACAGCTAAGCCTCTCTCTACTCTATCGTTATTTCCATGGAAAATGTTCAGATGAGCTCTATTCCTTAGTTCCACCAGTTCAGACCTTTACAGCTAAGCCTCTCTCTACTCTATCGTTATTTCCATGGAAAATGTTCTGATGAGCTCAATTCCTTGTTCCACCAGTTCAGACCTTTACAGCTAAGCCTCTCTCCATTCTATCGTTATTTCCATGGAAAATGTTCTGATGAGCTCAATTCTTTAGTTCCACCAGTTCAGACCTTTACAGCTAAGCCTCTCTCAATTCTATCGTTATTTCCATGGAAAATGTTCAGATGAGCTCCTTTCCTTTGTTCCACCAGTTCAGACCTTTACAGCTAAGCCTCTCTCTACTCTATCGTTATTTCCATGGAAAATGTTCAGATGAGCTCCATTCCTTAGTTCCACCAGTTCAGACCTTTACAGCTAAGCCTCTCTCTACTCTATCGTTATTTCCATGGAAAATGTTCAGATGAGATCCATTTCTTAGTTCCAAAGGTTCAGATCTTTACAGCTAAGCCTCTCTCTACTCTATCGTTATTTCCATGGAAAATGTTCAGATGAGCTCAATTCCTTAGTTCCACCAGTTCAGACCTTTACAGCTAAGCCTCTCTCTACTCTATCGTTATTTCCATGGAAAATGTTCAGATGAGCTCCATTCCTTAGTTCCACCAGTTCAGACCTTTACAGCTAAGCCTCTCTCCATTCTATCGTTATTTCCATGGAAAATGTTCTGATGAGCTCAATTCCTTAGTTCCACCAGTTCAGACCTTTACAGCTAAGCCTCTCTCAATTCTATCGTTATTTCCATGGAAAATGTTCAGATGAGCTCCTTTCCTTTGTTCCACCAGTTCAGACCTTTACAGCTAAGCCTCTCTCTACTCTATCGTTATTTCCATGGAAAATGTTCTGATGAGCTCAATTCTTTAGTTCCACCCGTTCAGACCTTTACAGCTAAGCCTCTGTCTACTCTATCGTTATTTCCATGGAAAATGTCCAGATGAGCTCCTTTCCTTACTTCCACCAGTTCAGACCTTTGCAGCTAAGCCTCTCTCTACTCTATCGTTATTTCCATGGAAAATGTTCTGATGAGCTCAATTCCTTAGTTCCACCAGTTCAGACCTTTACAGCTAAGCCTCTCTCTACTCTATCGTTATTTCCATGGAAAATGTTCAGTTGAGCTCAATTTCTTAGTTCCACCAGTTCAGACCTTTACAGCTAAGCCTCTCTCCATTCTATCGTTATTTCCATGGAAAATGTTCAGATGAGCTCCGTTCCTTAGTTCCACCAGTTCAGACCTTTACAGCTAAGCCTCTCTCTACTCTATCGTTATTTCCATGGAAAATGTTCAGATGAGCTCCTTTCCTTAGTTCCACCAGTTCAGACCTTTACAGCTAAGCCTCTCTCTACTCTATCGTTATTTCCATGGAAAATGTTCTGATGAGCTCAATTCCTTGTTCCACCAGTTCAGACCTTTACAGCTAAGCCTCTCTCCATTCTATCGTTATTTCCATGGAAAATGTTCTGATGAGCTCAATTCCTTAGTTCCACCAGTTCAGACCTTTACAGCTAAGCCTCTCTCAATTCTATCGTTATTTCCATGGAAAATGTTCAGATGAGCTCCTTTCCTTTGTTCCACCAGTTCAGACCTTTACAGCTAAGCCTCTCTCTACTCTATCGTAATTCCATGGAAAATGTTCAGATGAGCTCCATTCCTTAGTTCCACCAGTTCAGACCTTTACAGCTAAGCCTCTCTCTACTCTATAGTTATTTCCATGGAAAATGTTCAGATGAGATCCATTTCTTAGTTCCAAAGGTTCAGATCTTTACAGCTAAGCCTCTCTCTACTCTATCGTTATTTCCATGGAAAATGTTCAGATGAGCTCAATTCCTTAGTTCCACCAGTTCAGACCTTTACAGCTAAGCCTCTCTCTACTCTATCGTTATTTCCATGGAAAATGTTCTGATGAGCTCAATTCCTTAGTTCCACCAGTTCAGACCTTTACAGCTAAGCCTCTCTCAATTCTATCGTTATTTCCATGGAAAATGTTCAGATGAGCTCCTTTCCTTTGTTCCACCAGTTCAGACCTTTACAGCTAAGCCTCTCTCTACTCTATCCTTATTTCCATGGAAAATGTTCAGATGAGCTCCATTCCTTAGTTCCACCAGTTCAGACCTTTACAGCTAAGCCTCTCTCTACTCTATCGTTATTTCCATGGAAAATGTTCAGATGAAATCCATTTCTTAGTTCCACCAGTTCAGATCTTTACAGCTAAGCCTCTCTCTACTCTATCGTTATTTCCATGGAAAATGTTCAGATGAGCTCCATTCCTTAGTTCCACCAGTTCAGTCCTTTACAGCTAAGCCTCTCTCTACTCTATCGTTATTTCCATGGAAAATGTTCAGATGAGATCCATTTCTTAGTTCCACCAGTTCAGATCTTTACAGCTAAGCCTCTCTCTACTCTATCGTTATTTCCATGGAAAATGTTCAGATGAGCTCCATTCCTTAGTTCCACCAGTTCAGATCTTTACAGCTAAGCCTCTCTCTACTCTATCGTTATTTCCATGGAAAATGTTCAGATGAGCTCAATTCCTTAGTTCCACCAGTTCAGACCTTTACAGCTAAGCTTCTCTCTACTCTGTCGTTATTTCCATGGAAAATATTCTGATGTGCTACATTCTGTATTTCGACCACTTCAGACGTTTACAGGAAGGACATAGTATGTCACTTCCACGTATTCGAATCAGTCTCATTTCCCCCGTATTCCAATTTTAAGCAACACGTTCCTGTTAGACATATTTTTCTACCAATTTTACTACTTTTTCTGTAAGAGACCCCGACGTTGATGCTTCCCTGGACATGACAATCTTAACCTCTTTGATTCAATGGTTAATTGTTATCTATCGTCCTTATTGGCATAATCTTCTTTTCCAACCTCGTCCCCCCCCTCTGAAACTAATAACGTATTTATGAGTCACCCTTTAGCCTAAGTAGCTATCGAACTTTGCAATTAGTGAACTTTAATAAAATAACTTCTGGTGCTTCTGCCATATATCTCGAAATTCTTGACAAAATCTGAAGAAGAGTCTGCAATGTCATCGATCCTGACCTGGCATCTCGAATTCAACCATCGATTTAATGGCATATCAACTTCTTATGGGTCATTTAATGCCGAAGTTTTATTTTGCTGATATCTTTAAAGTAATAAAATATTTGTTATTCTGCTTTCACAATTGAATACATGGTAGATGATACTCAGATTTTGTGTGGACATGATTACTTGAGCCGATTACATGTGTTTTATGCTGTAGTTTTATGCTGTAATACTTTAAGAAATTGTTTGACAAGAATATATTGCTGTTAAATTTTTACTCTAAAACTGTATTTTTATTGTTTCATAGTGTTTTGACCCCAGTTTGGTGGTTAATTGTTTGCTCATAGTTGGGACCCTAACAGGTGCTACTACTCAGATCAGGATGTACCTGGGAATATCAATTAAGAAATCAAAATCTCCCAATCAGAAGCCTGTCTTTTCTACAAATATTTTCATGGCAATTGTTCTGATGAGCTTTCCTCCTTAGTGCTCCGTCTACATGAATTTAAGCGTACTACTAGATTGGCAATTAGGTCTCCCCGTTTTACTATTGAACGAACTAGATGCGACCATCTGTTCTAGTCTAATATTTTCTTTTCTCGCACTTTTCGCCTGTGGAACTCCATCCAGATATCTTGCTTCCATGCCGCCTTTCATGGTCAAACATTTAAATTCAACATCAATCGCCATCTTCTGTCTTCTTGAAATATCATTTTATGGTCATATCTCCTCATTTTTCTGCGTTAAAATCGTCTCATTCTCTTTCACTTCCTGAAACCCCTTGCATCCTAGTAGCATTGTGTTGCAATCTAGAAATGGTTACTGAATAAGGAATAACCAAAACGGAGGTTGGAAATGAAATGGTAATCTTTATAGCATCAACAAAATACAATACTCGCCAGCGGCGTGAAGTAGGTAAACCACTGCCAGTGGTGGACTACTTATACAGCATATTACCCCCACTTACAGTAGTGTCCAACGTATTTATAAGGATTGGCACATACCCGTTAATGTCCATATGTACGGTATATAACACATTGTCACAGTGCTTGGGGTAAAGTGATTACAAAACAAAAAATGAAAAAGAAATTCTTCATTTCAGAAATTTAAACAAAAATTATCCTTTCATTTGTCTAATTTTAAAATCCGCGATGGTCATGTGGATTATTTTGTACATTTTAGTAGCCATATTTTATGTTCTAATCAGTAAATCTTTTCTACTTCCGGCATGATCCATACGCCCATGTTATTCACTTGCATCAGATGAAATGTGAAGGAGGCACAATGGAAAGAACGAAGACAATGGCGGGATTATTGCAGCAGCTAATGCAACATCAAAGTTTTATTTGCATTTAATTTAAATACACTTTATGTGCATTGCACTTACATGTATATTATTTGCATCTCATTTACATCCATATGCATATGTCTGCCTCCAAAAAATCTCTTTTCATGTGGTTTATTAATACCACTGTAGACTAATGATAAACAACTTTTATTAAATAATCTTTGCCTAAATTTATATATATATATATATATATATATATATATATATATATATATATATATATTAATGAAAAAAAAGTATAGAATTGCAAGGCCAGTTCCTTTTTTTTGTTGTTCATTGAAGATATTTGTATTTAAGATCAAAAGATAAATATAAAATTAAAATTTCAGCTTTTATATTCTGGTTTTTATATTTAGATGTTTTAAACAGGTTAGGCCATACCACGGTTTGTATCCGATCACCTCATAGAAGGTGACCAAATGTAAAGGAACAAATAGTATATATAATGTTTGTTTATGTAATCATTGGTGAGAATAATTGCATCAAACTTGCGATCCATTGGCATCACTAAATTGTATCATTCTTCATTTGTAATACTCATCCAGACTTTTAATGCAGCCTGTTGCAGTTCTTGTTTATTTTCAGGGCTTGGGTGTTCTTCTTTCAGTCTCCTTTTCAGAAGATGAAATAAATGCTCTATTGGGTTATGGTCCAGTGATTAACTTGGCCAGTCTAAAACTGTTCACTTTTCCCCCTGATGAAGTCCTTTGTTGTGTTCCCTGTGTTGTTTTTGGTTATTGCCCTGCTGCATGATAAACATCCTCTCAATTAGTTTAGATGAATTTCTATGTAAATTGGAAGATAAAATATTTCTGTAAACTTCTGAATTCATTCAGCTGCTACCATCATGTGTTACATCATCAATAAATATGAATGAGCCTGTTCCAGAAGCAGCCATGCTAGCTCAAGCCAAGACACTGCCTCCACCATGCTTGTATGTTTTAGGTCATAAGTAGATTCTTTCTTTATCCACACTGGCTTTTCTATCACTTTGGTAATGATTAATCTGTAGACTTCTGCTGCTACCATCATGAGTTACATCATCAATAAATATGAATGAGCCTGTTCTAGAAGCAGCCATGCTAGCCCAAGCCAAGACACTGCCTCCACCATGCTTGCTTTGGTAATGATTAATCTTGGTCTCATCAGTCCATAAAATTTAAGGCGTATGTAAAATCATAAATAATTTTCATCCTATGTAGTTTGGATCTTGTGGGTAAGTTGCTCTTGTTGACGATGAGGTTAGTCATTTTAAATATTTTATAATAGATAATCAACTTAATCTTTGTCCTGGTTATCTTTTCAACGTCATTTTGTAAAATGGTGTGTCAAGCTTATATGTTTGTATCAAGTTAGAGCTGTTTATTTTTTATTTTGAAATTTCCTCATATATACAGTCCCCTCCAAAAGTATTGGAATGGAAAGGCCACTTTTTTTGTTTTCGCTGTTCATTGAAGAATTTTTGGTTTATGGTCAAAAAATGAGCATGAGACAAGAATTCACAATTTCAGCTTTTATTTCCTGGAATTTACATTTAGATGTGTTAAAAAACTTTAGGTTATACAACCTTTTGTATCAAATCACCCTATTGTTAGGTGAGCAAAAGTAAATGAACAGATAGTCTTAAAGTAAATAACATTTAATATTTGTTTGCATAAGCCTTGCTTACAATAATTGCATCAAACCTGCGATTCATTGACATCACCAGAAACTGTTCCATTCTTTATTTGTTATGCTTTTCCAGACTTTTAATGCAATCTATTTCAGTTCTTGTTTGTTTCGGTGGGTTTCTGTCTTCAGTCTCCTCTTCAGGAAATGAAATGCATGCTGTATTGCCTTAAGTTCTGATGAATGACATCCCATGCCCCCCACCCCGATGAAGTCGCTTGTTGTTTTGGCGGCAGTAGGTTTTGTGTCATTGTCCTGCAGCATGATAAACTTCCTCTCAATTAGTTTAGATGCATTTCTCTGTAAATTAGCAGAACTAAATCTTTCTGTAGACTTCTGAATTCATTCTCTTGCTACCATCATGAGTTACGTCATCAATAAATATGAATGAGCCTGTTCAAGAAGCAGCCATGCTAGCCTAAGCCAAAACACTACCTCCGCAATGCTTCACAGATGAGCTTGTATACTTTGTATTATAAGCAGATCCTTTCTTTCCCCACACTTTGGTCGTTCCATCACTTTGGTAGAGATTAATATTAGTCTCATCAGTCCATAAAATTTCAGAACTTTATTGGCTCATCTCTGCAATTCCTTGCAAATTCCAGTCGGGTCTTCCAATTCTTACTGCTGATAAGTGGTTTGCATCTTGTGGTATGGCCTCTATATTTCTGCTTTCAAAGTCTTGATTGTGAAACCTTTACCTGTGCAGTGTAGAGGTTGTTGGTGATGTCATTGACTGTTGTTTTGGACTTTCCTCACAGCTCTCTCAGTGTACCTGTCATCAACTGTCGATCAATTTCCGTGAACGACCTGTTAGTTTCTTTCTTTTTCAGGACATTCCAACTTGTTGTGTTGGCAATGTCCAATGTTTGTCCAATGACTCTGATCGATTTTCCTTTTTATCTTACCTTCAAAATGGCTTGCTTTTCTTCCATTGACAGCTCTCTCGTCATCATGTTGGCGTATCTATTTTAACAACAAATACAGTCTTTACACGTGAAACCCAGCACTGAAACCAAAATTAGTCATTCAGTGTTAAATAATGTTTAAATAATCATTCTAAAAGGCAACACCTGGACAACAAGAAACACCTGTCAATCACGTATTACACTAGTTTTGCACACTTGAAAAATGGGTGGGTTAAAACAAAATGTGGTATGTCCTAAGTTGTTTAACATATCTAAATGTAAATACCAGGGAATAAAAACTGTAAACTCTTGTCTTATATTCATCTTTTGATCTTAAAACCAAATGTTTTAAGTGAACAGCAAAAACAAAGGTATTGAACTTGCTACTCCAATACTTTTTGGAGGAACTAATGTTTATCAATCAAGAGAATTTTAACTTTTATTAAAGTTCCAAAATTAAATTGAGATATTTCTTCATGTCTCATTCTCTGATGGCTTTAACTAAAGGAAATATATATATATATATATATATATATATATATATATATATATATATATATATATAACAAATTTGTCCAAATAGTGAAACAGCATGTGATAATTGTCCGTCAACAAAATGTTTAATATCTAAAATCCCACTAATTGAGTTTCTTTTATCCAGGTTTTCAGACAAGACGTTTAGCCGTCTTGACACCATTTGTCGTAAAAATCACTGAAAAACCCTTTTGAGTTATTCAGATAGAAAGCGAGGAGGTTAAAATTGTTTTGTGCCATCCCCATTGTATTCTCAACTGAGCAATTGTGAGAGTAAAAAAGATCATACATGGTAACAACATTCATACTCTGGCTTCTATCTTCAAAGTCCATTCCAGAACAATCAAGAGAATGGTGAATAAGAGGGAACAGTAGAGGGGAAAAAAGGATCAGGTCACAACAGGAAGAGGGATCATCATTTCAATTTAGAGTTAAGGTGATCAGTTAGAAAAGATCCAAATCAATCCATAAGAAGTTTGGCAAATGAGAGAAAAGTTTCAGCTATGACAAAGTCCAAAGTCTTGTGAAAAAAAACTTGAAAATGAAATCGTACGTGAAACGTGTGAGGCATCTTGTTACTCTAGGACAGAAAGTTAGAAGGTAGGAGAGGGCGAAGATCATCTTGAATAAGTTGAAAAATGATTTTATACTAATATATATATATATATATATATATATATATATATATATATATATATATTTGAACTTAATTTCAATCCTTCATGAGCTTCCGATCCTTAGCTGTGATTAATTAATGATGAACATGTCTTTTTCGTTTATGATCGATTTCATTAAAGTTGTTCTGATAAGCTTGGAAAGTAATTATAGATTCGTATTAATCAAAGTAAAGTCCAATAGTGTTATAAAAACCTCGGATAATTCCAATTAGTTATGTCTAATCATTTTTAAAATACAACGATTCAAAGCTTATTCTAACAAATAAACAATTTTGCTGTTACCCCCGGTATATATATATATATATATATATATATATATATATATATATATCATAAAATATAATTTTAAGGTATGCTATATTTATGGGTTAAAGTGCTCAATACCAGGGATAGAGTGTATGGAAATATAAAAGTGGACATTGAAGTCAATATCCGGAGGCGACTGTCTGTTTCATGCTAAACGCAATCGTCAGGCCATGTGCGTCGTGTTTTTGCTCGACTTTTTTTTTTATATGCACACGAATATTGCATTGTGTGTAATCTACTGTATTATTCTAACGGTTAATTTTGTGGGTGTGGTTTGTTAATTTGTTTATTATTTACTTAGTTTCTTTACTTATTTATTTGTTTAGATTAATTTATTTTAATTGTCTTTCTTCATCTATTTTCTTTATTTATTTTCATTTACTCTTGTCTATTTTCAGCTTTCGATTTTTAAGTAACGTAGTAAAATTTGTTTCTGCATTTTAAAATGAGTTCTGATCGTTTATTTAATAAGTTGTTTTGGTCTGGGAAGGTAATTATAGCTATTTTTCCTCCAGGCAGAGTTTACAGTTTTTGGATAGATTATTGTAGACTGATGTTCTTTTCCCGATTTTCATGATATTTTTGGTGCGATTTGTTTTTTTCTTTTAATCTAGATGAGTTTAGAAAGCATTGTGGTGTTTACTATTTTAAAGGGTGTTTTGTATGCGTACCTTCTTTGTTTTCAGTGTCTTTCAGTTACTCCTATGTATATTTTTTCATCTTTATCTGCTGATTTTACAGTGGCTTTGCCATTTAAGGAACATTCGTTTATTATTCTGAAGTTACACGTTGGTTTAATTTGTTCAAGGGTTTGTTGATCATTTTCCTGTTGTGCTTTTTTATTAAAGTCATGTTTTTTTGGTGCATATATATATATATATATATATATATATATATATATATATATATATATATAAAAGAAATATAATGTAGTGGTTCCAACGAGAGAAATATATGTATATTAAAAAAGAAAAGAGGTGCCGCAAAAGTTTTTGGTTGTAATATGGATTTATTTAGAAAAAATATTATGTTTTTGTTTTACATAATTTCGACACGTGTTTCTGGTCTCTCGACCGTCTTCAGGTAAAAGTGGAAATTTCCACATATCATTGAAAATAATAATTAATTTTCCTCATGTTCAATTGTTAAATATTCTCGATAAACAACATTCTCTGTAAAAAAATTAGAAAACAAGGGCATCAAAATAGAAAATATATATATATAGAACTATCAAACATAAAAAATATAAAATTGAAAATTAATTTATTACAAAATTAATTTGATATATATATATATATATATATATATATATATATATATATATATATATATATATAAATGTATAATGTTTAAGCACGTTTCATTAAAATGGTCGACAAAGAAGATTTTATTAGTATTTTATTGAAGACTTAATTAGTCTTTTATTTTCCAGTATTCTAACATGTTTTCGTTTTTCATGGGTTAATGTCATACCGAGGCCAATCGGGCACGTGTGGCCCTTGGCCTCCAGAAAACATACAACCCCCTCGCACATACTTCACAGACGAAAACTACTATGTAGAAACCGCACACAGAAATTCCGCCATCCAAAAACATCCATGATAATGGCTCTAGAACTAGCCGAAAGCACTCAAAACAATTATAACTATGGCCAATTTCTATATCTTTTAACCCTTGTCAAACAAAAAAAAAGTGTTAGGATGCTGGAAAAACTCAAATAAAGATTAGTTAAATTATCCTTGTCGGCCGTTTTTAGCACACACACACACACACACACACACATATACATATATATATATATATATATATATATAACTTGTACAAGTTTGTCACTTAACTGAGTGGGGTTGGTTCAGTTATGCCTACGACGTGGGTCGTGAGCATATCAAGATAACATTTTCACTCTTCAGGGTTTGTTTTCTTCTCTTCTGCTATTTCTCAATTTTGCCGTATTTATGTGTGGTTTAGTGTAATTTTTTTTTTTTTTATTATATATGTGTGGTTTTTCCCTTAATAGGTGTTGTTATTACTTAAGTGGTGTTTCTTGGTGTTTGTTTCCTTTGTATTGTGGTGACATACTTTTGACCATATTTTACATAATTGCTTTATGTGGGATTCGTTCTTTTCAATATATTGGGTTGACATATTTTCTTGTGTTGATGTATATGTTCGCTTGGATTTTTACGACGTCTTTAGGTGTTTGATCTTGCGTGTATGAGCATTTAAGTTTTTCTGTTTGTGTATGTGTATACTTTTTTATCTGGTTTTTATTTGGGTGTGATTTGGTACATGTTGTGGTTCTCTGTTTATATTGGTATTTAAGTAAAAAAGTAGATATTTATTTGAGTGTCTGAATTTCCCCACTATTTAGGTTTTCTTGTTTAATAGTGTGCTTTAGTTTTTAAAAGTAACTATTATCAATTTCTCTTCTAGACATAGTTTGCAGTGTCTGCCATCGCTATTATATGTAGGTGCTTTTATTTAATTTTGCATTTCATTTTCGTAATGACATTATTTTTTTTTTTTTAGCTCCATATGCATTTTAAGAGTTTTATGTTTTTGTATTTTTCTGTTTTGAAAGATGTTTTGTAGTTGTTGAATCTTTGTTTGAATGTTGTTAGAAACGTCACAAAAGATTAGACATGAATAGCGTAACATTGATATTTATAAAACTTTGATTTTAAAAAATAAATATGCAAATTACTTATCGTCAATAAACAAAAGCCCCAAAGTTGGCCAACATATAGGACACATTCTGGTCGATTGAAAATGTTAAAACCGCCTTTTCTTTGATGCCCTATATTTGTGTGCATGCGCGCACACACACACACACACACACACACACACACACAGGGAGAGATAACCAAATTTACACATTTAACTAATTTTCAGAGTTTCGAACGGACATATACAGGAACTTTGAGCTTTATATATTAGATAAATGCCAATATGATCGATGAAGCGATAAAGTTTACGTGATTTTTGTCACGAATAAACTTTTCTCTTCAGGATCATGTGCTATAAACATTAGTCTACGTGGACATATTTTATAGGGAAATCGATTAAATGTTAAGAAAGAGAAAAATAAGTTAAATATCCTTAACAATGAACTTAGTATTTAATCAAAGATGTATAAATGCTTAAACACATCATCCATATATATATATATATATATATATATATATATATATATATGTGATTATTTATTCGAAAATTATAACATAAATATATTATAAAATCACTAGAAAAATAGACAATTTGTTTCAACACTTCTGGTGTCTTATCAAGTGATGGTTGGTGTGTATATATGTATATACAGTACAGTTCAAACGTTTGAGGAAACACCTGATGAGTTTTAAAATTGGCCCCAAAAGTAACTGTTTTGTATTTTAAATTAGCGGAAATTATTATAGATGGTTAAAAGAGAGTGAGACAAGATTTTTTATAATGAAATTTTATTATGACAAAGGAAAAAAAGCATTTTATGATTAAATTTTGCTCTCGTCAAAATATCCTCTTTTAGCCTTGATTACTGCAGCACAAATTTTTACTTTTTCTCTGGATCCTCAGACTTTACTTTCAAAGACGAAACGAAAAAATGAATTTAAAATTTACACTTTTGACGGGCAGTATTAATCTTATATAAGTTGAATTAGAGGGTGATGAGTAATGGTGTGAAAGACATGGTCGAGTTTAGAGACGGAAGGGAGAGTTTAAAAATTTATTTTTATATTTCTTTTTATTATAATACTTAATATTGAGGAAGGAGGGGGTAAGGATCAGACATTGACCTATTTAATCAGTCAACGGAAAAGAGAAATATATATATATATATATATATATATATATATATATATATATATATTTGTGTGTGCTTGTAAAAGTCAGATATAAATACGTGCATCTGCAAAAACAATATTAATATAAGAAAAAATTCAATAATTAAAATAATGCCTATAAAATATTTATAAAACCGTAATAACATCGACATTAATCTAAATTCGTTTAATGTGAAAACGTTTCATCAATTATCGTCTGCAATACTTTTCTTTCCTTTCCGCAAGAGTGGAGAGAGGTTTTCGAATATTTTATAACGTTTTCCATTTCAAATTTGAACGCGTTATGCTATTTACTGAGGTACAATTTTCTTTTAGTGGGGCTTCTCAATCTAGGCCGGTTATTGTCAATTGAACGGTTTAAGAAAAACAGGTATACCAGCATACTAATATATATATATATATATATATATATATATCAAAATATGTTTTTTCGCTACACAGGAATTACCATGTTTTAAAAACCGATGCTAAAAACTTCACATTTGATTATATAATTAGATCAAAAGCATCAGTTCTGTTTCATCTTCAAGCGAATTTTGGAAAAACTTATTAAATTTACTGAGTTTTAAACGTACATACGGTCCATAATTTTTTTGTTGCCAAGGATACAGGGAAATCCAAACATTTAGACAGGGGTGGTAGCGTGTTCGTTTTGATCTGCCGTGAACCTTGGTTTCGGCTAACATCAAAAGTCTGTTTTCATTTTTTTTATCAGTTAAAATTATTTTATTTTCCGGTGTACTTTTCTTTACCATTTTTTTTTATAACGGAAGTTATGCGTGGAGCCTGTCTTATTTTGGTAGATTTATAGTCGTAAATAAGTAAGCTCTGAAGTTTTTAGCTTCGGTTTTTGAAACATGGTTATTCCTGTGTAGCGAAGAAACCATATTTTAAATCAGTTAATTTATAATATTTATGCTCTTTAAATTTACGTTGACCACTGTTTTCTAAAAATAAAAAATATCAATAAGAACACGGTATTATATATCTTACTGGTCTTTCTTTTTTATTATAATATATATATATATATATATATATATATATATATATATATATATATATATTGAAATGGAGTAAGTCCGACAATTATACTAATATATTTTTGTTTATACGTTATTTTTGTAGATACAAATATTTAAGTAAATTGTCAGTTTATAATAAACAATATTAACAACATTTACGGGCCTGAATGTCCGAGAAATCTCAATGAAGCATTCAGACAGGTAAATGTTTTTAATAATGTTTATTATAAAAAGAGCATGGTGTCAGATCGGGGGAGTGTGGTGGCCATGCTAACGGTCCGCCGCGACCTATCCAGCGATTTTGGAAAACTTTGATCGAGACAAGCGCGAACAGTACGGGCAAAATGAGGCGGTGCAACATCCTGTTGGAAATAGACTGCTCGTCTGATTTGAAGGAGTATATTAACAATGGCAAACTCTTGTAACATTTGTAAATAAGCATTTAAAGTCACCTTTGGAGTTGTAAAGAAAAATGGGCCAATTACAACCTGTGAATTCTGCTTTTGGGGAATGATAAACGATCGCGTGTATAGCAAACATGTTAGAGACATCGAAGAACTCAAGGACAGAATAAAGGACATTCCCTGTCAAATGTGTGTCAAGGCACTAAATTGTACTGTTGATCGCTGGTCTTTGTGCATCAATCGTGCTGGTGGACAGGTGGAGACTGTTCAGTAAACTCTGAATAAATAGTTCCTCTCATACTAGTCGTTAGATAATTTTGACTCACCGTCTATATTTGTAATGCTTTTTACATCTTGTTTATAGTTAGAAGTTTTTAATTTTCTTGGGAAACGATTTTTTAATAGTGTATATGTATAATTTCTTTTTTTTATTTATGTTTAGAATTTGTTATGTAAATGGTAATTTACAAATATTGTATGTTATGTAGCAGCAAATTATATATGATGTTTTCATGTCGTTTATACAGTACGTTCCTATCTGATTAAAATAGAACAAGTTAATGGCGTTTTTTTATTTTTATTTTTGTTCATAACAGGATGGTTGTCTGTGCTATTGTGTCTAAAATTCTTTAAGGCTAATTTTATTTAGTTTTAATTTCCTTATCAACGATATGGCTTGGGAAACTATTTTGAAGAAATGTTTTTCGATGGCAGTTAAAATAATGTAAAAATAATGCTCGTAAAAAATTACTGTAGGTGATAATGTTATTTATAACGGCTATTTTATGTGAGGTTATTCAGTTATGTAAGAAGTTTATCGTGCGTTTTTTTTTTTTTAATAAAATTTTAGTAAAGATAATGAGACGAAGTGGGAAATCTATAAACGACGCATTTCGTCGAGCGCGTCTGCTCACCCTGGCTTCCTCCAGTTAGAATGAAAGAAAGACAAAACTGTATTCATTGCTGCCACATATGGCCCGGTGCATCTGCTATATACTTTGAGCTCCTTGATAAAAATCCAAAGAAGAATCAGCAATATTATCGGTCCTGATCTGGCAGCTCGGCTTCAGTCACTTTCCCACAGACGTAAAGTTGCCTCTCTGTTTCTTTTCTATAAATACTTTCATTGTAATTGTTCCGATGAGCTCTTCGCTATTGTTAACTTAGCTAAGGGATGTATGCTCATTGGCCCCTTTTATTTCTGTCCTTATTTTTCTTTAGTTTAATTCCCTATCCCCTCCCTCTTTAGATGATCAGTGATGTTAGTTCTCTAGTGGATACGGGGCGCCTTTCGTTTCGCGTGTGTGATTCCGTATTTCTTGTTGTGTCTGAATGAGTACGTGTCAGTGTGAGTGTTTGGGATGTATGAATGTTTTTATATTATTATAGTCCCGCATTGATTTCGTCCATTTAACTGATATTTCTGCTACTTTTAAGGATTGTGGGATGGGGGGTTATTACTAACATTATTTTATTTGGTTTCTTGTAAGTAGTTTTGCTTTCACATTGTAAATACTCATTGGGCCTAGTTTTTAAATCGTTGTTTTTACCCCCCACCCCGACAATAAATTGTACTTATGTGGACTTTTCATAGAGACATTGAGGTATTATGGTGGATGTAGTAAGAAAGGTAGGTAAGAATCTGTTCTGGTGTTAGGAATCTTGTTTGTATGTTTGGGCCAGTGTTTGTGGCTAGCAAAGTTTAAATTTAAGACAGAAGAAGAACGTCCTTTTCCCCCATTCCCCTTTTTTTGGCCTTGTGCCACATTTTCTGTATTGAAGCGGAAATAAATATCGCTCTTCACTATGGTACCCAGACTTTTTGAATTTAAGCGCAGTACTAGAGTTATGATGTTCTTTCTTGTAGAAAACAATCACCTCCCGTTGAAATTTGGTAACTGTGGCGTCCTGGAACAATAAATGGTCAAAAAAATTATATGTTAGTCAATGTTTTTAGTTCATTCAGATTTGTTAATATATGTTAGGTAATTTTTTTCATCATATAATAATTCTAAAATTTTATGTCGGGCACCCTGTAATATTAAAATACTATATAGTACTCAATGTAAAGAAAGATTCAATATACTTGAGTTTAGCGGAATAAAAAAGAAACAATCCATATTTAGCAATCTTATTTTTTTTAATGCAGCTGACAGCATTCCAGATGCGTATGAAAAGTTATTTTTTTCTCAAAGAGAAAATAATGACATAATTAAGATGTTGACGTTCCACACTACTTCGAACAAAAGGTTAGGAAGGAAACTCCAATCAGTACTCAGAAGAGCAATAACAGTTACTAGATTTGCGAAGTTGATTTTCTTGACAAAGATGCTGTAAATGTCAAAGCTAAACCAGTACTGGTTATTCGATCAATAAATGATGAATGTTTCCTTATAAAGAAACAACTATTATTACAATTACCACTAACATAACCATCACCAAATATGTGAAAAAAATATTTTTTTATAAAAAAAATGTATCAGTATTTTGGGGAAATTATTATTTTATGCAGCAATTAATAATTTCATCACTTCTTCCTCTTTTAATGTAGATATGATATTATTTTCATATTTGTAACAAAAATAGAAACACTATTATCGGGATGAACGCTAATGGTTGTTTTGTTCCATTACTGTTAAGGTTTAAATTAGTCAAATATTATTTTCATTCTTCAAGAATTTTAACGGTATTGCGCCAACATAAATCATGCTACAGCGTGTCGTTTTTTTCTGTCTTACGGTAATAAAAAAAATCTTACCTACAAACAGAAATTTAATCCTTTTGATATAATTATTTTATTATGAAATGTTCGTTTTGTATCAGGATGCTCAGAAAATAATTACGTATTTCCCTGATTTGAAACATGAATTAAACAACCAAAGCCGAATGGTTGGAAACTGTGTCTAGAATTATATTTTTTTTAATTCTTCTGTACGACAGTGTGTGTTTATAGTGCATTTCAATTGGTTTAATTGGGAAAGATATTCAAAGAGGGAATTTAGGTTTCTCATCAGCTTTCGCTTGAAAACCGAACATAAAGTCTTTTAAGTCTGCAGCAGTCTTTTAAACAGAAAAGCCGACTTTTAATTTTTGAATCTTGTTGATAAAAGTGATGAAAAATGGGTTTTGCATATCGAGTGAAGAGGAAAAACAGAGGGTGGTTGTCACCAAATGGAAGAACCCCATCCCCAGAAGTCGTTGTTTTGTGTTTGGTGGCGTATGAAAGTCGACATCAATTTGAAGCGAGTAAAGCACGGACTGGGAATCATTGCTGGCATTTATGGCCAGCAACTTGATTGCGTAAACGAAACATTACGTCCAAATTATCCTGCTTTGGTAAACAGAAAGATTCTTTTTCTCCATTCTGACAAGGTAAGAGCTCCCACTGCAAAATAAACCTAAGAAATATGAATCGTAAGGGTTTTTCGCATTTTTTATACACACCAGATTTAGAAACAGCACATGTTGATTTGTTTTGATTAAAAGAACATTTCGTAAGTGTTTTCAGAAACGAATAGTTGGAAAAGATTTTTAGATCTTTCGGGGGAAAACGAAGAGATTTTTTTCAAACGTTGAATTGAAAATTTACATTCTCGTTTTGCCGTTGCAGGCGATGGAAACGAAGGTGATTAAAACTATTAATAATATTTAAATAAGTTTAATTTACGATTTTTTATATCCTTCCAGGTAAAACGTAATTACTTTCAAAATACATTAATATTTAAATAAATAAATTTAATTTACATTTGTTTTGATATAATGTCTGTTAAAAGGTAATTACTTTCCAAACATCCTAATATTAATGCTATTTTGACTTCCGCTATTTAATAAGTAGAGGGATTAAAAAATAAATACAAAACATTATCTTGAAATACCAGAATATCTTCTGTATAGAGTCGTCTTCCAAAATATACCGAAGTAGATGACTTGCAGATTTCAACTAAGGCAGTGGGTCAACCGTCTTCCCATTTTTATGAGGTTTATAAAAATTACCGCTGCAATTATATTTCGATAATGCTCCTGACTTCGTTATTAAAAAAATATGTCTGGTCATCGAAAATTTTAGATACATAATTTAACTTTAAAATTACGTGTTTGTTTTGAGATACTGAAATTGGATAATTTTATTTTTTGTTTATTTTATATTGTTATTTTAATATCAATAATTATTACTACAGAAAATTCTATAATAAAAAAATGTGTGATTATCAACATTACAGAAAGCGTAGGCTGGCTCAAAATGGCAAACTTCTGGTTAGAACTCTGATGTCCCAAATTGAAAGTTGGTGGATGTGGAAATCTGACTTTGGTTAAAGTTTGACTATATGAGCAAAAATGTGCGAAGGCAGACGGGTGCAAGAGTTGAAAGAGTTAAGACGCATCAGATTCATTTGTGAGGGAAGCCAGCGCATTGTGATGGGGTGGAGGGGCAACTAGATCGACTGAATGATATCGGTCCTGGTTTCTAACCCCTTCCCTCCAAAAAACTATGCTGAAATTACTGCGCCTCTTGAAAGAAATCGAGTAAAAAGAAAATAGTCCGTCGTTAATTCAGTCTGTGATCTACTGTCGGAATCAGAAGACTTAATGCAAGGACAAAACGAAACACCACAACCAATGCACATTGCAGTTTAGAGATTATCCTTATTACATGTCCTTATTACATTCTATAACCACAACATTTTGATCGTATTACTCTGCAGCCTTCTTCATGCGTCAAAATATTGCATTGGTTAAAGCCTTAGTTAAAACATATCTTGTCATCTTGCAGTTATGGGCTAAAGACCATATCACGTTGAAACATCGGTTCCTGTACGATCATAGAAGTTAAACAACGACGTGCCGGTTAGTATATAGACGAGTAACCCCTTGGGAATATCAGGCTATGTAAGCTCGGATGTGAGAGTGATGTAATGGATAACGGCTCGGAATTGTTAATCGGAGAGCCGAGTTCCAATTCGGGTTCATTATATTCATTTACATGCAAATACCTTGGGGAAAAGTATGAATCCACATCTTCATCCCCCAGCTACGGGTTAATTAGTAAAAGATATCAAAAAATAATTATTATCCCCCTTAAAAAAATTCTTACACTTTAAAAAATGTTTTCTGGTTTTAAATAACCTGCAAAAAGTTGATAGGACTTAAAAAAAATGCAGTTATGAGTTCAATCTCTAGAGCTGGTAATGGTGAAAGGTGACAAACTCTAGTTGAGTAGAAGAAACGGATAAACGCCAGGAAGGTGAATAAGACAAGTGAGAAAATTAACTGATCACATGACATATCATCTAAGCTTGAAAAGCGGAATGAATGTGAAGTTTAGCCTTGTGAATTGAATAAAGTGTTCGGGTTTCAATACTGAGAGGGGTTTTAAGGACAACGATAAACACCTGGAGGAGGTCGGAGTAAACGTCAAAAGACGACAGACGCAATGAAACGGCAAACTCTCGTGCCTCTTCGCTTGTTAATTATTTAAAATTTATTAGCCCCCCCTCCAACCATATATTGATTTTACTACCCTCAACCATATATTGATTTTACTACCCCCAACCATATGTTGATTTTACTACCCTCAACCATATATTGATTTTACTACCCCGCCAACCATATATTGATTTTACTACCCCCAACCATATATTGATTTTACTACCCCCTCAACCATATATTGATTTTACTAACCCCCCCAACCATATATTGATTTTACTACCACCCCAAACATATATGGATTTTACTACCCCAAACAAGAATTGATTTTTACCTACTGACTTTCACCCTACTTAACGCATGTTAAGAAATTATTTTAGACGTTGTTGGATACATATTTTATTTATTTGTTGGGCATTTGTATCGTAACATGGACAAAACTTCATGCAATCAATTTGCAACTAAGCTACAGAACTTTACTTAAACCCATTGTCTGTCCATATTTCTGAGATGAGGTTATGTTATTTACATTGTTCGGACTGTTGTTCTCATCTTTTTTGCCATACTCACGACGTTTCGGCTGTTATACGCTCCTGGACCCTTTATTTCGTGTAACGGGGGCAGATTGTTCTATTTCCACGTGCCATGCCTCTTCCAGATGTCTAAGTTATTTCCCTTTAACTCAACTCTCCAAGGTTTTGCTCACCACTGCAGGAGCCAGGTATTGAAAACACAACTCTTTGGGTCAGTGGATAAAAGCGTTGTCTTGGTCCAGTGACTTGACCCAAAGATGTGTGCCGGGTTACGAAAGAACAGGAATAACAAAGGCTTTCATACAGTCGCGGAAAATAAAAGACCTTAAGTTCCTGATTAATGTTAAAAATGTCAATAAATTGGATATTGGAAATCCAAATAACTTTCTCAATGCTGAAAGACTATTAACAGTAGTTAGAGCCGGTTTTTGGCGGTCAAACAATTTGGGAAATGATACAGAAGGCGAACAATGTATTTGGAATGTTTCCCTCGTTAGATTTTTATAATGATACAAATGCTAAAAAATTAAAACAGTTTTGTTCAGGGAGGATCCCACTTTATATTCACACCTCACCCGTTCTAAAACTTTGAAACTAACGTTCCTCTGGGACATTTGTGACCTGTCTCAAGATAGTACCATCAACAGTGAGATGGGAACAGGATGAATGAGACAAGCCGTCGGTGTCCTCACCTCGACCATGTCCAGTGCTAATCGTTCTGATAATGACATTCTGATTAGCTAGTGTGAATACCCGGGGTCTGAGACCGGATTCTCGCAAGGCAAGTCTCAATCGCGACCTTCAGCGACCGGATTCTCGTTTTTCACAGGTGAATACCTGGGGTCTGAGAAGGCAAGTCTCAATCGCGACCTTCAGCGTCTCGAGGTGTATGTATGTTGTGTACAGAGGACCCGTTTTCAATTCGCTGTCATGAAGACATTCTGATTAGCTAGTGTGAATACCCGGGGTCTGAGACCGGATTCTCGCAAGGCAAGTCTCAATCGCGACCTTCAGCGTCTCGAGGTGTATGTATGTTGTGTACAGAGGACCCGTTTTTCAATTCGCTGTCATGAAGACATTCTGATTAGCTAGTGTGAATACCCGGGGTCTGAGACCGGATTCTCACCAAGGCAAGTCTCAATCGCGACCTTCAGCGTCTCGAGGTGTATGTATGTTGTGTACAGAGGACCCGTTTTTCAATTCGCTGTCATGAAGACATTCTGATTAGCTAGTGTGAATACCTGGGGTCTGAGACCGGGGCAAGTCTCTCCGCGACCTTCAGCGAGGTGATGTTTGTGTACAGAGGACCCGTTTTTCCTGGACATTCTGATTCAGTGTGAATGGTCTGAGACCGGATTCTCGCAAGGCAAGTCTCAATCGCGACCTTCAGCGTCTCGAGGTGTATGTATGTTGTGTACAGAGGACCCGTTTTTCAATTCGAAGACATTCTGATTAGCTAGTGTGAAGACATTCTGATTAGCTATGTGTTGTGAATACCTGGGTCTGAGACTGAGACCGGATTCTCGCAAGGCAAGTCTCAATCGCGACCTTCAGCGTCTCGAGGGTGTATGTATGTTGTGTACAGAGGACCCGTTTTTCAATTCGCTGTCATGAAGACATTCTGATTAGCTAGTGTGAATACCCGGGGTCTGAGACCGGATTCTCGCAAGGCAAGTCTCAATCGCGACCTTCAGCGTCTCGAGGTGTATGTATGTTGTGTACAGAGGACCCGTTTTTCAATTCGCTGTCATGAAGACATTCTGATTAGCTAGTGTGAATACCCGGGGTCTGAGACCGGATTCTCGCAAAGGCAAGTCTCAATCGCGACCTTCAGCGTCTCGAGGTGTATGTATGTTGTGTACAGAGGACCCGTTTTTCAATTCGCTGTCATGAAGACATTCTGATTAGCTAGTGTGAATACCCGGGGTCTGAGACCGGATTCTCGCAAGGCAAGTCTCAATCGCGACCTTCAGCGTCTCGAGGTGTATGTATGTTGTGTACAGAGGACCCGTTTTTCAATTCGCTGTCATGAAGACATTCTGATTAGCTAGTGTGAATACCCGGGGTCTGAGACCGGATTCTCGCAAGGCAAGTCTCAATCGCGACCTTCAGCGTCTCGAGGTGTATGTATGTTGTGTACAGAGGACCCGTTTTCAATTCGCTGTCATGAAGACATTCTGATTAGCTAGTGTGAATACCCGGGGTCTGAGACCGGATTCTCGCAAGGCAAGTCTCAATCGCGACCTTCAGCGTCTCGAGGTGTATGTATGTTGTGTACAGAGGACCCGTTTTCAATTCGCTGTCATGAAGACATTCTGATTAGCTAGTGTGAATACCCGGGGTCTGAGACCGGATTCTCGCAAGGCAAGTCTCAATCGCGACCTTCAGCGTCTCGACCTTGTATGCGTACAGAGGACTCAGGAATTCGCTGTATGAAGACATTATGATTACAGAGGAATACCCGGGTCTGAGACCGGATTCTCGCAATTCAAGTCTCAATCGCGACCTTCAGCGTCTCGAGGTGTATGTATGTACAGAGGACCCGTTTTCAATGTCTGAAGACATTCTGATTAGCTAGTGTGAATACCCGGGGTCTGAGACCGGATTCTCGCAAGGCAAGTCTCAATCGCGACCTTCAGCGTCTCGAGGTGTATGTATGTTGTGTACAGAGGACCCGTTTTCAATTCGCTGTCATGAAGACATTCTGATTAGCTAGTGTGAATACCCGGGGTCTGAGACCGGATTCTCGCAAGGCAAGTCTCAATCGCGACCTTCAGCGTCTCGAGGTGTATGTATGTTGTGTACAGAGGACCTGTTTTTCAATGTCATGAAGACATTCTGATTAGCTAGTGTGAATACCCGGGGTCTGAGACCGGATTTCGCAAGGCAAGTCTCAATCGCGACCTTCAGCGTCTCGAGGTGTATGTATGTTTTACAGAGGACCCGTTTTTCAATTCGCTGTCATGAAGACATTCTGATTAGCTAGTGTGAATACCGGGGTCTGAGACCGGATTCTCGCAAGGCAAGTCTCAATCGCGACCTTCAGCGTCTCGAGGTGTATGTATGTTGTGTACAGAGGACCCGTTTTTCAATTCGCTGTCATGAAGACATTCTGATTAGCTAGTGTGAATACCCGGGGTCTGAGACCGGATTCTCGCAAGGCAAGTCTCAATCGCGACCTTCAGCGTCTCGAGTATGTTGTGTGCAGAGGACCCCAGGGGTCTGAGACCGATTTTTCAATCGCGACCTTCAGCGTCTCGAGGTGTATGTATGTTGTGTCATGAGGACGTTTTTTCAATTGCTGTTAGACATTCTGATTAGCTGTGTGAATACCGGGGTCTGAGACCGGATTCTCGCAAGGCCAAGTCTCAATCGCGACCTTCAGCGTCTCGAGGTGTATGTATGTTGTGTACCCGTTTTCAATTCGCTGTACAGAGGACCCGTTTTTCAATTCTTCAGCGTCTGAGGTGTATGTATGTTGTGTACAGAGGACCCGTTTTCAATTGTCATGAAGACATTCTGATTAGCTAGTGTGAATACCCGGGGTCTGAGACCGGATTCTCGCAAGGCAAGTCTCAATCGCGACCTTCAGCGTCTCTGAGGTATGTATGTTGTGTACAGAGGACCCGTTTTTCAATTCGCTGTCATGAAGACATTCTGATTAGCTAGTGTGAATACCGGGGTCTGAGACCGGATTCTCGCAAGGCAAGTCTCAATCGCGACCTTCAGCGTCTCGAGGTGTATGTATGTTGTGTACAGAGGACCCGTTTTCAATTCGCTGTCATGAAGACATTCTGATTAGCTAGTGTGAATACCCGGGGTCTGAGACCGGATTCTCGCAAGGCAAGTCTCAATCGCGACCTTCAGCGTCTCGAGGTGTATGTATGTTTGTGTACAGAGGACCCGTTTTTCAATTCGCTGTCATGAAGACATTCTGATTTATTCTGATTAGCTAGTGTGAATACCCGGGGTCTGAGACCGGATTCTCGCAAGGCAAGTCTCAATCGCGACCTTCAGCGTCTCGAGGTGTATGTATGTTGTGTACAGAGGACCCGTTTTTCAATTCGCTGTCATGAAGATCATTCTGATTAGCTAGGTGTGAATACCAGGGTGGGGTCTGAGACCGGATTCTCAATTCGCAAGGCAAGTCTCAATCGCGACCTTCAGCGTCTCGAGGTGTATGTATGTTGTGTACAGAGGACCCGTTTTTCAATTCGCTGTCATGAAGACATTCTGATTAGCTAGTGTGAATACCCGGGGTCTGAGACCGGATTCTCGCAAGGCAAGTCTCAATCGCGACCTTCAGCGTCTCGAGGTGTATGTATGTTGTGTACAGAGGACCCGTTTTTCAATTCGCTGTCATGAAGACATTCTGATTAGCTAGTGTGAATACCGGGGTCTGAGACCGGATTCTCGCAAGGCAAGTCTCAATCGCGACCTTCAGCGTCTCGAGGTGTATGTATGTTGTGTACAGAGGACCCGTTTTCAATTCGCTGTCATGAAGACATTCTGATTAGCTAGTGTGAATACCGGGGTCTGAGACCGGATTCTCGCAAGGCAAGTCTCAATCGCGACCTTCAGCGTCTCGAGGTATATTCTTTGTCATGAAGTTGTAGTGTGAATAGAGGACCGTTTTTCAATTCGCTGTCATGAAGACATTCTGATTAGCTGTCTAAGACATTGATTAGAATACCCGGGGTCTGAGACCGGATTCTCGCAAGGCAAGTCTCAATCGCGACCTTCAGCGTCTCGAGGTGTATGTATGTTGTGTACAGAGGACCCGTTTTTCAATTCGCTGTCATGAAGACATTCTGATTAGCTAGTGTGAATACCCGGGGTCTGAGACCGGATTCTCGCAAGGCAAGTCTCAATCGCGACCTTCAGCGTCTCGAGGTGTATGTATGTATTGTGTACAGAGGACCCGTTTTCAATTCGCTGTCATGAAGACATTCTGATTAGCTAGTGTGAATACCCGGGGTCTGAGACCGGATTCTCGCAAGGCAAGTCTCAATCGCGACCTTCAGCGTCTCGAGGTGTATGTATGTTGTGTACAGAGGACCCGTTTTTCAATTCGCTGTCATGAAGACATTCTGATTAGCGCTGTCGGGGTCTGAGACCGGATTCTCGCAAGGCAAGTCTCAATCGCGACCTTCAGCGTCTCGAGGTGTATGTATGTTGTGTACAGAGGACCCGTTTTTCAATTCGCTGTCATGAAGACATTCTGATTAGCTAGTGTGAATACCGGGGTCTGAGACCGGATTCTCGCAAAGGCAAGTCTCAATCGCGACCTTCAGCGTCTCGAGGTGTATGTATGTTGTGTACAGAGGACCCGTTTTTCAATTCGCTGTCATGAAGACATTCTGATTAGCTAGTGTGAATACCGGGGTCTGAGACCGGATTCTCGCAAGGCAAGTCTCAATCGCGACCTTCAGCGTCTCGAGGTGTATGTATGTTGTGTACAGAGGACCCGTTTTTCAATTCGCTGTCATGAAGACATTCTGATTAGCTAGTGTGAATACCCGGGTCTGAGACCGGATTCTCGCAAGGCAAGTCTCAATCGCGACCTTCAGCGTCTCGAGGTGTATGTATGTTGTGTACAGAGGACCCGTTTTTCAATTCGCTGTCATGAAGACATTCTGATTAGCTAGTGTGAATACCCGGGGTCTGAGACCGGATTCTCGCAAGGCAAGTCTCAATCGCGACCTTCAGCGTCTCGAGGGTGTATGTATGTTTGTACAGAGGACCCGTTTTCAATTCGCTGTCATGAAGACATTCTGATTAGCTAGTGTGAATACCGGGGTCTGAGACCGGATTCTCAAGGCAAGTCTCAATCGCGACCTTCAGCGTCTCGAGGTGTATGTGTACAGAGGGGACCCGTTTTATGTTGTGTACTAGTGTGAATACCCGGGGAGGACCCGTTTTCAATTCGTCTGTATGTTTGTGAAGACATTCTGATTAGTAGACATTCTGATTAGTGTGAATACCCGGGGTCTGAGACCGGATTCTCGACCTTCAAGGCAAGTCTCAATCGCTGTCGACCTTCAGCGTCTCGAGGTGTATGTATGTTGTATGTTGTACAGAGGACCCGTTTTCAATTCGCTGTCATGAAGACATTCTGATTAGCTAGTGTGAATACCCGGGGTCTGAGACCGGATTCTCGCAAGGCAAGTCTCAATCGCGACCTTCAGCGTCTCGAGGTGTATGTATGTTGTGTACAGAGGACCCGTTTTCAAATTGAAGACATTCTGATTCATGAGACCATTCTGATTATGGCGAGTGTGAATACGGGACCGTTTTTCAAGTCTGAGACCGGATTCTCTAGGTGAAGTCTCAATCGCGACCTTCAGCGTCTCGAGGTGTATGTATGTTGTGTACAGAGGACCCGTTTTCAATTCGCTGTCATGAAGACATTCTGATTAGCTAGTGTGAATACCCGGGGTCTGAGACCGGATTCTCGCAAGGCAAGTCTCAATCGCGACCTTCAGCGTCTCGAGGTGTATGTATGTTGTTATTCGCTGTCAGGACCCGTTTTTCAATTCGCTGTCATGAAGACATTCTGATTAGCTAAGTGTGAATACCCGGGGTCTGAGACCGATTCTCGCAATGTTGTGTACAGAAGTCTCAATCGCGACCTTCAGCGTCTCAATGTGCGACCTTCAGCGTCTCGACCTTCAGCGTGTATGTTGTTGTACAGAGGACCCGTTTTTCAATTCGCTGTCATGAAGACATTCTGATTAGCTAGTGTGAATACCCGGGGTCTGAGACCCGGATTCTCGCAAGGCAAGTCTCAATCGCGACCTTCAGCGTCTCGAGGTGTATGTATGTTGTGTACAGAGGACCCGTTTTTCAATTCGCTGTCATGAAGACATTCTGATTAGCTAGTGTGAATACCCGGGGTCTGAGACCGGATTCTCGCAAAGGCAAGTCTCAATCGCGACCTTCAGCGTCTCGAGGTGTATGTATGTTTGTACAGAGGACCCGTTTTTCAATTCGCTGTCATGAAGACATTCTGATTAGCTAGTGTGAATACCCGGGGTCTGAGACCGGATTCTCGCAAGGCAAGTCTCAATCGCGACCTTCAGCGTCTCGAGGTGTATGTATGTTGTGTACAGAGGACCCGTTTTTCAATTCGCTGTCATGAAGACATTCTGATTAGCTAGTGTGAATACCCGGGGTCTGAGACCGGATTCTCTCAAGTCTCAATCGCGACCTTCAGCGTCTCGAGGTGTAATGTTGTGTACAGAGGACCCGTTTTCAATTCGCGTCTGAAGTGACCTTAGCTAGTGTGAATACCCGGGGTTGATTCTGCAAGGCAAGTCTCAATCGGACCTTCAGCGTCCGAGGTGTATGTATGTTTTACAGGACCCGTTTTTCAATTCGCTGTCATGAAGACATTCTGATTAGCTAGTGTGAATACCCGGGGTCTGAGACCGGATTCTCGCAAGGCAAGTCTCAATCGCGACCTTCAGCGGGTATATGTCTGTACAGAGGACCCGTTTTCAATTTCGCTGGCAAGTCTCAAGACATTCTGATTAGCTAGTACAGAGGGGACCCGTTTTACCATGAAGACATTCTGATTAGGGGTCTGAGACCGGATTCTCGCAAGGCAAGTCTCAATCGCGACCTTCAGCGTCTCGAGGTGTATGTATGTTGTGTACAGAGGACCCGTTTTTCAATTCGCTGTCATGAAGACATTCTGATTAGCTAGTGTGAATACCCGGGGTCTGAGACCGGATTCTCGCAAGGCAAGTCTCAATCGCGACCTTCAGCGTCTCGAGGTGTATGTATGTTGTGTACAGAGGACCCGTTTTTCAATTCGCTGTCATGAAGACATTCTGATTAGCTAGTGTGAATACCCGGGGTCTGAGACCGGATTCTCGCAAGGCAAGTCTCAATCGCGACCTTCAGCGTCTCGAGGTGTATGTATGTTGTGTACAGAGGACCCGTTTTTCAATTCGCTGTCATGAAGACATTCTGATTAGCTAGTGTGAATACCCGGGGTCTGAGACCGGATTCTCGCAAGGCAAGTCTCAATCGCGACCTTCAGCGTCTCGAGGTGTATGTATGAGGTGTATGTACACAGAGGACCCGTTTTTCAATTCGCTGTCATGAAGACATTCTGATTAGCTAGTGTGAATACCCGGGGTCTGAGACCGGATTCTCGCAAGGCAAGTCTCAATCGCGACCTTCAGCGTCTCGAGGTGTATGTATGTTGTGTACAGAGGACCCGTTTTCAATTCGCTGTCATGAAGACATTCTGATTAGCTAGTGTGAATACCCGGGGTCTGAGACCGGATTCTCGCAAGGCAAGTCTCAATCGCGACCTTCAGCGTCTCGAGGTGTATGTATGTTGTACAGAGGACCCGTTTTTCAATTCGCTGTCATGAAGACATTCTGATTAGCTAGTGTGAATACCGGGGTCTGAGACCGGATTCTCGCAAGGCAAGTCTCAATCGCGACCTTCAGCGTCTCGAGGTGTATGTATGTTGTGTACAGAGGACCCGTTTTTCAATTCGCTGTCATGAAGACATTCTGATTAGCTAGTGTGAATACCCGGGGTCTGAGACCGGATTCTCGCAAGGCAAGTCTCAATCGCGACCTTCAGCGTCTCGAGGTGTATGTATGTTGTGTACAGAGGACCCGTTTTTCAATTCGCTGTCATGAAGACATTCTGATTAGCTAGTGTGAATACCGGGGTCTGAGACCGGATTCTCGCAAGGCAAGTCTCAATCGCGACCTTCAGCGTCTCGAGGGTGTATGTATGTTGTGTGAAGACAGAGGACCCGTTTTCAATTCTCAATCGCAGAGGACCCGTTTTCTGTCATGAAGACATTCTGATTAGCTAGTGTGAATACCCGGGGTCTGAGGATTCTCGCCAAGTCTCAATTTCAGCGTCTCGAGGTGTATGTATGTACAGAGGACCCGTTTTTCAATTTGCTGTTCTGATTAGCTAGTGTGAATAATGGGGTCACCTAGTGTGAATACCCGGGGTTCAAGGCGTCTCAAGGCAGAGGACCCGTTTTCAAGTCTCAATCGCGACCTTCAGGCGTCTCGAGGTGTATGTATGTTGTGTACAGAGGACCCGTTTTTCAATTCGCTGTCATGAAGACATTCTGATTAGCTAGTGTGAATACCTGGGGTCTGAGACCGGATTCTCGCAAGGCAAGTCTCAATCGCGACCTTCAGCGTCTTAGAGGTGTATGTGTGTACAGAGGACCCGTTTTTCATTCTGATGAAGACATTCTGATTAGTGTGAATACCCGGGGTCTGAGACCGGATTCTCGCAAGGCAAGTCTCAATCGCGACCTTCAGCGTCTCGAGGTGTATGTATGTTGTGTACAGAGGACCCGTTTTCAATTCGCTGTCATGAAGACATTCTGATTAGCTAGTGTGAATACCCGGGGTCTGAGACCGGATTCTCGCAAGGCAAGTCTCAATCGCGACCTTCAGCGTCTCGAGGTGTATGTATGTTGTGTACAGAGGACCCGTTTTTCAATTCGCTGTCATGAAGACATTCTGATTAGCTAGTGAAGACGGGGGTTCTGATTTCGCTAGGCAAGTGTGAATCGCGACCCAGGGTCTGAGGTGTATGTATGTTGTGTACAGAGGGTTTTTCAATTCTCTGTCATGAAGACATTCTGATTCTGAATCCGGGCGACCTTCAGGCAAGTCTCAATCGACCTTCAGCGTCTCGAGGTGTATGTATGTTGTGTACAGAGGACCCGTTTTTCAATTCGCTGTCATGAAGACATTCTGATTAGCTAGTGTGAATACCCGGGGTCTGAGACCGGATTCTCAAGGCAAGTCTCAATCGCGACCTTCAGCGTCTCGAGGTGTATGTATGTTGTGTACAGAGGACCCGTTTTTCAATTCGCTGTCATGAAGACATTCTGATTAGCTAGTGTGAATACCCGGGGTCTGAGACCGGATTTCGCAAGGCAAGTCTCATGTCAATCGCGACCTTCAGCGTCTCGAGGTATGTATGTATGTTGTGTACAGAGGACCCGTTTTTCAATTCGCTGTCATGAAGACATTCTGATTAGCTAGTGTGAATACCCGGGGTCTGAGACCGGATTCTCGCAAGGCAAGTCTCAATCGCGACCTTCAGCGTCTCGAGGTGTATGTATGTTGTGTACAGAGGACCCGTTTTTCAATTCGCTGTCATGAAGACATTCTGATTAGCTAGTGTGAATACCCTGGGGTCTGAGACCGGATTCTCGCAAGGCAAGTCTCAATCGCGACCTTCAGCGTCTCGAGGTGTATGTATGTTGTGTACAGAGGACCCGTTTTTCATTCGCTGTCATGAAGACATTCTGATTAGCTAGTGTGAATACCCGGGGTCTGAGACCGGATTCTCGCAAGGCAAGTCTCAATCGCGACCTTCAGCGTCTCGAGGTGTATGTGTGGGAATACCCGGGGTCTGTGGACAGAGGACCCGTTTTTTACAGAATTCGCTGTCATGAAGACATTCTGATTAGCTAGTGTGAATACCCGGGGTCTGAGACCGGATTCTCTCTCAATCAATCGCGACCTTCAGCGTCTCGAGGTGTATGTATGTTGTGTACAGAGGACCCGTTTTTCAATTCGCTGTCATGAAGACATTCTGATTAGCTAGTGTGAATACCCGGGGTCTGAGACCGGATTCTCGCAAGGCAAGTCTCAATCGCGACCTTCAGCGTCTCGAGGTGTATGTATGTTGTGTACAGAGGACCCGTTTTTCAATTCGCTGTCATGAAGACATTCTGATTAGCTAGTAGTGTGAATACCGTCTCGAGGTGGGGTCTGAGACGGATTCTCGCAAGGCAAGTCTCAATCGCGACCTTCAGCGTCTCGAGGTATGTATGTTGTGTACAGAGGACCCGTTTTTCAATTCGCTGTCATGAAGACATTCTGATTAGCTAGTGTGAATACCCGGGGTCTGAGACCGGATTCTCGCAAGGCAAGTCTCAATCGCGACCTTCAGCGTCTCGAGGTGTATGTATGTTGTGTATTGTTTTTCAACAGAGGACCCGATTTTTTCAATTCGCTGTCATGAAGACATTCTGATTAGCTAGTGTGAATACCCGGGGTCTGAGACCGGATTCTCGCAAGGCAAGTCTCAATCGCGACCTTCAGCGTCTCGAGGTGTATGTATGTTGTGTACAGAGGACCCGTTTTTCAATTCGCTGTCATGAAGACATTCTGATTAGCTAGTGTGAATACCCGGGGTCTGAGACCGGATTCTCGCAAGGCAAGTCTCAATCGCGACCTTCAGCGTCTCGAGGTGTATGTATGTTGTGTACAGAGGACCCGTTTTTCAATGTCATGAAGACATTCTGATTAGCTAGTGTGAATACCCGGGGTCTGAGACCGGATTCTCGCAAGGCAAGTCTCAATCGCGACCTTCAGCGTCTCGAGGTGTATGTATGTTGTGTACAGAGGACCCGTTTTCAATTCGCTGTCATGAAGACATTCTGATTAGCATTGTGAATACCGGGGTCTGAGACCGGAATCGCAAGGCAAGTCTCAATCGCGACCTTCAGCGTCTCGAGGTGTATGTATGTTTCTCAGAGGACCCGTTTTTCAATTCGCTGTCATGAAGACATTCTGATTAGCTACCGGGGTCTGAGACCGGATTCTCTCAAGGCAAGTCTCAATCGCGACCTTCAGCGTCTCGAGTGTGTATGTATGTTGTGTACAGAGGACCCGTTTTTCAATTCGCTGTCATGAAGACATTCTGATTAGCTAGTGTGAATACCCAAGGGGTCTGAGACCGGATTCTCGCAAGGCAAGTCTCAATCGCGACCTTCAGCGTCTCGAGGTGTATGTATGTTGTGTACAGAGGACCCGTTTTCAATTCGCTGTCATGAAGACATTCTGATTAGCTAGTGTGAATACCCGGGGTCTGAGACCGGATTCTCTAAGGCAAGTCTCAATCGCGACCTTCAGCGTCTCGAGGTGTATGTATGTTGTGTACAGAGGACCCGTTTTTCAATTCGCTGTCATGAAGACATTCTGATTAGCTAGTGTGAATACCCGGGGTCTGAGACCGGATTCTCGCAAGGCAAGTCTCAATCGCGACCTTCAGCGTCTCGAGGTGTATGTATGTTGTGTACAGAGGACCCGTTTTTCAATTCGCTGTCATGAAGACATTCTGATTAGCTAGTGTGAATACCCGGGGTCTGAGACCGGATTCTCGCAAGGCAAGTCTCAATCGCGACCTTCAGCGTCTCGAGGTGTATGTATGTTGTGTACAGAGGACCCGTTTTCAATTCGCTGTCATGAAGACATTCTGATTAGCTAGTGTGAATACCCGGGGTCTGAGACCGGATTCTCGCAAGGCAAGTCTCAATCGCGACCTTCAGCGTCTCGAGGTGTATGTATGTTGTGTACAGAGGACCCGTTTTTCAATTCGCTGTCATGAAGACATTCTGATTAGCTAGTGTGAATACCCGGGGTCTGAGACCGGATTCTCGCAAGGCAAGTCTCAATCGCGACCTTCAGCGTCTCGAGGTGTATGTATGTTGTGTACAGAGGACCCGTTTTCAATTTTCATGAAGACATTCTGATTAGCTAGTGTGAATACCGGGGTCTGAGACCGGATTCTCGCAAGGCAAGTCTCAATCGCGACCTTCAGCGTCTCAGAGGTGTATGAAGACATTCTGATTGTATGTTGTGTACAGATCGGGTATGTTGTGTACAGAGGACCCGTTTTCAATTCGCTGTCATGAAGACATTCTGATTAGCTAGTGTGAATACCCGGGGTCTGAGACCGGATTCTCGCAAGGCAAGTCTCAATCGCGACCTTCAGCGTCTCGAGGTGTATGTATGTTGTGTACAGAGGACCCGTTTTTCAATTCGCTGTCATGAAGACATTCTGTCTAAGGGGTTCGGCCTCTTAGCATGTTTTGATAGACGCTCGAAATGAGTTTCCTGGCTGGTGAGTAAATCTTTGGACGTGGCGTGTGCTCTTGTCGTCATAGATCTGGCCAACAGGCTTTGTGTTCTGGATGTTACCATAAATGATAAGGCTCTTCGTCTTATTGGGGTATATGCGCCCAATGACCATGTTGAGCGGCCTGATTGTGTGGATCAAGCCTTTTTTCACGACATCTCGTCGGGCAGTCTTAACGGGTGAGTGGAATGCTCTCCTTAACTCTGATGTAGATCGTATAGGGACTGGATCGGGTAATAAGAACCGGGGCGTGAAAACATTTCGGGTCTTTACACTATTTAGATTATTCGGACTATCATCCTCATCTTTGTTGCCATATTTATCACAACGATTCGGCCATTGTACGCTCAGAACTTCTTCAGTTGGTTGGAATATTAAACTGAACCCTTTATTTCGCTCACTGGGGTAGACTGTTCTTGTTCCACGTGCCATGTCTAATGGATGTCAGTTATCTCCTGTTAATTCCCCTCTTAAAGTTCTCCACCGCCTTAACCGGGTATTGAACTCACACTCTTTGGGTCCAGTCACTGGATCTAACTAACGCCTTTATCTAATGTGCCATGTGTCCTTGTTCTATTTCCACGTCCCATGCCTCTTTCAGATATCTAAGTTATTTCCCTTTAACTCATCTCTCCAAGTTTTTGTTCACCACTGCAGTAGCCAGGTATTGAACTCACAACACTTTGGGTCAGTGGTTAAAAGCGTTGGTTGCGTCCAAGGAACAGTCTACCCCAGCGAGCGAAATAAAGGGTTCAGTTCGACATTTCAACCACGGCCAAAACGTTGGGATAAACATGGCGACAAAGATGAGAACAAAAGTCCGAATAATGTAAATAGTGTACATAATACCTCATCTCAGAAATATAGACAGATTTCAAGTCTTTATCGACAAGTTTGATCTTGTTGATAAGTACCGTAATAAACACCTTCGGGAGGTAGTGTGGACTTGAATAGGGGAGGCGGCTACGGAGGTAAGTTTTAGGTACTTCGACCGAGTCTTAATTAGGAGAGTCGATGTAGAGCTCTTAGGGTGTTCAAGTTTCCATTATATAATTTACTCGAATCATAGGGTCATCCAGGTTCTTATAAACTTAGATTCTTATAAACTAAGGTCAAGATGGCTGGATACTGGAAATTTAACTCATCATTATTTGGAGAGAAAGATTTCCAGGACTAACTGCTACTAATGCTACAGCGAGAATTGAATAAAAATTGATTAAAATCTAAAATTAGGTCGTTTGCTGCTGAGTATAGTCGTCAACTCAAGATTAGCGGCGCAAACTGCATGTGAGCAAAAAGTTGATCGAGCGATTAAATCACGCGATAGTGGGACGTAGCTTTAGCTAAGGTAGAGTTGGGCTCGTTTCTTGTCAAGAAGGATCAAGCCCTGGTACTTAGGTCTAGGTTAAAAAGAATGTCATCCGATGCAACTAACAAAGCCGCTGAATTGCGTGCAGAGGAAGTTAAGAATGCGTCACATCGACTTGTCGCGTGCGTCACATTGCCGGATAATCGGACCGTGACTACAGACGCGGACATATGTGAGGTTTTTCGTGACTATTTTCAGGATCTATTCACCAGGGAGACCGCTGTAAGCACTGCTCAGTTCAACGCCTATCTGGCCAACTTTCCCTTTCTCGAGGCGGCCGAAGCTGCTGATGGGCCTACCACAAGGTGGGCACATCAGCAGGAAATCAGACGGAAATCTGGGAAGTGCTGAGGCTATTTTGGCTGGGACAAACCTCTCGTTTAGATCGTCTACCATACGCACAGTACTTGAGGCAGTCGCCCGTTTTTGTTCCTTTGCTGGAACTGATTTTCAACAACTGGTTGAAGCAGGCGTCTATATCTCAACGCTTCACCAGGGGTGTGATCAAGTTGCTACGCAAAGAAAAAAACGGTGGGGATGGTATAGGAAACTTTCGGCATTTAACGATGCTAAATATAGAGTGAAAAATTTAAGCTAACTGTTGGCAGGCAATCCTTTGTAGTCTAATTGGCTCTGAACAGACTTGTGCTGAGAAGGGTAGGACAACCTTCATATGATACGCTTGACCATTGAGCAATTTAGATCAGTCCAAAGCATTCGATAGGGTGGGCCATCAAATTCTGGATATTTTTCTTTCGGCGGCCGGTTTCGGGCCGGACTTTCTCATCTAGATCTGACTTCTGCATGCGCTTCTCTCGGTGCGCTGTTTGAAGTGAATGGGGTTCAATCGGAGCCTTTCCTATTGTCTCGCTCCCCATTGGTCAAAGGTTGTCTGTTTTTGCCTTTGCTTTACGTTCTTGTGTTGGAGCCTTTCGTTCGCAAATTAACGACGAATCCTGTTCTACACAGAATTTCCGTACCTGATGCTGCCACCTCGGCCAGGTATTTCGCCTATGCTGACGACGTTTCGGTTTTTGTGTCGAGCAAAGCCGAGATTGACGAAGTCATTAAAGAAATCAGCGGGTACGAGACGGTGACAGGGGCCAAGATCAACCGCAACAAGTATGTTGGTTTGAGGTTTGGTGCGTGGAAGGGAGTTTCTCTTCCCGGACCTTTCCTCTGGACGGACGGACCGGTCAAGATAACTCAGCGTCTAGTTCGGCCCTGGTCTCTTGCTGGAAATGAATTGGTCGGAAGGGTGGGAGAAGGCCGAGGTCGTAGTTCGTCTGTGGTCCTGGGGGAATCTCCTTAAAGGGGTGGGGGAGCGGAAGTATGTGAATCACCCATCTACCCGATACTCCTTTACCGACTCACCGTACTTCCACTTCCGTTTGCAACACTAATTTCATTAGTAAGGCTTTTGTTCTCCTTCTTGGGGAGATGCAAGGCTCCCAAGTTACTTCGGGTGATCTGTTACCTCCTCCCTTCTGAAAGCGGTCTGGGTTATGCCTAGCCTTGAGACACATCAACATACGCTTCGCATCGCATTACTTAATCGAATGTGTCAGCAATCGGATGAAGACAGCGAATTCTGGAAAGAAGACACTCGTAAGAACTTCCGATATCTGAGAAGTGTGCACTCGTGTGTTGCCCCACCTTTTACCCCGAGGCGAGTGAATCTCGGGTTGCTCTGAAACACCTCTTACGAACGACGGCGGGCATTATATTACGTGTTAGGCTATCCGCTCGAGATCTTCATGTCTTACAAAGCAGGAGTTTCGCTTACTATTGCCTTGGACGGCCGGGTTGAAATATCTCAGTAATAATTAGGCATCACTCACCTGGCTGGTGATTTGTAGGGCCCTCTAGGTCGGCAAAAGACTTTGTTCGGCGGGCTTGGAAAAATCAAGATCAGACGGAAAGGCGGCAGCTCCCTCCATCACGATTTTGCAAAAGGTATGTCAGTCTTGCGCGTCTGTGTCAATGTTGTAGAGTGGTTTCACAGTGGAGGCTTGTATTTCACTAAGTCGGTCCTAAAATAGGTCCGACGTACAAAACGTTAGGAACTTGATATAAGAGTTAATGACGCAGAGAAATCTAGTGGTAGTTGCTGATATTCTTAGTATCTGACTAACGGTCGACTGACTGACCAACTCACTGAGCAACCCAGCGACTGCTACTACTCCGACTTATTATAGGTGGGAGAGTTTATTAACAATAGAATAGGTGTGTTCCACTATAACAGTCAAGTAGGAGTTGCCGACTTAGAGTGGCACTTTGATGCCGGTTAGGCATAAGAATTTTTTTTCTGTATTAAACATTGGCAACCCCGCCCAAAATTAGGCTAATTTAAGGTTGTTTTGTCTTTAGTTTCTTCCTTCGAAGTTAAGTTAGCTAGTGGATGTATGCTCATTGGCCCTTTAATTTCTATCCCCACTTTCTTTAGATTAATTCTCCTTCCCCTTCCCGTTAGGTGATCAGGGACGTCAGTTCTCTGGTGGATGCGGGACGCCTTTCGTATTTCGGGTATGGGTTTCGTATTTGTTGTTATGCTTGAATGGCTGTGTATCAGCGAGTTGTTGGATGAATGTTTTATATTATTAATGTCCCGCATTGATTTCGTCCAATTAACTGATGTTTCTGCCACAATTAAGGATTGTGGGGTTTTGTTGTGACTAAGTAAATGGTTAAAGAAATAACAAAACAAGTGGTGCAGATATATCATATATTAAACAGTACGTAAAACAGAAGAGCATTACATGACTACTGAGTGTCGGTTGACCCAGCGTTCAATCTATTCGACTGTTAATATTTAACAGTTCTCTTCCCCGAGGGTAGATGTGGCACAAGGCCGAGTTTAACGTGGATTTCTCCGAGCCCGTAGGCTCGGCCAAAAATATTCCCTTTCAACCCGCCTAGACGGGTTCAGGGCCTGTCTACCTCCCCGGACGAAACTTTGCCCTGCGGCAAAGCTTCGTCCGAGTTCCTCTCTGCCTAGGCAGAGAGTTCGACAGTTTGAACAATCTATTAGAATGTTTCCCCAAGGCCTTCTCTCCAACTAATTTTATAGTAGACGGAAGAATCCAACATAGACTCTTTAGAGAGGGGACACCACAACATTTTTTTTTATATTACTAATACTAATATTACTAATATTTTTTTATATTACTACTTTATTTAGTTTCATCTAAATAGCGTATTTCATATTGTAAATTCTCACTGCGAATTAGTTTATCAATTTATAGTTGAGCTAGCTAGATGTAGCCGTAAGTTCTATGTTAACAGTGTCTTTTTTCGCACTTCTCGCTTGTGGAACTCTCTTCCGGCTTCATGCTTTCCGGCCAACTTTAATCTGCAAAAATTTAAGTCTGTCCTCCTGATTACTCTTTTCTCTACCCTCTGATCATTAATATTTCTGTTTCTCATTCTCCCACACCCCAGTAACCCCTTGTGCCTTAGTGGTTTTACTTCCTTGCTCGGGGTGAAACGAAATTTAAAAAAATATACAAAACGCCAATTTGACGTCTTTTAGGTTATCGTCCCTGACGTCAGAGATCCCAGTCAATATAAGTTAATGTTTAGAAAACATCAGACTGTGTACCCAACACCGACGCCGCTAGTTATATGGCTGTTCTCAACGTGCGATCTAGCATAAACTCCTATTATCATGTTCTCCTCTTAGTAGACAGAAGATGAATAGTTTTCTTATAAAAGTTCTTGTATCTATTTCATGTTATACTAATGTCTCGCTGACTAGTGAACAGTTCGTTGAATAACCTGACCTGGGATAGACGAGTCATTCATCTTTGAGACGTGTGTGAAAAGTCAATATAATCTCTATTTCAGCTGAATCTTTTTATGTGCTAAAAATAATTTTACCGATAAAAATTTAAATCTTGGTTTTTACATCTTCTATCCAATGGAAACATCTATAACGAATGCTAAACTTTTCGTCGGCGCATAAAGATCTCCGAGTTAAAAATTAGAAATGAATCCAAAACAACTTTCTAACGAGGAATTCGGTCATCGTTAATTTTATTCAATGAAAATATGCCTAATATATTATTGTATTAATATTTTTCATCCAATCAGAGTTCTAATAAAGGAATTACTTTAAGTAAAATTTGGGGCATGAATTTTTTGCGAATAGCCGGAATCAACATCAGCGAATCAGTCGTCTGCTTTCAATCAATTCTTACTTCAACATTTCAGTGAACGGTAGATTTTCATAAAACCCATTGGAAGAGGCATAAAGTTTTCCATTTCTTTATTTTATAAATACATACGAACACGCATGCGGTATTAAGGGAAACTGACTACCAAAAAACATATTTTACATCAACTATATACATCCTATGTGAATCAGTGCAAATGATGTTTTCAAACTTTCTGAAATTATATACAAACAAGAACTGATAAGATAAAACTTTAATCACTGATTATACAGTTTATGAAAAATAACTTTGTTTTGTTGACGCAACTTTCATTTTCTCTTAGTTTCTGTACAGAGATAAACACTCATAAGTGTCTTGATCCTTCTCTTAACAAAACCACTTTTATAACAATTGGTAAACATTAACTTTTTCGACAACAACAGACGGTCATGGAAAATGTCTTCAGTGTCCGTATTTTGACTCCTGACTAATGTTATTTAATTCAACAATAATCTGCAATGAGAATAAAAATAAATAAATAAAAACAACAACAGATAAACGAGTTTTTCTTTGTCTCACGTGACAAATGAACTTTTATCGCAAAAAGAATGTGTCAAGAAATTGTTTTTTTTTTTACCGCATTTTTGTGTTAGGAATTTAATATAGATTTCTTTCTGTTATACTTGCACAATAGAAAACTTTTTTTTTAACCTTCCTTAACCTTTTCGCGATTCCAGTTTGTCCTCAAACTCAAGTTGAGCAGATAAGAGTCACCTTTAGGCTGAATGTGCGATTAAAAATATTTTAAGCAATTACTGCAGAAACACAATGAAAAATAGTAACAAAGTGCATTACGATGTTGCGTTGTTGTATTTCAAAAGATGCACATAAGATTGAGTCTGAGTTTTATCAAATTATTTGGCTGCATCTGACGTCATATAAGACACATTTAGTTTTTTCAATAATGAAAAAATAGCCTTAATTTTTTATGTGGAGTTTATGCGCCCCATTAGTATCCCCAATGCACACCACCGTAGGCTTAATTTTACCCCAGGCAGTCACTTGTCTGGTTGGAAGATAATATTATTTACTATTTATTATAATTATTATTATTATTTATTTATTTATTTTGATTTCGGGTGTATACTCATTTATTTCTGGGTCCCAACAAGAGACCTAATGTCAGAAATGGCATCATGACATTTTCCACTGAGCATTTTTTTGAAAAGAAGAACAAGAAATCAAAAAACAAAACACCTAAGATCACGCATATATTATATAGCTAACGCCCTTCGTAATGTGTGAGCTGTACTTGTGAGTACAATGTTTTGTATTCCTTTATGTCATGGACTACCAAGAATCCCTTCAATGAGTCTATCGGAAATCTTTTCCAATCAATCCTAGTGTTCCAACTACAACTGGAATTATTGATGTCCTCATGCGCCACATTTCTTTTAGATTTCTGCTTCCTTGTAGAGTTTTTTGAAGATCGTCGAAGATACATTATAGTCTGCAGGGACTTCTATAATAATAAGAAGGCATATTCAGTACTTGTGAACTTTGATCACGATGTCTGGGCAATTAGCTTTGATTGTTTTGTCTGTGTGATTTGTAAAGTCAAATAAAATTGTTACAGGTCCTTTATTTATTATTACAGTTAAGAGAAGAGCGTAATTTAAGAAAAGAAAAACAAATGTTAAACAATATTTCAACAGAATGTCTGTCTTCTTCAAGTTATAGTTAAAAAAATATTTTCAAGTGTAAAAATAAATAAATCTACAAAAATGGCGATTGACGCTACATTTAAATTTTTAAGATTGTTGTCACCAGGGAAGCAAGGAAACGGAAGTAAGTTCCACAGGTGGAAAGTGCGAGAAAAGAAACTGTCGGAGTAGAAGTAGCGGTTAGATTTAACTAATTCAACAGTAAAAGGGTGGGTCCTAAATGCCAATCTAGTAGCATGCTTGGTGAGGAGATATTAGAAAATATAAAACGATTTAGCTGAATTAGCGATAATACAGATATAATATCAAAATCGATTACATTGCAGATTCTTCTTTGTATTTTGTCAAGAGCCTCGAGATGAGTAGCAGGAGCACCTGACCAGATATGGCATCTGTATTCAATGTACGGACAAATGGTAGATGTTTAAATGTGCAAGATAGACTGACGAGAAAAAACCTGGCACGGCACAGTGAACCAACTTTCCTTGCAGTAGATGCAGCTATTGATTCGATTTAGTCGTTCCACTTTCAAGTCAGTCGAAAACGTGAGGCCAAGATGGCGCTGTGTGTTGTCATCCGTGATTCTAGCATCAGCCATTCCGATGGTAAGGAGGAAAGTTCTCTATGGTGGTTAAATGAGAGCATTAAAATTACGAGCCATTTCTTGCCCCTGTTAACCACTGATTAGAGGTCCTTTTCAAAAACAGCAACCAGGTTGACTTTAAGACAGAAGTAAATGGTAGTGTCATCTGCATAAATGCCGACTTGGGAACTGATAACATCAGTAAGATCATTGATGAATATCAGAAACAACGTAGGACCCAGGATAGAGCCTTGGGGGTCACCCGTGATCGTGTGAAAGGATCTAGAAGCAAAACCGTTCAAAACTATCTTCATTTCACGATTGGATTAAATCAAACAATCATCAAGTAATACCGTAACCCTGGGACTTACGCAGAAGACCAACGTACTAAACCCTGTCAAACGCCTTCGAGATATCCCGAGGCATATCTCGAGCTTCGCCGTTATTATCAAGTGCTTGATATACATATTCAGTGATGGCAGTTAACACATCAGCGGTAGACCTGGAGAAACGGAAGCCATATTGTTTGTCAGAGTGTAGGTCGTGAGAGGTAAGATGATTAAGCACTTCAGCCTCGAATACTTCGCCGAAAAGCAATAGGAGACTAATAGGGTGATAGTAAGAAGAGTCAGAAGGTTTACCAGAGTTCATAAAAAAGGAACTACAGGGGAGGATTTCAAACAAGCTTGAAAACGGGAAGCAGCGAGGCAATAGTTTTAAAGCTTATGGGAGTCTAATTTATGAGATCTGTGACAGGGTTATGCAAATATTACTCAATAGAGCTTTTGTTCGAGTTGTGGGGGACTTCAATTAAGTCGAGTGTTGAGTTGGAAGAGAATTTCCGAGCAAAGCATTCAACTTCATATGCTGTAGATATCAGAACTTCGATCTGATTGAACAGAGGAAGGGATTTGAGGATTTGCGGTTGCGCACAGCACACTCTTGCAGAACCGTAAATAATCTCCAGAACAGAACTTGTGAAATGCTATACGTAGTTTCATTTTAGCAGCAAATAGTAACTACGCTTCTTTGAGGACACGCTTGCACTCGTTATGAGAGGAGACGTCTTTTACAATCAGATGTGTCGCTTTGCTACAGCCGGAAGAAGAGGTTCTTATGGGATATGGCGGCTACAGATGCAGTTAATAATCAAGGGGATGAATCTAGTTTAACTTGATATTTCCTTCCTAGAAATAAAGCATCGATGCCAGCTTTCACCCGTGAGGGGTCCTTAGACACGCATTTTTTTTTTTTTTTGAACAGGATGATTAAAAACTGCTTTCCTTGGACGCCACGAAGGAAGCCAATGAACGCGTCCCAATCCACGCGTTGAAAACATAAGGATATTCTGATTGCAGTAATTTCTTGGCTGGTAGGAGAGAGGAAAGAGATCTTTACAGACATGATCAGAGTTGCCAAGAGGGCAGAGCTGCAAAGTACGACATGATTCTGGAATAGAGGAACAAAAAAAAAAGAGATCTAGAAGAGAAGCGTGTCCCACAGGGTTACTGGGGAAACGCGTGGGGATGTCCACCACTTGCGCGAGAGATTGAGTGATTGAGAAGCTAAGGGTTTGGATTTGAGCGGGGGGTCAGTGACAGAGTGTTTAAGGTGTCTGGCATGGTGGGCATTAAAGTCAGGAAACAAAAATGTATGTGCAGACGTGTGTGGGAAGATGACCTTGTCTATATTATCAGAAATTCATGAAAGGAAAGGGGAGGGTAGAGAAAGAAGAGATAACTGAGTTAAGTAGAGAGAGACAGAGACTCATGTAAGAGTGATGTGGAGATTCAAAAGAGAGTTCCCTAGCCAGCAGGAGATGTTCACGAACATAAACTCCTAGACAATGCATGTGGACATTAGAGTCCTTCCTAAGGAGAGGAAGATAACCAGGAATTGAGAAATCAGAGGAGGGTTTTGAAGAATTAAGATTAATTTCGCAGTTCACATACTCGCAAGCATACATACATACACACACACACACACACATATATATATATATATATATATATATATAAAAGTGAACATAGAGGCGACAGTCTGTTTCATGCTAGATGCAATCGTCAGAAATGTGGAGTGGAACATTGTCGTTTAAATTAAAATTGGTGGCCTGACGATTGCATATAGCATGAAACAGACTGTCGCTTCTAAGTGTTGACTTCTATGTTCACTTTTATATTTACAGACGCTCTATCTCTGATATCGAGCACTTTATCCCATAAATATAGCACACCTTAAGACTATATTTCTTCATATATATATATATTTATATATATATATATATGTTTAACCTCGTTGCCAGCAAAAAACGCTGTCAAAATGAAGGTTATTCCCTCGACGCCGCTATTACTGTATACATTTTTGACTTCCTCAGCAAAGTTTATTTACAAGATTATAAAAATATGTGAATCAAGTACAATGGGAGGCTGGATGAGGTGATTTTCAGCATGTTAACAGATGCCATTTGCAAAAGCAGAGCAGATTCTTGAATTTAATTCCAATTCACACGTTAGAGAGGTGAAGTCAAGTCAGGTAAAACTTGCCCCTTATCGATAGACTTGTTATCAAGTTTATTTAAACAATTCCTTATTTTAAGAATAGCCACTCTAGCCCACTTATATGACTTCTCTGTCATTTCTTACAATCAAATCCTTCTATCGCATCCTTAAGTCTTCTGTTTGGTCTTTTCCTACAGCATTCATTATCGACTGGTCAATCATCAAGTAACCTTCTGCTCCATCTATTTTTTCATCTTGTTATATTCTTAAATTTGAAATGCAACGTCACTCGTTATAATCTCTTTTCATTTCTCTTCATTAATCAGCTTTCTTTGCTGTATTGGCTTTAATGCTCAGTAAACTCTTGTATGGCACAAGGACATGGTGGCTGTATCGCCTTCACTGGGGTTAAATGATTAAGAAAATTCTTTTGTAAAGACTTCAAACTCAGTCGATTGTTTTTAGATCGACTGAGATATTTTCTCCGTTTACGGATCTTGGAGACATAATGTACACTGTGGAGTGGACACGTTGTCGTTTAAATTAAAATCACACAAAAATATCTTATATTAAAGAGTAAATAAAATCGACACTGGCTTCAACCACGGTCTCCAGACGACTTCGGAATCTCCTGCAACTCTTCTGGGGGGGGTTCCTTGTTTAAGTTGGTGAATGCTATCATAACTCTTGCCTTCAGTTCATCATTAGTGTTACAAGGAGTTCTTTTGGTGTCTCGTTCAGCTGCACACCACACATAATAATCAAGGGGGTTGCAGTCTGGGGAGTGGTCATTAGTATCCCTTCTAAATATTTTCTTCGTAGTAAAGCATTTCACTTTCTAATTAAAGTGGTGTTTTCAAAATTGAAGTTAAGATTTGTCTTAAATCTATGTGTTATGATAGAGGGCAGTCGGTTGTTGCAATGTAGCTTTTTACGTTCCTGGAGGCAGACTTTTAGGTATCTGGACGTTTCGCCCATATGACTATGCTCACATTGCAAACATTTAATATTATTTTATCACGGCCTCTGACGTGGTGTTGGTTATATGTTTCTTGCTAATTAGATCTCTGATCGTTTTGGATGGTGGTAGTTAACATTATGCATATATATATATATATATATATATATATATATATATATATAAAGAGTGAGATGGATCAACTGTCATCTAATTTGCGCAAAAATGAAAATAACAGACATCACATTTTAACAGGCATATTTACCAAAATTACATAAAAATATCTTGAAATACTAAAGAGTGAATTTCTTCGATAAAATCCACATTGACTTCAACCACAGCCTCCAAATGACTTCGAAATCACATGCAACTCTTCTGAACAGTCTCCTTGTTTAAGTTGGTGAATGCTGTCATAATCATTGCCTTGATTTTATCTGTGGTTTTACAAAACTGCGCCCCACACATAATAATCAAGGCGCTTGCAGTCTGGGTAGTTATGCGGACAGATTTAAGGAGTAATGTGGTCTCAGAAATTGTCTGACAGCAATTACTAGGTTCTCCTGCTTGTGTTGCACAGTGCATTGTCCTGTTGCCAGAAATAGGGACTTACAGCAGACACCCTCTTGACCAAGGTCATCACTACCGCCTCAAGGCACTTGATGTAGGACTTCGTGTTAAGTCTGAGACTCTCACCAACAAATTCGGGAGTTCTTTTCTCATCAGAATGATGAGAGTAAGTGTTCCGAGATGCCGTACCTTCGTAATCCCTATCAGACTCATGTAACTCTTTCCGAATCTTCTGCACTGTCCTTAGATTGACACCCAAACACTCTGAAATGTTCGTATTGGAGTTTCTGGCTCGAATATCAAGCAGTACATACATACATACATAAATTATGACCATGGATTATTACCGGCCTGAATGTCCGAGAATAAATGTTATTTAATACTGTTTATTATAAACAGAGCATTTACTTAAATACTTGTATCTATAAAAAGAACGTTAAACATAAAAATGTCTTTAATAAATAAATTGTCGGACTTTGTCCATTTCTTAATATATGACGTCATTTGTTTACATTTGATACGCCATGTGCAGTTATGAATGTACAAGATTCATGGAAGATTGAAGTTTATAAGCAGTAAATTCAACTTTGCCAACCGAACGATGCTTTGTGGCCGAGCGGTCATGGCACGTCAGTGTAAATGACGGTTCCGTATAGGATGCAGGTTCGAATCCTGTCAAAGGACAAATATTTACTATGAAAATTTCTCGGACATTCAGGCCGGTAAATGTTATTTAATACTGTTTATATATATCTTATCGCAGTCACAATAAGTTTTTCTTTGTAATTTATTTATGAAGATGATCTTCGAAAAGTCGAAAGTACTTGGGTTAATAAACTACAGCACTTACTTTCCTTAATGTTATCTTAACACCAAGAAAACCTTTTACACATCTGGAAGGGATCAGTATGAAAATAAGTGGACAATATGTCTATATGAAACGTTTGAATGAAGATATGCACTTTTATATATATATATATATATATATATATATATATTTAAACAGATTTCTCGTACTGCCAAATCTAATCAGACATTTGAGGAATAAAAAATATGGGATCATATTAAACATAAGATACAACAGTATCCGCGTTTAAAACATAAAATGTAAGGTGGCTTTCGACCGACACATTTTCAAACATAATAGTCGGTAATCTAAAACGGAGTACTAACAAGAAAAAGCTTTTTTATTAATACCGTAATAAAACAAGATGGTAAGTGGGGAAAAAAATATTTTACCTCAAATCATGTAACCGTTCCCCCAAATAAGGCCAACTTAAACTTAATCTCCCGTTGTACGCAGAGGGCCGGCCTACGTATGTTGATAATAACAGACTCCAAATGTCAAGGTGGGGTCTGTTCCTAGCCCTGTGCAATACCGAAAAGGAATGGGGAGAATACTCGGTCCTACAAACACCAGAATTTAATAGATGTTCACCGATAGCAGAGGCATGAGTCTGCGAACACCCGGATGTCACAACCTCATGCCTGCGCACGCAGCCCGGGACATGTTGGGCGATTCTAACCTCAAGCCTCTGGATAGTTTTGCCCACATTTTAAATGTCGAGCCCGTATCGACATTTAAATTGATAAATAACTAAATTATTATGGTAGGTAGGCAAAACATCCTTACGGCACGGGGGTGGGGGGAAGGCCATCTTGGTAGTAAATATGTCCCTGACTGTAACGGCATTATAACACCGTTTAATGGATGAAGAGATCTTATCAGCGTATGTCTGACTCTCAGGACCAATCCAAGGGAGCCTGACATATATAGGACATTTGGAAGGCCCATATTTCTTAATTTCATTGAACTTCCTGATCTTGCGTTCAATGACAGTTTTAATAACTGATTCGGGGTAACCGTTCTTAAGAAACAATTCCTTAATTGTTCTCAATTCGTCATCGCGTCTACACTCAGAACAAATCTTCAATGCCCTATGGGTAAGACAACTTATAAGGTTAACCTTTCTGGCTCTGGGAGCAAAAGAGTCCCAGGCCAGATAAAGTCCCAAAAAAAAGTGGGCTTCCGGTACACGCTCGTTAAGAAAATTGAGGGAGTTCTCGCCACAAGGACATCAAGAAAAGATAAACGATTGTTCTCTTCAACCTCCATTGTAAATTTAAGTGAAGGGTGGAGATTATTTAATAATGAAAAGAGCACTTCCGCTATTGCACTATTAGAAAATGATGCGAACGTGTCATCAACATAGCGGAAGTAACAATACGGTTTGTTAACCCTCTCAAATAGTCGCCTTTCATGAAAACCAACAAAAATGTTGGCCATCACAGGGCCCAAGGGACTACCCATCGCCACCTCGTCGATTTGCTGATACATGCAATTGTCAAAACTGAAGGAGACAGACTTGGTCGCCATCCCCAACAATTCAACAAACACACTCTCAGGAAACAATGGTCACGATACAAGAAGTCCGCACAAATGTCAATAGTTTCATCAATTGGAACATTCGTGAACAAACTACTTATATCAAACGACACAAAATACTTAGTGTCGCTGTTTGTATTTAAATTTTGTATATAATCAACAAACTTAAACGAGTCAGGCACACAATAATCCGAGTAGAATTCTAAAACCGGATCAAGATCATCCAATAACCACTTGACAAGATTATGTTGGCCGGAACCCAACATAGATAAAATTGGCCTAAGTGGAACGTCCTCTTTGTGAATTTTTGGTAACCCATACATCCTAGGACGTTGGGAACCAACAGGACGAATATTATTGTAAATTTCTTTCGATAGAAAATTACTTTTATAAAACACATTTTCAAACACAATCGTCGGTAATCTAAAACGGAGTACTAACAAGAAATTTTTTTTATTAATACCGTAATAAAACAAGATGGTAAGTGGGGAAAAAAATTTTTTTTACCTCAAATCATGTAACCGTTCCCCCAAATAAGGCCAACTTAAACTTCATCTCCCGTTGTACGCAGAGGGCCGGCCTACGTATGTTGATAATAACAGACTCCAAAATGTCGAGGTGGAGTCTGTTCCTAGCCCTGTGCAATACCGAAAAGAAATGGGGAGAATACTCAGTCCTACAAACACCAGAATTTAATAGATGTTCACCGATAGCAGAGGCATGAGTCTGCGAAAACCTGGATGTCACAAACTCATGCCTGCGCATATATATATATCTGTGAGGACAGAAAGATCTTATATATATCAATCTATCAAGAGCATTAGTCATGCATAGAAATAAGTTCAACGATAACTTCAATCTAAATAGAATATAATTTGATTAGATGAAAAGTTCTTGAGAGTGTTAGTATCGAATCTTGCCAAATTGTAAATCTGTACCCCGGATATTTCCTTTCTTGAATCAAATACGCCTTTCCGAAGCCAAAATACATTAAAAGAAAACCGTTAAATCAAAACTTTCTGTTAATTTAAATAATTTCTTAAAGCAAAATAATATAATAATAATTAAAACAAAATATTCAACAACATTTGCATTAAATAGCATTAGTTGTCATCCTAAATAATTTGTCTTAACTTTCGCAGTTGTCCTGAGGAATTTTTATGAGCGATCTTAGATTTTGAAAGCCTACCTATATTTGGTTTCTGTTCTTGAGTACTTACATTTGCTTTGATGAGCTTCATCAGAGGACGAAACGTGTCGGTAAAGAAAAACTTTCATTTTGTTTTTATTTATGGTATTAAATATATAACATTTTCATGTATTTTTAAAAAAATAAATATAAAATACGATCCATGAGCCAAACGTGAGGATTTTTAAGCAAAAGTCAAAATGTTTGCTAGTTTATTAAAAGTAGTAAATTTAAAATATGCTCATAAATATTCATCAGGTCCACTGAAAAATCTAAGTAAATTATGTAGGATAACTAAGTGATGTAATTTTATTTTATATATATATATATATATATATATATATATATATATATAGTCGACTCTCCCGTCGAATTAAAGCAGATTAGTTTCCAGGAAACCGACAGCCCGACAACGACACATGAGATTTGATTATAGTGGTGAAGGTTTCGCCCAGGACCATCCACACTTTTTGAAGGGACGAATACAGAAACCTGGTGCATCGAGTGCCACAAGGTTCCCCAACGACCCTCTGCAGGTTTTGAATTCAGAGTTGACCTTCTCCTAGACCAGTTGCCATCCAAGGCTATAGAACCCAGTCTGTCCTGTTATTTTACCCATAGCTGGAGGGAGAAGAAGAGGATTCACACCTTTCCCAATGTAAGTGAATGTAGTGGATTCGACTGGAATTCGAACACGGCTCTGCGATTCCTCAATATATATATATGTATATATTTCTTCCATATATATATATATATATATATATATATATATATATATATATATATATATATATATATATATATGGGAAAATTTTTCGTGTGACGCGTTTCGTCAACGGTCTGGGTTTGTTTACGTTGATTCGACTACACATGCACTTGATATATATACTTTTCTTGTATATATCGTTATCAGTGTTTATGTTCTTGAACAAGAAATAGATTCGATGCATAACAAATATTGAATACTTATGAGTTTTCCTACGATGCATGCTTATTGAAAGCGGGTAATTCGTTGAAGAATATTTTTAATTCTTTCGGTCTTTTTTCTATTCTTCTTCTCTTATCTTTTATTTAACCTAGATTAGTTCAATAGTACTTCTTCTTTCTCATCCTTCTTCTTTTTCATCTTCTTTTTCTTCTTTTCTTCTACTTCTTTTTCTTCTTCTTCTTCTTCTTCTTTTCTTCTTCTACTTCTTTTTCTTGTTCTCTTCTGCTTTTTCTTCTTTTTCTTCTTCTTTTCTTTTTTTGTTTTTTCTTCTTCCACTTCTTTTTCATTTTTCTTCCTCTTCTTTTTCTTCTTTCTCTTTCCTTCTTCTTCTTCTTCGTGTTCTTCTTCTCTTCTTTTTCCTCTTTTTTCTCTTTTTTCTTTCTCTTTTTTTCATTAATTTTTTTTTATCTTAGCTTCAGTTTTCTCGTTCCTTATGATATATATTATCTCAAAGGCCATCTTCTTCGCTTTCATCATAAACTCCTCCTCCTCCTTCTCTTTCTTATCACCTGCTTTCTTTGTCTTTCTCTTTAAAACATGTCACCAATTTCCTGAAAGACAGGTTTTTGTCGGGATTGCTCTTAAATTGAACAAAAATACGGATGGCGACAAAAGTAAAAAAATGGAAAATTTCAAGTGACAGGAAGGCCTACTTTACTATTCGTTAAAAAACGATCAGTTGAAAAATTGCCAGCAAAGGAGATCATTTTAGAAGACTAAAGTACACTCAGGGTATATGTCAAAATAAAGTGCACACAGAGTATGTGTCAAAATAAAGTGCACACGGAGTATATGTCAAAATAAAGTGCACACGGAGTATATGTCAAAATAAAGTGCACACAGAGTATGTGTCAAAATAAAGTGCAGACGGAGTATGTGTCAAAATGAAGTGCACACGCTGTATGTGATAAAGTGCACATGTGCTATGTCTGAAAAAAGTGCACACGGGGTATGTGTCAAAATAAAGTTCACATGGGTTATGTGTCAAAATAAAGTGCACACGTAGTATGTCTCAAAATAAAGTGCCAACGGTGTATGTGTAAAAATATAGTGTACATGGTGTATGTGTCAAAATAAAGTGCACACGGAGTATGTGTCAAAATCATGTGCACACGCGGTATATATCATACAATAATAGTGCATTTTCACTCCAAGTAGTGATAATGCCACTAAGACACAAAGGATTTTACTGGCATTGGAACAGAATGAGAAAACTTTAACGAGAAGAAAAAAGAGTAAAAGAAGAGGATTTCAGAAGATGGCGACTGACATTGCATTTAAATTGTTGAAAGTTGTAGGTAGCACGGAAGCAAGAAATCGGAAAGAAGTTCACAGGTGAGAAGTGGGAGAAAAGAAACTCTGGGAATAGAATTTATATCAAGCTCTTTCAAGAATAAAACGATGAGACCTAGCTGCCAATCCAGCAGTACGCTTAAATTCATGTAGTCGAATAATGAAGTAATTTTTAACTTTCTTTTTCATCTTACTAACAAGCCAACTATCAGTATCTGTCAATATTTCTGAGATGAGGTATTATGTACCCTATTTACATTAATCGTGCCATATTTAATGGATGTCAGTTGTCAGTTATCGCAGTGAGTAAAGGCGTTGGTTAGATCCAGTGACAGGACCCGGAGAGTGTGAATTCAATACCCTGTTAAGGCAGTGGAGAACTTGGATAGGAGAATTAAAAGGAGATTGGCAACGTCAATAGCAAGACAACTTTCGAACGAGACTAGGAAAAAGCTTTCTATTCTCATCAGGAATTTGGTCATACAATAAGTACTCATATGGAAGACCTTAATGCTAAACAATGCATTTACTTAGGTAAATATTAATGCATTCAGTAGGTAAAAATTAATCTGTTTTTCAAGAACCCAAACGTACGATTACATGAATAAGACGAAGTTTTAATTAAGATTTTGTGTATTTATTATTTTTACCATTGGCAACACTGGGGATCAGGCTTGTCGGGCTTATAACGATCGAGTAAAAATTGAGGTAGTTTCAAAGCAACCTAATTTTTTATTGGTGCGTAATTTTCATTCTTGACTTCAGCTGGTTTGGTTTGGCTTGGCTTATTTTGTTTTACGGCATATCGACCATAATGGGTTATTTAATGCCGACAACATTTTTAGGATAGATTCGTATGAATAGAATATGTATTATTCGGTTTAGATTCGTTTGGTTTATTTTATTTTACGGCATATCAACCTCAATCGGTTATTTAATGCCGACAACATTTTTAGGATAGATTCGTATGAATAGAATATGTATTCTTCGGTTTAGATTCGTTTGGTTTATTTTATTTTACGGCATATCAACCTCAATGGGTTATTTAATGCCGACAACATTTTTAGGATAGATTCGTATGAATAGAATATGTATTCTTCGGTTTAGATTCGTTTGGTTTATTTTATTTTACGGCATATCAACCTCAATGGGTTATTTAATGCCGACAACATTTTTAGGATTGATTCGTATGAATAGAATATGTATTCTTTGGTTTAGATTGGTTTGGTTTATTTTGTTTTACGGCATATCAACATCAATGGGTTATTTAATGCCGACAACATTTTTTATTGCTGGTAATATTTTGTTTCGTGAAAAATCTATTTTTGGTAATATTTTTCTTTCAAAATTGTATTGCTGGTAATAATTATTTTAAAAAAAAGTATTGCTGGTAATACTATTTTCCCATAGTTGGTACCTTAACAGGTGCTACCACCCCGGGCCAGTGTGGACCTGGGAACTAATAATTAAGTAATTAAGAGGTGGTTCCACGCTTATCAAAACCTCCTGATCAGAGTTCTTGCAGCTGGATGTAGTTTATCCTCTTACCCAAGATGCGGATGTAGTCTATAGTCTTACGCAGGACGCGGATGTAGTCTATCGTCTTACCCAGGACGAGACTTCAGCTGGATCCAAAATTAATTGTTTTAACTTCGTGTCTCAAAATATTGACTGAAATACATTTCGTTCGTCGATATTGTTCACAATAAAGAAGAAAAAGAGAGAAAAACCTCAAAAAACAAACAAAGAATGTAAGTAAAAAAAGAATGAAATAAAATTAGTCGGGTTGAGCAGGTCTGAATCTGATCGTAGCTGGAGACATACTTAATAGGCAATGAATTTTTTGCTTTAATTTTATAACCTTTTAAAATCTATAATGACTTCTATGCTCTATTTTTTAAAGAACACACTTTTATTTCAACTTATTGTTTTTAGATAATTTATTTCATACAGTATAAGTTTCTTTTCTTTTCTTTTTTTAGCGCAATGTATCTTTTGAGAAAAGGAAAATCAAATTTATCCCGACCATAAATTCGGCGAAAATCAAAGTGTCAGCCGTAACCAGTCGACTGGAGAGTTGGTGTGAGGAGTGTGACTGGGGTAGTGTTGCGGAAATATGATATCAGTCAGCAGTACTGATCATAAACTTACAATAAAATTCACAGACAGAGATATACATAAACACACATACAGAGAGATACATAAACACACTAAAACATAGACATATATACAAACACGCATTCTAGATAGATACACACGTTATTTAAAAAAACATATCTGGCTTTGTCTTCACTCTTTTTCTTACATGTTTAGAATTTTTTTTTAAATAACTATTTATTTTTATAGAATAATTACAATTAATATTAAAATACCAAAATTTCTTTTTTATTTCATGCAGAGATTTTTTAAAATTATATATTTTAGTTAGAGGAAAGGAATCATTTTAGCATCTAAGCTGTACCAATGGTATATTTTGTTAAAGACTGTAATGAGCCCGACAAAAATTGATGACCTAAAGTCGCTACTGATTTTGACTTCCATTTCAGATGAGCCGGTGTGAGAACTATTCTCTTTATACATATACTTTATTTTCTTATTTCATTTAAAACAATGCCTTAATCATTTACTTTATTATATTCGTGTAATATTATCAAACTAGAAAGACCTGAGAAAATTTTACAGTTTGCCTATTTGAATTTTCTGATGAATCTTAATTCTTCGAGTAATAATTGAATAAGCTCATGGCGAGTTCTACAACAATAAAATGTCTGTAGAAATTTCCCTATCACATCGTTTAATATTTGAGCTTGATAACTTTAACAAAATAATTCAATAACAATAAAAAATGGGAATGCTGGTTTTTATCTAAATAAGTAAAGGGATACAAATGAAAATATTTGAAATATAAAACTTTTTCCATTTCTTTGAAAGAGATGTTAAACGCTTCTTTCTTTGAAAGAGATGTTAAACGCTTCTTTCCTTGTTTTTCTCACTGAAATCAAGTAATAGTGATCATGAGATCAAAAACGGAATAGTCCATTATTTATGAGGTACTGGCCGGACGTAACTAAGAAACTAAGGGAGCTAGAATTATAAAAAGATGATACAAAATTTCGAAGGCACATTGGAAGATGCCTTCCAAAATCTAAGTAAAGTATTAAGAAACAAGAAATCTTCTTTACAAAGAAAGGACTGCTCAACTGCTATGGAATATCAATCCTGCTATATAACAGTGAATGCTGGACAATTTTCTCACAGATGAAGAGGAAACTTCAGTCAATAAATATGTGGATCTACAGAAGGATAATGAGAATATAATGAATGGAACGTGTAAACAACGTGGAAGTTTAAGGAAAATGGGAATGAAAAGGATACTTAAACATAGAATCAGAAAGAGAGTTGAAATATCTAGGAAACATACTGGGGAAACAGGGCTTGGAGAATTTGACACTCAGAGGATTTGACACTCACAGGATTTTTTTCCTCTGCTCCTCTTGACTTCACAGTGAAGTTAAGAGGAGCGGAGGGAAAATCGAGTAATCTACCGAAGAAGCTTGTCTAAATGGAGTACAGAACAGGAAACGAGAGGGGGGAAAAACATTGTTTTGAGCTAAGAAGAACAGGAAGTCGTTGAGGGCCATGATTACAAACGTCCCGTGAGGACACGCCATATAAAAGAACAAGCCCGTGTTTGCATGCAGTTGGAGGAATATACCGAGGAAAAAATACAGCGATAATACTAATAAGAAAAGAAAATGACAAAAAGGTTGTGTGACCTTGTCACTAAGCTTACATTTGTTATCGAATTGGCGCCCACTATGAGCCTGAGTGTCGAGTGGTTACCCACTGTCAAATGCGATAACGGCGTCGTTTCCGATAACAAGTTATTGAATGACTGAACATCTCACAAACACTTCAAATAAGATAAACCAGCCAATTACTTTAAATGCGGGGATTTGACCGGAATGTTTCCGTTCAGTGGAGACAATAGAACAGCAAACATTTGATCTGTGAAGAGCAATATGATGATTTGAAAGGTTTCTTTGCGGACGGGGTAAGGTCTGTGATAATAGGTTGAGTGCAAAGTGTTGTTCCTGTTGAGCGATATCTGCCGTTTTATGTAGATTATTTGCAAATAAACGATTAACTTTCCATTTACAACACCAGTGATCCATGCCTGTGCAAATAGACACTAATATTCACAGATGGCTAAATACGCATGCGTGTGCGCATGCTCGCGTGTGCAGTAGTTACTGATGTAGATTCAAAGCGACTGATAAGAAAATGGATATTTTGCTTACTAGAAAATCTCTTTGATTTCTCATTCTACCAATTTAATCGAATATCTGCATCAATCCATATATATATATATATATATATATATATATATATATATATATATATATATAAAGATAACACAAGCGTTTGTCTGACCCACACCTAGTGGGGGTAAGGTATAAAGAATTGAAATGGAACATCTAACTCACTCATGTCTTCTCTCCCTCCTCACTTTCTCACTTCGTTAATTTACATATGCTTAATACGGCCCGTCAAAAATGTGTAAATTTCTTTTCATTTTTCATTTCAACCTTTGGAAGTAAAGTCTAATGATCCAGAGCCCTTTTAAAAAGGTTGTGGTGAAATAATTTATTACATGGAACCTTAAAGTGGTCTGTTTTTTATTCAAACATATTTGCTCTGAACTTACATTGAGCTCTCCGGATATCATCCTCCTTGGGTCTACCCATACGGATTACCTAGTTTTGCATAAACTATATATATATATATATATATATAGAGAGAGAGAGAGAGAGAGAGAGAGAGAAGTAGTAGAGATGGAGAAAATATGGAAAAATGGTAAATTTGTGCTGTTGTCCTCATCATCACGATCGGGAGGATCTTACAGAGATGCAGTTGGCGTATTCTAAAGACCAGCCGACAGAACGAGAGGATAACAGGAAGAGTCAGGTACTTGTTAGAGCGTTACAGGGGACCCGATCGTGGGTACGAGGAACTTGAAGGCTTGTGAAGGTTCTGACCTTCTTCAGATGATATACGTTGGAATTTGATGAAAAAATGTCGCTTTAAAAATATTAATCTAAACTTATAATCTAAACGTATTTGAACGCATAAAATTTGGACCTATAAAATGTGGACCTATAAAATTTGGACCTATAAAATGTGGACCTATAAAATTTGGACCTATAAAATGCTGGACCTATAAAATGTGGACCTATAAAATTTTAAGCCTACAAATTACTTACGAGAACATAGAACATTTGAACCTAAAATAACGTAAGATTCAGGCTTAGAGGCAGAATCTCCGATTGACGCCAGTTCAGCCTGGTTTCGATCCTAGCTAGAGGTAACCAGACGTCTAGCCTGGAGTCACAGTGGAGTAATGGACTGAGGAGTCCTAGAGCCGAGTTCGAATTCTAGTCGAATCCATTACATTTCCTTACGTGCTAATAGCCTTAGAAAAGCTATGAATACTCTTCTACTCCTCCCAGCTATGGGTAAATAGCAGGACAGACCAGTTTCTATAGCCTTAGAAGGCAACTGGTCTACCGCAGAAAGAAATGACAACCTACTGCAGGAAAAAATCTGTTTCCTGCAGTAGGTTGTCATTTCTTTCATTTGTTTCGTCAGTCATGTATTGAAAGATACATGATCGCCTAAGCGTTTATCACGTATGGCACATAACTGACTGACTGAAGATTCAGTAAAAATTCAGTACAACTGAAATCATCTACCTAGAAACAAAGCCCCGGGGAAGTCTTAATGTGTTTGCCGAATTATGCAAATTTTTAGCTAATCGTAGCCTCATTTGCAGGAATTACGTCGATTTTTTTAAATTAAAACGTTTGAAATCAGGTATTGGTTAATGTGTGATGTCGGAATTGTCTTCCGAAATTTAGAGGTTTGGTTTTAAAAAAAAAGTGGGTCTTTTTGTAAATACCTAATTAATCAAAGTCCTCTTTCGGACCGTTATTGATATAAGCACACACACACACACACACACACACACGCATGCACGCACACGCACGCACACGCACACCACTTTAACCAATTCGCTCTAGACAGTTTTCGAGATCACACTGCCTCTCGTTTTCGTCAAAATTCTAGCAGCAGCTAAGTGAGCAACACATCCGAATTTTAACTAGTAGATTCCTCTCAATGCCCGAGAAAGAATTTCTCAAAGAATTTCCTGAGGACGAACCGCATAAGTTTGATGATTGAAACTTATATTTTCTCTATTTACACTGTTTACATTATTCGGACTATTTTCCTTGCCTTTATTGTCATATTCACGACGTTTCGGCCGTTATACGCTTCGGACTTCTTCAGCTGATACACAGTGGATTTTCAAACCAAACCCTTTATTTAGTTCACTGGTGTAGATTGTACTAATTCCACGTGCCATGCCTTTTCTGGATACCTCAATTTTGGTTAGTAACTCAACTCTTCAAGTTTTTAACCTCTGCGGTGGTCAGGTATTGAACTCACAACTCTTTGGGTCAAGTAACTGGATTGCTTCAACCAACGCTTTTATCCACGGGGCCATGTGTCAATATGGGGACAATAGTTCGAACAATGTAAATAGTTAAAATACCTCATCGCAGAAATATAAGCAGATCCTGAAGAAGGCTGGAGCGTCCAATAGCTGAAACGTCATGAATATGGCAACAAAGATGAAAACAAGAGCCAGAACAATGTAAATAGTGTAAATAGTTACAATACCTCATCTCAGAAATATAGAAAGATGTTATATTTACTCATTAGTAAATTACTGATAGCTTTCTCAACAGAAAAGAAATTATCCACATTTCAGGAAAGCCGTCAGAATTAAAGTCGATACACCGTCTGGATTACGAAAAAAATAAAACATGGCCTGTTGAACTGAATAAAAAGACACGTCACATAATTCCCATTTGAAGCCGTGATGAATGGTGTATGTTGCACACAAGGGGAGGTAATCAGAATTCATATAAAAAGAAAGAAGAAAAGCTCTCAGATCAAATTTCGTACATTAATCGTATAATGCATCAACTGCCAAAGGTTTGCTAACGAAAAATTTAAATTTACGCAAAAAAAAAACAAACAAAAAACAGCAAACATGAACACTCCTAAATAGCATTAGTTGCCTGAGTCAATATTTAAACGCATCTGACAAATCGACATATTCCTTAAAGAATATACATAAAAAAAAAACAAAAAAACAAAAAACGACTGCCTTCATTACGAGCTACAAGACAATGAACTAATTCGAATCTTGTAGAGAAAGTTAACTTTAACATGACAGGGGTAGTTTTAAATATTGAAAGCTTTATTTATTTAGGAAAGATACTAGAAGTATACAGAACTTCTGCCAGGAGCCAACCGATTCTATTCAGATAGAAAATAAATTCATTAAATACACAAAGATGGAAAAAAAAGTTTTATCACCGGATTTATTCAATTACAGTGAGGCTATCCTCAGAGAGCTGGAGGTCCTACCAGGGTTTATTATTCATTTACAGTGAGGCTATCCTCAGAGAGCTGGAGGTCCTAACAGGGTTTATTATTCAATTACAGTGAGACTATCCTCAGAGAGCTGGAGGTCTTACCAAGATTTATTTATCAATTACAGTGAGGCTATCCTCAGAGAGCTGGAGGTCCTACCAAGATTTATTTATCAATTACAGTGAGGCTATCCTCAGAGAGCTGGAGGTCCTACCATGGTTTATTATTCAATTACAGTGAGACTATCCTCAGAGAGCTGGAGGTCCTACCAAGATTTATTTATTCAATTACAGTGAGGCTATCCTCAGAGAGCTGGAGGTCCTACCAAGATTTATTTATCAATTACAGTGAGGCTATCCTCAGAGAGCTGGAGGTCCTACCATGGTTTATTATTCAATTACAGTGAGACTATCCTCAGAGAGCTGGAGGTCCTACCAAGATTTATTTATTCAATTACAGTGAGGCTATCCTCAGAGAGCTGGAGGTCCTACCAAGATTTATTTATCAATTACAGTGAGGCTATCCTAAGAGAGCTGGAGGTCCTACCAAAATTTATTTATTCAATTACAGTGAGACTATCCTCAGAGAGCTGGAGGTCCTACCAAGATTTATTTATCAATTACAGTGAGGCTATCCTCAGAGAGCTGGAGGTCCTACCAAGATTTATTTATCAATTACAGTGAGGCTATCCTCAGAGAGCTGGAGGTCCTACCATGGTTTATTATTCAATTACAGTGAGACTATCCTCAGAGAGCTGGAGGTCCTACCAAGATTTATTTATTCAATTACAGTGAGGCTATCCTCAGAGAGCTGGAGGTCCTACCATGGTTTATTATTCAATTACAGTGAGGCTATCCTCAGAGAGCTGGAGGTCCTACCAGGGTTTATTATTCAATTACAGTGAGGCTATCCCTAGATTTAGAGCTGGAGGTCCTGCCATGGTTTATTATTCAATTACAGTGAGGCTATCCTCAGAGAGCTGAAATTCTACCTGGGTAAATTATTCAATTGCAGTCTTCTCGCTCAGACTTATTGGAGGTCTTTACCATGGTTTATTATTCAATTACAGTGAGATTTATCCTCAGAGAGCTGGAGGTCCTACCAAGATTTATTTATTCTTTACAGTGAGGCTATCCTCAGAGAGCTGGAGGTCCTACCAAGATTTATTATTCAATTACAGTGAGACTATCTTCAGAGAGAGCTGGAGGTCCTACCAAGATTTATTTATTCAATTACAGTGAGGCTATCTTCAGAGAGCTGGAGGTCCTACCAAGATTTATTTATCAATTACAGTGAGTCTATCCGCCAGAGAGCTGGAGGTCTTTACAAGATTTATTTATCAATTACAGTGAGCTAGATCCTCAGTAAGACTGGAGGTCCTACCATGGTTTATTATTCAATTACAGTGAGACTATCCTCAGAGAGCTGGAGGTAAGACAAGATTTATTTATTCAATTACAGTGAGGCTATCTTCAGAGAGAGGAGGTCCGAACCAAGATTTATTTATAAACAAGTGAGGTATCTTCAGAGAGCTGGAGGTCCTACCAAGATTTATTTATCAATTACAGTGAGGCTATCCACAGAGAGCTGGAGGTCCTACCATGGTTTATTATTCAATTACAGTGAGACTATCCTCAGAGAGCTGGAGGTCCTACCAAGATTTATTTATTCAATTACAGTGAGGCTATCCTCAGAGAGCTGGAGGTCCTACCAAGATTTATTTATCAATAACACAAAGGATGTATTCTCAGACTTATTGGAGGTTTACCATGAGTTTATTATTCAATTACATTGAGACTATAAGACAGAGAGCTGGAGGTCCTACCAAGATTTATTTATTCAATTACAGTGAGGCTATCCTAAGAGAGCTGGAGGTCCTAGATTGATTTATTTAGACAATTACAGTGTCTTATCCTCAGACTTATGGAGGTCTTACCAAGATTTATTTATTCAATTAGCTAGATTGAGCGTAAGACAGAGGCTGGTCTTCCTCGCAAGATTTATTTATCTTTACAGTGAGGCTATCCTCAGAGAGCTAGAGGTTTAGCGGGACAAATTCAATTACAGTCTTCTATCCAGACTTATGGAGGTCCTACCAAGATTTATTTATTCAATTACAGCTAGATTTCCTAAGACAGCTGGAGGTCTTCTCGCCAAGATTTATTTATCTTTACAGTGAGGCTATCCTCAGGGATTTAGCTGTGTCTTCTACCATGGTTTATTATTCAATTACAGTGAGGCTATCCTCAGAGAGCTGGATTTAGCGTAAGACAATGGTTTATTATTCAGACTTATTCAGTGAGGCTTCCTCAGAGAGAGGCTATCCGACCATGGTTTATTAGCGTAAGACACAGGAGGTCTTCTCGCCAGACTTGGAGGTCTTTACAGGGTTTATTATTCAATTACAGGAGACTAGATTCAGAGAGTAAGACAAAGGAATGTGTCTTCTGGTTTATTATTCAATTACAGTGAGGCTATCCGAAGAGAGCTGGAGGTTTACCATGGTTTAAGACAAAGTGAGTGTATTCTCGCCAGAGGTTATTCATTATTCAATTACAGTGAGGCTATCCGAAGAGAGCTGGAGATTTACCATGGAATGTGTTTATTATTCAATTACAGTGAGGCTATCCGAAGGAGAGCTGGAGGTCCTCGCCAGGTTTATTATTCAATTACAGTGAGGCTATCCGAAGAGAGATGGAGGTTAAGACAAACCAGGTTTTATTATTCAGTCTTTACAGTGAGGCTATCCGAAGAGAGCTAGGAGGTAAGACAAAGGATGGTTTCGCCAGACTTATTCAGTCTTTACAGTGAGGCTATCCGAAGAGAGCTGGATTTAGCGTAAGACAAAGGATGTGTTTATTATCAGTCTTTACAGTGAGGCTATCCTCAGAGAGCTGGAGGTTTACCATGACAAATTATTCAATTACAGACTTGGCTATCTTTCAGAGAGGCTGGAGAAGGGAGCTAGATTTATTAGACAATTACAGTGTCTTCTCCTCAGAGACTTATGGAGGTCTTTACATGGTTTATTATCCGAAGGAGTGAGATTTATCCTCAAGACAAAGGAAGTTCTTCTCGGGTTTATTATTCAGTTTTACAGTGAGGCTATCCGAAGAGAGCTGGAGATTTACCATGGTTTATTAGACAATTACAGTGTCTTATCCTCAGAGACTGGAGGTCTTACCATGGTTTATTATTCAATTACAGTGCTAGATTTATCCTCAGACAAAGGGAGGTCCTCGCCAGGTTTATTTAGTCTTTACAGTGAGGCTATCCGAAGGAGCTAGATTTCGTAAGACATGGTTTCTTTATTCAACTTATTCAGTCTTTACAGTGAGGCTATCCTCAGAGAGCTAGGAGGTAAGACAAAGATTTATTTATTCAATTACAGTGAGGCTATCCTCAGAGAGATTGGAGGTAAGACAAAGATTTCTTTCGCCAAATTTATTGAGGCTATTTACAGAGAGGCTATCCGAAGGGAGCAAGATTTATTTAAGACAAGTGAGGTCTATCTCGCCAGACTTATTCAGTCTTTACAGTGGTTTATTATTCAATTAAGTGAGATTTATCCTAAGACAAGCTGGAGGTCCTCGCCAGATTTATTTATCTTTACAGTGAGGCTATCCGAAGAGAGCTGGATTTCGTACCAAGATTTATTTATCAATTACAGTGAGGCTTTACAGAGAGGCTGGATCCGAAGGGACCAAGATTTATTTATTCAAACAATGAGTCTTCTCGCCAGACTTAGGTCCAGTCCAAGATTTATTTATCCGAAATTACAGTGAGGCTATTTAGCGTAAGAGCTGGAGGTCCTCGCCAAGATTTATTTAGTCTTTACAGTGAGGCTATCCTCAGAGAGCTGGAGGTCCTACTATGGTTTATTATTCAATTACAGTGAGACTATCCTCAGAGAGCTGTCTTCCGCCAAGACTTATTTATTCTTTACAGTGAGGCTATCCTCAGAGAGCTGGAGGTCCTACCAAGATTTATTTATCAAGACAAGTGAGGCTATCTCGCCAGACTTATGGAGGTCTTTACAGTGAGTTTATATTCAAAGGAGCTAGATTGAGACGTAAGACAGAGAGCTGGAGGTCCTCGCCAGATTTATTTATTCTTTACAGTGAGGCTATCCGAAGAGAGATTTGGAGGTCCTCTTCCATGATTTATTTATCAATTACAGTGAGGCTATCCGAAGGGAGAGCTGGAGGTCAGACCAAGATTTATTTATTCAGTCTTTACAGTGAGGCTATCCGAAGAGAGCTGGAGGTCCTACAAAGAGTTTAAGACAATTACAGTGAGGCTATCCTCAGAGAGCTGGAGGTCCTACCAGGATTATTATTCAATTACAGTGAGACTATTCAGAGAGCTGGAGGTCCTACCAAGATTTATTTATTCAATTACAGTGAGGCTATCCTCAGGAGCTAGATGGAGGTAAGACAAAGGATTTATTTATCAGATTTATTGAGTCTTTCCAGTGAGGCTATCCGAAGGGAGCATGGTTTATTATTCAAGACAAAGGAGGCTATCCGCAGAGACTTATTCAGTCTTTACAGTTAGGCTATCCGAAGGTGAGGCTATTAGCGTAAGACAAGCTGGTGGTCCTCGCCAGGTTTATTATTCTTTACAGTGAGGCTATCCTCAGAGAGCTGGAGGTAAGACAAAGGGTTTATTATTCAATTACATTGAGTCTTTATCCTCAGAGCTATGGAGGTCCTACCATTTATTATTCAAAGACAAAGTGAGGCTATCTCTCAGACTTATGGAGGTCTTTACCATGAGGTTTATTCCGAAATTACAGTGATTTATCCTAAGAGAGCTGGAGGTCCTCGCCAGGTTTATTATTCTTTACAGTGAGGCTATCCGAAGAGAGCTGGATTTAGCGTAAGACATGGTTTATTATTCAGACTTATTCAGTCTTTCACAGTGAGGAGGTCCGACCAGGGGTTTATTATTCAAGACAAAGACTATCCTCTCGCCAGACTTATTGGTCTTTCTGAGGCTATCCAGGTTTTATTTATTAAATTACAGTGAGGCTTCTCGCCAGACTTATTGGAGGTCTTTACATGGTTTATTATTCGAATTACAGTGAGGATATCCTCAGAGAGCTGGAGGTCTTCTCGCCAGGTTTATTATTCTTTACAGTGAGGCTATCCTCAGAGAGCTGGAGGTTTAGGGTTTAATTCAATTACAGTGAGTCTTCTCGCCAGACTTATTCAGAAGGTTTACAGTGAGGTTTATCCGAAGGAGCTGAGATTTATCCTAAGAGAAAGGAAGTGTCTTCTCGCCAGGTTTATTATTCTTTACAGTGAGGCTATCCGAAGAGAGCTAGATTTAGGTTAAGACAAAGGGTTTATTCGCCAGATTCAAGTCTTTACAGTGAGGCTATCCTCAGAGAGCTGGATTTTCGTAAGACAAATGGTGTATTATTCCAGACTTATTGAGGCTTTCCTCAGAGGCTATGGAGGTCCTAGATTTGGTTTATTATTCAAGGACAGTGTCTTCTCGCCAGACTTGGAGGTCTTTACAGTGGAGGCTATCCGAAGGAGGCTAGATTTAGCGTAAGACAGAGAGCTGGAGGTCTTCTCGCCAGGTTTATTCAGTCTTTACAGTGAGGCTATCCGAAGAGAGCTGGAGGTCCTACCATGGTTTATTATTCAATTACAGTGAGGCTATCCTCAGAGAGACAAAGGGTTTTTATTATTCAACTTACAGTGAGGCTATACAGAGAGCTGGATCCCTACCATGGTTTATTATTCAATTACAGTGAGGCTATAAGACAAAGAGTCTTGGAGGTCTTATTCAGGTTTAGGCTATCCGAAGTGAGGCTAGATTCAGAGAGCAAGGAAGGTCTTCTACCCAGGTTTATTATTCTTTACAGTGAGGCTATCCAGAGAGCTGGAGGTCCTACCATGGTTTATTATTAAATTACAAAGTGAGGCTATCCTCGCCAGACTTATGGAGTCTTACCATGGTTTATTATTCAATTGAAGTGAGGCTAGATTTAGAGAGACTGGAGGTCCTCGCCAGGGTTTTTATTCTTTACAGTGAGGCTATCCTCAGAAGGAGCTAGATTTAGCGTAAGACAGAGGAGGTCTACCTCGTTTTTATTATTCAGTCTTTACAGTGAGGCTATCCTCAGAGAGTGAGGGAGGTGGAGGTCCTAGATTTGAGGCTATCCTCAGACTGGATTACCATGGTTTATTATTCAAGGCTATCCTCAGAGAGCTGGAGGTCCTACCATGGTTTATTATTCAATTTACAGTGAGGCTATCCTCAGAGAGCTGGATTTAGGGTTTGATTTATAAGACAATTACAGTGAGGTCTATCGCCAGACTTATTCAGGTCTTACCAGTTTATTATCCGAAGCAGAGATTTATCCGTAAGAGCTGGAGGTCCTTACCCAGGTTTATTATTCTTTACAGTGAGGCTATCCTCAAGGGAGCTAGGAGGTAAGACAAAGGAAGTGTCTTCTCGCCAGATTATTCAGTCTTTACAGTGAGGCTATCCCAGAGAGCTGGAGGTCCTACCAGATTTATAAGACAAATGTGTCTATCCTCAGACTTATTCAGTCTTTACCATGGTTTATTATTCAATTACAGTGATTTAGCTAAGACAAAGGCTGGAGGTCCTCGCCATGGTTTATTATTCAATTACAGTGAGGCTATCCTCAGAGAGCTGGAGGTCCTACCAGGGTTTATTATTCAATTACAGTGAGGCTATCCTCAGAGAGCTGGAGGTCCTACCATGGTTTATTATTCAATTACAGTGAGGCTATCCTCAGAGAGCTGGAGGTCCTACCATGGTTTATTATTCAATTACAGTGAGGCTATCCTCAGAGAGCTGGAGGTGAGGACACGGATTTATTATTCAATTCAGTGAGACTATCCTCAGAGCTTTGGAGGTCCTACCATGGTTTATTATTCAATTACAGTGAGGCTAAGACAGAGAGCTGGAGGTCCTACCATGGTTTATTATTCAATTACAGTGAGGCTATCCTCAGAGAGGTTGACCAGGTCCTACCATCCTCAGAGTGGATTATTCAATTATTCAGTGAGGCTATCCTCAGAGAGCTGGAGGTCCTACCATGGTTTATTATTCAATTACAGTGAATTATCCTCAGAGAGCTGGAGGTTTTACCATGAGGCTATATTTTCAATTACAGTGAGGCTATCAGAGAGCTGGAGGTCCTACCATGGTTTAAGGGGTTTATCCTCAGATTCAATTACAGGGTTTATTATTCAATTACAGTGAGGCTATCCTCATAGAGCTGGAGGTCCTGCCATGGTTTATTATTCAATTACAGTGAGGCTATCCTCAGAGAGCTGGAGGTCCTACCATGGTTTATTATTTCAAAAATAGAAACGGCCTAACGTTCTCGCATCTTCCTGGCCTGTGGGTTGAGAAAGGAAAGAAAAGATTCAAAATGGCGTCCGTGACTTTTAATATTCACGGTCTCGTGCAGTTACGCAAAGTCGCGTTACACACATGCTAACGAGGTGTGTCTGGGCTCCATAAAAGCAGGTTGCTTGGAGACATTGGGAGACCAACATTTCACCCGTGCTTGGTGTACATCGTTTTGCGTTGCAGACATTTTCAGACGGAAAGAGTTGCGTCCCTTACACTGTTTAAGTCGACTCATTTGCTACAAGCTATTTCGGCAATTATTACAGCATGGACAGATTCGACTTGAAGTTAATACCAGAGTTCGACGGCTCCCCCGTTGGCCCGTCTGTGGTCGAGTGGTGGGGAAAAGGCCGAGCGGGTCTGCCGGCTGTGTAAAATTAAAGATCCCGCACTGGTTATCCCTCTTAGACTCACCAAAGGAGCTTACGCTGTGTATCAGCAGCTAAGGGATGACGCAGACTTGGAGGAAATAAAACAAGCTCTATACGCAGCATTTGGTGCGGACCCCTTTGTCGCCTGGAGGCAGTTTACCGAACGACGGCTTGGACCGGATGAAACAGTAGATGTCTTTCTGGCCGATTTGAGGAAGCTGGCCGCACCGTTCGGTGGAGCAAGCGACCAAATCCTAGGATGCGCCTTTCTGGCAGGACTCCCAGACAACGCAAGTCGACTGCTACGAGCATCGTCAAGGCTCAATGAGCTGGGGCTAGACGAATTACTGGCCAGAGCCCGGAATATTCTAAAAGATGACGCGGAGCCGGCCTCAGCAGCTGTGGAAGCACCCGCACCGCCAACTGAGGACATAAGGTGCTATAAGTGTGGCGGACTGAACCACTTCTCCAAAGACTGCCGAAGCGGTGCGAAGGATACGCATAACCGAGGAACACTGAGACGTATGCGTTGCTACAGGTGCGACAAGCTGGGCCACGTAGCAAGAAGCTGTCCGGGAAACGGCGCCAGTCTTCTCCCCAGATCGCCGCTGAACAAGGCGCTACCCGCAGTGAGCGTGCGGATTAACGGGCGTGAGCGCTTTGCGCTTGTTGACACCGGATGCACCCAGACCCTTGTGCGCAAGGCATGTTGTGACACGTGGGACAAGAAAATTATTCCAGTTCTGACTGTTGGCGGGGGCTCGCTAACCTCTTGTGGAGTGAGCGTCATCCGCGCAAGCATCGGCGATGGGCCTGCAGTAGCTGTACAAGCCCTGGTCGTGGACGGAGGGCTGCTCGGCTATGATCTGCTCCTGGGAATGGACGTCATCAAAAATTGGGTGGTGTCCGTGTTGACGAAGAGGGTCGGGCGCGTTTCACTGAAACAGGTCTAGCTCTAGGTGCAGCAATGGAGCTGGAACGGCCTGACTTTCGTGCGGAGTTCGACCAGCGCACAAAGTCCTGGACGGTATCTTGAAATGGTCAGACGATCAACCGCCAGAGAAGCTGTACAACAGTGTGCCGGAGTATAAGATCCCCCGCGAGCTCGTGCGGAGTACGACAAGGAATTGCGAGCCTGGATTAATAACGGGTGGTTGGTTCCTTATCCAGAGAAGGAATTGGGGCCCCCAAAGGGCCTGATCCCGCTAATGGCGGTTCTCCAGCACAACAAACAAAAGGTGAGGCCGGTGCTCGACTATCGAGAACTGAACGAGCACGTGGACCCTTTTACTGCCCGCGCGGACGTGTGTACCGAGAAGCTAAGGGAATGGCGACAAGCAGGATCAAATGTATCTGTGCTGGATCTTCGCAAGGCATACCTTCAAGTGCGTGTGCACCAATCACTGTGGCCCTATCAAACCGTGCTTATCAAGGGGCAACGGTATTGCCTGACCCGCATGGGGTTTGGACTCAATGTGGCGCCATCGATTATGCAGATGATTGTTGACGCCATTCTAACGAAGGATGAGCGCATACAGCGGGCAACATCTGCATATATTGATGACGTGTACGTGAACGAGGGAGTCGTATCTGCGGCGCGCGTGAAGGAGCATCTCTACAACTTTGGCCTCCTCAGCAAGGAACCGGAGAGACTACAGGATGGTGCACGGGTGCTTGGTTTGCAGGTCTGGGGAGAAGATAACGTCCTGTATTGGAAACGGGGAAACGAACTCCCAGACATGCCCTCCGTTGTCACGCGGCGAAGCATATTTTCCTTGTGCGGCAAGTTAGTTGGACACCTTCCTGTAGGTGGCTGGCTGCGTGTTGCGGTGGCGTTTATCAAGCGGAGAGCATCTGACGTCACCACTGGATGGGATGACGAAGTTCACGACGCCCCTCTCAACACCATGATGAAGGAGGTCCTCGCTAGAATACGCAAGGAAGACCCAGCGCGGGGCAGATGGTGCGTTGACAGCCAAGACCTCTGTGTGTGGGTTGACGCAAGCTCTCTTGCAACCGGCGTATCGATAGTTCACGATGGAGCCGTGGTAGAAGATGCTTGCTGGTTACGTCCAGAAAGGGACTCCCAGCACATAAACCTAGCGGAGCTCGATGCTGTCATCAAGGGGATCAACTTGGCGATCCTCTGGAAGTCGACCACCCTGCGTCTGTTCACTGATTCCGCTTGCGTTTATAAGTGGATCTCTGATACCTTGACCGGGAGGGCCAGGGTGCGGACTAAAGCCACCAGCGAGATGCTTATCCGACGACGGCTCGACACGATCGTGAATTTAGTGCAAGAGTACGCACTGACAATGGAGGTGTCCCTGGTCAAATCTAGCCTCAACAAAGCAGATTGTTTAACGAGGGTGCCGCAAAGGTGGCTTGACGCCGCTAAGAAAGCCATTGAGCCCGTGCAACCAGCCTGCGCTGCGTCCGTGAGTCCCGTTCGATTTAATCAAATCAAAGAAGTCCACCAACAAAGTGGGCACCCTGGAGTCAAGCGGACACTGTATTTCGCCAAGTTGGTTGACCCAGGAGTACAAAAGACAGACGTCAGGAGAGTGGTCAGAAGCTGCGTGGCGTGCCAGTCTATAGACCCAGCACCCGTTCGCTGGAAGAAAGGGCAGCTGAGCGTGAGGAACCACTGGAGCCGGCTGGCGATAGATGTTACTCACCACAACGGCGAGCATTTCCTGACACTCATTGATTGTGGTCCATCCAGGTTTGCGATATGGCGACTGCTGCGTCGGCAAGATGCAGCCACTATCATCCGTCAGTTAAACAGCATCTTTCTTGAACGTGGCCCCCAACGGAGATATTAACCGACAATGGCACCGCATTCACCAGCGAGCAGTTCGAGAAGTTTGCGGATGGCTGGGGAGTGCACTTACGGTTCCGGTGCGCCCACGTACCGAGTGGAAATGGAATCATCGAGCGGAACCACAGGACCGTCAAGACCATCGCAGCCAGGACGGGCTGCACGGTGTCTGAGGCGGTCTACTTATACAACGTGACCCCGAAGGATGATGTCTCACCCTCTACGGCGCCAGCAGACACATTGCATAGGTACCACGTTAGAGTGAAGGGCATAGAAACCAACCCACTGACGGAACTGAAAGTAACCGGAGAGAGGCTGAAGAAAGGCGATGTCGTCTGGATTAAAAATCCGCACAGCAAGTGCACCACGAAATACGGAATCGGACGCGTCACTGAGGTGATCAGCCCACAGGCGGTACGGGTCGACGGTGTGCCCCGTCACGTTAAGGACCTGCGTCCGTCGACGCAGTTGCAACCACCGCTGGACGATGAGAGCGAATCGGAATCTGAGACCAGTGAGGCATCGCTCTGGTTCACGCCAGCCCCATCAGGCAGTGACTCGGATATCAGTAGCCTTCAAGGGACGCGGTGTCTTTCGACCCTCAGACCTCAGACAGGAGCACAAGCAACGATGAGGCTCGCAGCGTCCCTCTTCGAAGAAGTACCCGGCGCAAGCGATCACCACCTCCCTGTCAACTCTGTGATCATGAGATCAGGGGGGTGTGGGGAAAATAGAAACGGCCTACCTCGCAAACGTTCTCGCATCTTCCTGGCCTGTGGGTTGAGAAAGGAAAGAAAAGATTCAAAATGGCGTCCGTGACTTTTAATATTCACGGTCTCGTGCAGTCACGCAAAGTCGCGTTACACACATGCTAATGAGGTGTGTCTGGGCTCCATAAAAGCAGGTTGCTTGGAGACATTGGCAGACCAACATTTCACCCGTGCTTGGTGTACATCGTTTTGCGTTGCAGACATTTTCAGACGGAAAGAGTTGCGTCCCCAGGGTTTATTACAATTGTTTATCCTCAGAGAGCTGGAGGTCCATGGTTTATTATTCAAGAGAGCTCAGAGAGCTGAGGTCCTACCAGGGTTTATTATTTATTGCAGGCTATCCTACAGCTGAGGTTTATTATTCAATTCAGAGCTATCCTCAGAGAGGCTGGAGGTCCTACCATGGTTTATTATTCAATTACAGTGAGGACTATCCTCAGAGAGCTGGAGGTCCTACCAAGATTTATTTATCAATTACAGTGAGGAGGCTAGGTTCGGGTTTATTATTCAATTACAGTGAGCTATCCTCAGAGGCTGGAGGTCCTACCATGGTTTTATTCAATTACAATTGCAGTGAGGCTATTTCCAATCAGAGAGATCTGGAGGTCCTACCATGGTTTATTATTCAATTACAGTGAGGCTATCCTCAGAGAGCTGGAGGTCCTACCAAGATTTATTTATCAATTACAGTGAGGCTATCCTCAGAGAGCTGGAGGTCCTACCATGGTTTATTATTCAATTGCAGTGAGGCTATCCTCAGAGAGCTGGAGGTCCTACCATGGTTTATTATTCAATTGCAGTGAGACTATCCTCAGAGAGCTGGAGGTCCTACCAAGATTTATTTATCAATTACAGTGAGGCTATCCTCAGAGAGCTGAAGGTTCTACCCGGGTTTATTATTCAATTACAGTGAGGCTATCCTCAGAGAGCTGGAGGTCCTACCAGGGTTTATTATTAGTGAGAACACTCTTAATATAAGATAGGCAGATGACACTGTGTTGATGGCAGACACAGAAAGAATACTGCAGGAACTATTACAGAAGATAGTCAAGGAAAGCGAGAAGAAAGGACTAATCATCAGTTGTAAGAAAGAAGAATATATAGTCTACAGCAGGAGGAGCAGCCCAAGATGTTAGGTGCAAATTTGAGATGTCACCATCAAGCAATTACAAAAGTTTAATTACCTTGGAATTGTTTTTAATAGAAAATATGACACTGCAATCCGAAGGTGCGTTGGGATAGAGAAAGATGCCTTTCAAAAGCTAAACAAAGTATTAAGTAACAAGAAAATTTCATTCGAAACAATAGGAGAAATTGCTGAAATACTATGTAATATCACTCCTCCGATATGGCCGTGAATATTGAACAATTCCCTCACAGATGTATTGAAGACTTGAGGCAACAGAAATATGTTTCTATAGAAGGATTTTGAGAATGCCATCGACAGATAATGTGAATACTATTTACAGAACATGTAATTAATGAGGAAGTTTATGGAAATAAAAACTAGATGCATTTAGAATTTGTATGACACATCACGAGGAAAGACAATTTGGAAAATTCGACACTCACAGGATATACTGGGGCAAACAGTGGAAAGCAGCAAGGTTATGTAAATGGCTAGCAGCAAAGGGACTGAGTGCAATAGTAAAAAACGAAAATTGTTAAGATCTTTAAAGGATAGGATATTGTGGAGAGCTGTGATCACTAATGTGAAATATGAGTATCTATTTTTCCAGATATCCTTTCGGAAGGCATAAATCTGTCTTTTCTGTGTATTCTAGTTATGGATTAATTAGCAGGGTAGACTTAGCTCTTTAGCCTTGAGTGGCAACTACTCTAGGGGAAAAAACACTGGATCCTTAACCGTTGAGAATGCAATCAGGAAACTATCTTTCTCTAGAAGACATGGCAATTCATAGATAATAAAGCAGTGTGTTAAAGAGCAGGGTAGACTGGGTTCTTTAGAATTAAAACGCAACCAAATTAAAAGAAGGAAAACTCTGAATTCCAAATCATGGACAACGCAACGGGAAACCACTCCACTATTTTTTCCCAAGAAGTCCTTGCAATTCACAGATAATAAAGAAAAGGAATCTGTGGAGAAGGCAACAGGAAACCACTCCACTATCTTTCCCAAGAAGTCATTGCAATTTACAGATAATGAAAAAATCAGTTGAGTCATAATTGTCTACGTTCTGATGGGACACGTATATAAAAAAAAAAAGAAAGGGAAGCTCCGGAAAGCCATGATTGTTTACACCCTGAAGAGAAATCGAATTTAAAATCCTACCAGTGGAGTAATAATTAGCGGCTCGGATTGAGGAATCGGTAGAGCCAAGTTCGAATTCCAGTCACTTACGTGCTAATAGCCTTGGGAAAGGTATGAATCCTCTTCTTTTCCCCCAGCTATGGGTAAATAGCAGGACAGACCGGGTTCTATAGCATTGGATGGCAACTGGTCTACTGCAGAAAGAAATGGGAAAAAATGTCAGTCCGTATCGAAAGATAGATAATTGCCTAAGTGTGTATCACGTATGGCACATAATTGACTGACTGATTTTCAGCCGTCAAATATTCTTTTTAGAGTCATAACACACATTTCATAAGTTAAAACTTCGATTTCCGTCAACATTTTAAGCTTCGATCAACAGTTGATACGAACTAAGGCAGCACAAGCAGACCTTTGAAGTAACATATTTACAGTATCAAGTAAAAATAACAATAACAACTAGTATTGAATAATAACTTATTTGGTCAGTCTCGTGACCTTTTATCTTGATTGTTACAAAACGTTTCAACTGTTGAATACTGACCTTCTTCAGGAATATCTTTATTCGCTCTACCGGGCTGGGGTTTTTTACCATTCCATTATCCTTCTGAATATCTTGTATCCTAATTTTTGTCTAGTTAATTCGTCTCTGTGATATCATATGTTTTTTTTTCCCATGATCCAGAGCATATAATTTTTTATCACTACCTGACTCAGTCAAATAACTCGATTCGCTTAACACTTTTATTTACTAGGCTACATTTAAGTATTATCTTTGTTACAGAAATCTGAGAAGTGCCTTTGATATAGCCTCAGATATTTACAGGTTGTGAAACCACTCAACTATAATACGTTATTGACAAACCTTTAAAACTTCAAAAACTGGAAAACAAGTTCCACGTGATCTTAAAAAAATCAATATTCACTTAGCTGGCTCCTTTTGCTGTACAAAAAATTAAAATAAAATAATAAATAAATAAATAAATAAAATAAAATGAAAAAGCATTTATTGAAAGAATTCGAAAAGTCGAAATCCATGCTTAGCTAAAGAAAATATTTCAACGTCACAACTTTTTTTTATTTTTTAACCATTTCACCCCAGGCAAGGTAATGAAGCCACTAAGACGCAATGGGGGCTACTGATTGGGGAGAGAATATGAAAAAGAGGAAACAATAAAAGAACAGGAATAATTAAAACAGAAGATAACGATTGACATTTAAATTTGTATTAAAAATTTTTCAAGATCAAAGTGGACTGAAAAAGAGGAGACCAGAATAGAGTTTCACAAGGTAGAAGTACGAAGGAAGAACCTGTTAGCATAGAACCTACGGTTACGGTTACATCTAGCCATTTCAACTGTAAAATGATGAGATCTTTCCGTCAACCTAATAATGCGCTTAGATTCATAAAGTCTACGTAGCATAGATGCAAGTTCATCAGAACAATTACCATGCAAGTGTTTATAGAAAAGGCACGTTACGGTGGTTGGAAAGTGATTGAAGCCGTGATGCCAGGTCAGCACAAACAACATTGCAGATTCTTTTCTGTATTTCATCAATAATCTTTAAATATACAATAGAAGTACCAAACCAGATGTGGCAATAATATTCAATACGTGGGCGAATCTTAGACTTATAAATATGCAAGATAGACACAATAAACCAACTTTCTTAGCAGCAGTCCCAACAATAGATTTAATATAATCTTTCCACTCTATCAAGAGAAGGCGTTAATCCAAAAAGGTGCAATGAGTCACTTTCCTGGAGATTGACATCGGTAATCTTGATGGAAGGTAAAAGTTCTAAAAAGCGTAATTTCGTTTTGGAAACGTTAATATTAACAAGTCATTTCTTGCTTCAGTTAACAAGTGATTATTGGTCATTTTTAGATCAGCTGCCAATTTGACCTTATAGGACCGATCAAAGTTACTATTAAGACAGGAGTAAATAGTTTTGTCATCAGGATAGGGATCGAGTTAAGAACTGATCACATGAGGAATGTTGTTGATGAAAATTAGAAACAGCGTAGATCCAAGGCTAAAGCCCTTGAAGACATTTACATTAATGTAAAAATATCCAGACTGGCCGTTTAAGCTGTTGCAATTCGCGAATTGATAAGAAAAACTGAATCTGATTAAAAATTTGTTCAGAAATACTATAACCTTTCAACTTTTGAAGAAGACCAAGATGGAAAACCCTGCCAAATGCCTTTGAGGTACCCGAGTTTCACCGGTCTTGGCTAAAGCTTGACAGACTCTATCATCAATAATCGTTTATACATTAGCAGTTGATGTACAAAAGTGGAAGCTTATGTGCAAGAAGATCCTGCAAAGTGACATGCTTAACCAATTAAGTTGATTAAAGCCGCTCGTACAAAATGTGCTGGTTGATTAATAGGTTGAAAGAAAGATCAGGCAGTTCGCATTAATTCCTAAAGACTGGAAAAACAGAAGATGACTTCCAACAAGCATGAAAGCAAGAAGCAGTATTGTAAAGTTTAGAGAGAACAGGAGTCAGTTCAGGAGCACATTTCTCACAGAGACTTACACGGATCCCATCAAGTTTACATGCTTTGTGAGGATACAGTTTAGAGATGATAGATGAAACCATGAAAGAATTCTATGCATATCACTCAATAGAGACTCAGTTCTAAGTGGAAAGTCAGGTAGAGATGCTCCAGATGAGTCAAGAATAGAATTGGAAAAGAACTTACGAGCAAGTGAATTCTTCTCTGGTGTTTGGAAGGAATTTAAAAAGAAAATTATAACTCGTTAAAACATAGAAAAATGTTACTACATTTTAATTTTTCTTAGAATGACGTTTTGTATAAGAAAAGAGAGGGTGAAATAGCAGACATATTATGAAGATAACAATCAAAATGAGGACACGTGTCCAAATAAATTAGTCCCGGACGATGATAATTCCTTATCTCAAAAATTAAAAATATATCTTTATCCGTCTATATATCTGAGCTGACGTATTATATACACTATTTACATTATTAGGTCTCTTGTCATCTTTGTTACCATATTTATCACAACGTTTAAAAAAATGCAATGATAACAATATGAGCACTGGTAAAAAAATGTTTTCTGATGACATTACGTTTATAATACCTAGAAAGTCACACAGTGATGTCCTCAAGGACAAATGGCACAGTGGATAAAAGCGTTAGTTAGATCCATCTTTGGGTCCATTCACAAGACCCAAAGAGTGTGAGTTCAATACCTGGTGGAGAACTTGGAGATGTGAATTAACAGGAGATAACTTATAACTGACATCCATTAGACAGGGTACGTGGAACTAGAACAGTCTACACCAGAAAGGGTTCAGTTCGACATTCCAATCATCTGAAGAAGGCCGGAGCGTACAATGGCCGAAACGTTGTGATAAAAATGGCAACAAAGATGTGGACAATAGTCCAAATAATGTAAATAGTATATCTTTGTTTGTTTACTGCCATTTTCAAATTAAGGCGATTTCTCTCTTTCAAAAGATCGGCATTGTGTGTACGCATAAAAGTATTTTGCATGTTTTCAGAGGGTACATTTGTTGTCCGTCGGAATTTCTGGGGTAAGAAATTCTCATTATTTACGTGATTTACACGCAGATTATTATCCGCGTGTTTATCACAACGTTTCGTCCATTGTGCCCCCTACGTTTTTCTACAGGTTTCTGGGTATTATAAACCTAATGTTTTCAGCAATCATTTTTTACCAGTGCTCATATTGCAATTTTTGTTGTTGTTATCGCTTTTCTCTTTAATAATACGCAGGAATTCATACACAGATATACTAGAACAGTCTATCCCAAAGATGAGGACGATAGTCCGAATAATGTAAATAGTGTACATAATACCCCATCTCAGAAATGTAGACAGATCTTCAGAAACACAGAAGAATCTCCATAGCATATGTAAGACGCTTCCTTTTTATTTCTCTTTACACTCTGCTTGCAGTGTAGATAGATGATATATTGTTCTTCGCGTAGGATACGTGTATATATGTAGATATAGCTTTGTGTATATCTTAGGGGTATAAAAGTCTCTCTGAGTAGAAAACATGTTTGTTCTTCCTTTTCCATTCAGCATGATGTATTATTATCTCTCATTAAACAAATTTCCGTTTCGATGTGCCAGAACATGATTGGTGCGTCTTTGTCGAAATCTTCTTTTTAATCAGAGCAGTATATGAAATCTTCACACAGAAGGTTTTACAGGTATTTTCCAATTTTTAGCTCTTAATTTCTTAGGATAGAATATATTAATAGAAAAATCTAGAATCACTTTTCTTTTGTTTTCAACGAATAAACACTGAGCATTTAATACACTTTCAGCGGGTCCCACCCTGCATCTCTTGTCAAATGTCAGAAGTTTTCGGCGAGAGATTAAAGGCACAAGTCGACTTGTTGCAAACAGACTATTTTCAGAAGGAAAACGAATGAACGTAACAAGATCATAAGAGGAACAAAAGAAAGTTTGTTTTTTATTATTTCTCAGTTGTTTTTTGTGTATTTTTACACACAGTCCAGCGGTTGTTGAATCAATACGTATATTTCTTCTTGCTTTCTCTCGCTTCGCCGCTGAAAGAAATCTAACCAATACGGCTACCTATAAATCATGAATTATGACCAACCGCGTGGTTTGTTTCGTTTCGGAGTCGATTTCCCTTTTTTATTACGACCCGAATAGCTCGATTTTTTTTTCATCGCTATCAAGATGGTGGCTGTATTGGCGTGTGGATTGGAGCAACATTCATCACATTTCAGAAAAGTAATACCATGTAAATTTTGCTGTAACAAAACATTATATCTTAAGTAATCAGTAGACATTATAAAAATAGAATAAATGCCACTGAAGTCACTAAATTATCTGGGGAAGTTTGACTTGTATAAAGGTGGAGGGATGTAAATTTTGATAGAGAGATAACGATGACTAATTTTACTTACTACATTTTCAGTAATTTTTATTCAGTATAGTAATAAGCCATCTATAAACGTACTTGGAATATTAAGTACAAAGTTTTCAATATTCTTAGAAATCACTTTCTCAATAACAAATTCTAAAGTATAAGTGAGGCAGGGGTCGATTGATTGTTGGCGGAGCAGGTTGAATCGCTTGCTTTAATCTTAGTTTTCGCCGTTTGAAGGCGCCACATTATTAGCTTCAATTTAAACAGATAGTTTTCCACCATTTTTCTTTGAATTCCGAGTCATATAAACATTAATGATTTGGGGTATAAACAAAAAGTTGTCACCCTGGCAAGTAACGTTTTTGCTTTGACAGAAGTGTGCTGAGTTAAGAAATTATGTGCATGATACTAGTGCAATTAAGGTTTATAAGAAATAGAAAATAGTGTGTCTATATTTCTGAGATGAGGTATTATGTACATTATTTACATTATTCGGACTATTGTCCTCAGCTTTGTCGTCATATTTATTACAACGCTCCGGCCTTCTTCAGGTGGTTGGAATTTCGGGGTAGACTGTTCTAGTTTCACGTGCCATGTTTAATGGATTGTCAGTTAATTTTTCCGTCTGAAAGTTCTCCTTAACCGGGTATTGACCTCACACTCTTTGGGTTCTGTCACTGGATCTAACCAACGCCTTTATCCACTGTGCCATGTGTCCTTGAGGACATCTGTCTATGAATTTCTGGGTATTATAAACCTAATGTCTTCAGCAACCATTTTTATCAGTGCTCATATTGCAATTTTTTGCTGTTATCATTCCATGTTTTTACCAGAGCTTATATTGCAACTTTGTTGTTATTATTGCTTTTCTCTGGCACTCCTTATTACTGGCTCCCATATTGTATTCATTTCTATGCTTGGTCAGCTCAGGAGATATTTTTGGCCTAGCATATGTGCTGATTCCTTAAGTTTACGAATTTTCCAATGGTGTTCCTTGTCTATGATTTCAACCTGATCCCACCGAGGGCGGTGATCTCCCTTTTCTTTCCATATGTGGTCAGCCACGCCTGATTTTTCCACTTCCCCTCGTGTTACAGCTTTCTAGAGTTCTTGAAACCTTACCTTAAGGGGACGGCCTGTCTCCCCTTTATATTTCTTTCCGCAGCTGCACGGGATAGCGTACACACAGTCTTTAGTCATGTCCTCCTCTATGTGGGGTCTTACTCGGGAGAGATATCTGTCTTCAAAACCGTTTAACTTAAAGAAACATATCTTACGCCACTCCTTTCAGTTTGATGCTTGGGCTTCCCAGGTTTTCAGATCAAAGTTGAGATGTTTCAAGTTGTCTTTCAGTTTGTCTTTGTTGTAGCGTAAGAATGGAGCTCCAACTGAATGCTTGGTAAACGTTAATATATATATATATATATATATATATATAGTTTATGCAAAACTAGGTAATCCGCATGGGTAGACCCAAGGAGGATGATATCCGGAGAGCTCAATGTAAATTCAGAGCAGATATGTTTGAATAAAAACAGACCACTTTAAGGTTCCATGTAATAAGTTATTTCACCACAACCCCTTTAATAGGGCTCTGGATCATCAGACTTTACTTCCAAAGGTTGAAAATCTGATGATCCAGAGCCCTGTTAAAGGGTTTGGTGAAATAACTTATGACATGGAAATCAAAGTGGTCTGTTTTATTCAAATATATATATATATATATATATATATATATATATATATATATAATTATTTATTCGAAAATTATACATATATTCGAAAATTATATATATATATATATATATATATATATATATATGCTAGATTTCATAAAGAAAGGTAATATATACTAGATTTTATAAATATAATGTATATATACTTGATACCAAAATAAGGTGTATATATAATATTTATATAGAATATATATATACTAGATTTTATCAATAAAAGTTATGTATACTAGATTTCATAAATAAAAGTATATTTAGTACATTTTATAAATAATATATATATATACTTGATTACATGGATAAAGAGTATATATACATGGTTTCATAAAGAAAGAATATATATACAATAATTCATAAAATGTATATACTAGATTTCATAAATATTGTGTATACTATATTTCAAAAAAGGTTATATATACTAGATTTAATAAATAAATAGTATATATGCATGATTGCATAAATAAACTGTATATATACTATAATTAATATATAAAGCGTACATATACTAGATTTCATAAATAAAGTGTATACACAGAATATTTCACAAATAAAGTTTATATATACTAGATTTCATCAATACAGACCATATATTGAAGATTTCATAATAAAGTATATATAGACAAAATTTTATAAATATAGTGTATATTAAATAGATTTCATAAATAAAGGGTATGTTTACCAGATTTTGTAATATTGAGTATATACTCTAGATTTCATAATAATTAGGATGTATACTAGATGTCATAATAAAGTGTATATATACCAAGTTTCATAAATAAAGTGTATATATGCTAAATTTCACAATAAAGTGTATATAGGCTAGATTTCATGAATAAAGTTCATATATAGTAAAGCGTATATATATATATATAAACCCTCCCTAAACTCTACTATGTCTCTCTAACTACTCCTTATTACACTCTCTATTAAATTACAAAAACTTACACTACCCATCAATTTTCATTTCATTTTTCGTTTCATTTTTTGGAAGTGCTATCTGCGAGAGAAGTTTAGATGCGGCGTAGGTGAGGAATGAGATGAACAGTCTAACGAGTGTCTTCCCTGTCCGGTCGTTCTCATTGTGTGACTTTTCACGGGTAATGGTCAGTTTTATAGCTAACATGGTTCTTTGTCCTGTCGTCTTCGCCTAAAAAAGCAATTTCTCTCCCTTCAGAGACATCTCTTTGTCTGGACCGCTCACGAATCCCACTTCATGATACTGATAAGCATCGGTGGAAAATAAATTTTCCGAACCAATTTAATAAGATCTCATCTGACTAATATTGATACCCAATGAAAATCAGGCACAAACTTTTGCAATGATCTGATATTTGCATTTACGAAGGGAAATTGCGTTCGAGTCTTTTTCCTCCATGTTGTTCTCATAAGCTGAAGACGTCCCACAGAACCGTCTTTGGATAAGTTTTAAAAAATTATCCCTGCTTCGATAGTCACATCGATGAGAGACAATTAAATCAATGACAATATATTACCTTTATGCAATTACAAACGACTACTAGCCATGAGCTTCAGTTCCTGAAAGTTCAGTTATGCGCTATACTTGATACCCGCTTAGGCGATCATGTATTTTTCGATACAGGACTGACGAGGCAGATTTTTCCCGCAGTAGGTTGCCATTTCTTTCTGCTGTTGACCAGTTGCCATCCAAGGCTATAGAATCCCGTCTCTCCTGCTGGGGGGAGAAGATGAGAATTTATACCTTTCCCAAGGCTATTAGCACGTAAGTGAATGTAACGGATTCTACTGGAATTCGAACTCGGCTCTCCGATTCCTTAATCCGAGCCACTATCTATTAATACTATTTGCCTCCTGCAAATATTGTTCCTTATAAGCCATTTTCATTGATAATGAATTTGCCCATCAACTGTGAGAAACGGGCTTAAGAATTCCACTCTCAACCTAGGAGTAGGTCCACATGATCCTATTCCAGAGGCCAACAACACCGTGCCAATGCGGAAACGACATCGCAACTTAGTGGACAAGCTCTTCCGCCTGATAACCACCTTAATTTTACGGATTTTCTTCTTTGCAATGGCTTTTTCTCCGCAAGACAGAAGCAATGACGGTTTTCCTGATGTTCTGAAAGGCTAGTGCAAAAATCATGGAGAACAGGATTAAAATTTCCAAGGGTTTCAAAATCTTTGGAATTGTTTTGTACAGCTTTTCCTCCGACACTAATTTTGTCCCATCGTCTTTTGTGAACAAGCCAGAACCTCAGCCTTGGTGTAGATAAGCATTAATGTCATGCCAGAAACCAATTACACCGAAATATTTGTGAAAATGCGGGAACCACATCTCCACTTAACGAGCAAGACCGCCGACCTAATGCTTTTCTGATGATACATATCAAATGACAGTTTTCTCTCTGCAAGATGAAAGAAATGACAGCTGTCCGGATTTTCAAGTACGTATATGACAATAAGATTATGAGAGTTTGGTGTAATACCTTTAAGAGAAATGTTCTTGGAGATAGCCACTGTCTGCTGCATACAATGGCTGCATCACTGTTGCCCCAGGGACTCAGCCTTTTTCATGAACAACATACTGAGAAACTGTACAGTTAGATCTTAAACAAATATAAGTTTCATCAGTTTTTCTATAGAAGAAACAGACTTTTCAATGACCTGAAGATGTATCTATAAACAGTTACATTGTAGACATTATTTTAAGTGTTTGTGCATTACTACGATGTTGACTGCAACTTTGGATTAAATTCATTGTTAAATCATCAGCCCGTTGTTATGCGTGCAATCAAGTTGATATGGAAATGCACAGGAAATATTTTATTGGTTCGTCAAATACACATTACAGCATCACCATTAATGCTAAATGAGAAAAGTTTGGTCAACGCCTTGTACTTCCCATTCAGAAGTATTCGTCGGCTGAAGATTTTTCCCCTGAAAAAGTGTTCCTGCACTATTTACATTGTTAAGACTATCATCCTCATCTTTGTCGCCATATTTATCACAACGTTTCGGCCGTTGTAAGTTCCGGACTTCTTCAGGTGGTTGGACTATCGAACTGAACCCTTTATTTCGCACACTGGGGTAGCTAGTTCCACGTACCATGTTTAATGGATGTCAGTTATCTCCTCTTAATTTCCCTATCCAAGTTCTCCACAAAGTATTGGAATTCATTGTGCCATCTGTTCTTGAGGACACATGACACAGTGGATAAAGGCGTTAGTTAGATCCAGTGACAGGACGCAAAGAGTTGTGAGTTCAATACCTGGTTAAGGCGGTGGAGAACTTGGAGAGGGGAATTAACAGGAGATAACTGATAACTGACATCCATTAAACAGGACACGTGGAACTAGAACAGTCTACCCGGTGAGCGAAATAAAGGGTTCAGTTCGACATTCCAACCACCTGAAGGCCGGAGCGTACAACTGCCGAAACGTTGTGATAAATATGGCAAAAAAAGATGCGGATGATAGTCCGAACAATGTAAATAGTGTACATAACACTTCATCTCGGAAATATAGACAGATACTGAAGGTGTTTCTGTACATAAAGCGTCACCTGATAGTCATCCAGTGAAAAACAAAGAATATCAGTTGATCTCTTTGACACCCTGAAGGTGAATGACATTGAAACAAAGTTTAGTTAAATAACAAAATAAACTTCAAACAAGTCAAGAAGCTGGGAAGGAACAAAAAAAACAAAAAAAAAACAAACAAAAAAACAACAACAACAAAAAAAAACAAACAAAAAACAACTTGACATATCTGGTTGGTGTGCTATGTGTCTAGAGATTCTAGACAAACTCCAAAAAATAATATCTTATCAGTACTGGTCAGGTACTTGAGCTTCAATCACCCTCCCACCGTTGCAACGCACACCTCTACCCTTTACTGCTTCTATGAATATTTCTAAGGCAATTTTTCTGATGACCTTTCCTTTTTGGTACATCAACTTCATAATTTCAGTACAGTACTAGATTGGCAGGTAGGTCTTATTTTAATGTTAAAATTGCAGAAATGTAACCGTGTTGTCTGCCTATATTTCTGAGATGAGGTATTATGTACACTATTTACATTGCTCGGACTATCATCCCCATCTTTGTTACTATATTTTTCACAACGTTTCGGCCGTTGTACGCTCCGGCCTGCTTCAAGTTAGTTAGTTAGATCCAGTGACATGGCCCAAAGTTGTGAGTTCAATACCTAGTTAAGGCAGTGGAGAACTTGGATAGGGGAATTAACAGGAGATAACTGATAAAAGGACATCTATTAGACATGGCACGTGGAACTAGAACAGTCTACCCCAGTGAACGAAATAAAGGGTTCAGTTCGACATTCCAACCACCTGAAGAAGGCCGGAGCGTTGTGATAAATATGGCAATAAAGATGAGGATGATAGTCCGAGCAAGTGTAAATAGTGCTTTATCTTGTGTTTTCGAGATAACAGAGGGAAATAAATAGGCAAGTAATGAAATAGAATGCTTATTAAACGAAGGTAAACTTAGCAATGGAGCTAATTCTAACTCTCCCCAGCTTTGCTTAACGACGCTTATTTCCATAATCGGACAATTCCATTCATGTATGTCCAACTAACAGTATAACCCTTCTTTGATCTGGTCTTTCTTTACAGGGAATTTTTGCCGTTCAAATGGAGCAGTTTAAATTTAAAGACAGCCCATCCGAAAATCAATATTAGTAACAACATATGGGTGCAACTGAGGCACATCCTCAAATGGGGTGGGTAACAATTTGAATGGGGAGGGGGCCCTGAAAAAGGAACTGCATAATAATAAATAATATTATTATAATTAATTTAATCTATTTATTTTTTATTAAAGTTTTTATGAAAGATGTATATCCAAGAACAGACAAGTAAATAGTAAAACGTTGCTGAGAGTTACAATGGACAGGAAGTAGTGGAGAGCCATTGTCACCAACAATCGGGACTCAAAACCGACACTGAAGAATTATCTATCAAATAAAAATAAATCATCGAAATCGGATGAAAACTGGAAATACATAAACAACAACCAATCGCGCGCGGGCACACACACACACACACACATTCTGAGAATCCTAGATATAGATATGACAAACCTTAAGTTCTATTCAGGTAGATATTTTTTTCTCACGTTTCTCGCTTTTGGAACACTTTTCTGGTTTCTAGTTTTCCTGTCAACTACGCTTTTCAAAAATTTAAATCCAACGTCAGTTGTCATTTTCTGATTTTTTTTTTTCATCATGTTCTTTTATTAACCTTTCGCCTCAATTATGTTTTTCTTTGTTTCTTTCACTCTCGGTAAACCCTTGAGTCTTAAAGGATTTATTGCCTTGATTGGAATGAAATGATTAAAAACATAAAATAAAATAACACTGACGAATCTTCATAGAATGAAGCTGCTTTGTTAGGTGTACGTCGACCTTTATTCCATTTCGATGAACCTGTCATATGTTGGCGCATGCTCAGCGCGTTTTAGAAAGATAAAAAGAATTTCATTGTTTGTCAAAACTGTACATCTGTTGATTGTGAATATGACTATTGTCTTGCGTAAGGAATCAAATTGAGAATTTTCTCTTTGTAAAGATTTACTTCAGATTCTATTTTGATATCTATTTCCGTTTTATTGTGGGAGGAATTCCTCAGTAAAGATCTCTTGGGTGTCGTCATTTGTTTTTTCAGTTTTATTACCACCTTCCATTTTATGATACATGGCACATTGATTTCACCGATGTTCTTTCTATTACAATGTGCCATTGATCCCACTTGTCTATCCAGGTAGTTTTTGTATTTCGAAAGTCTTTTTTTATTTTTTTAAACCACTAAGACACAAGGGGTTACTGAGTGTGGAAGAATTAGGAACAGAAACATTAATAATGAGCGGAAAGAGGAAAGAGTAATCAGGAGGACAGTAGATAGCGATTGACATTGCATTTAAATTTTTGCAAGGGAGGAAAGCCACTAAGACACAAGGGGTTACTGGGTGTGGAAGAATTAGGAACAGAAACATTAATAATGAGCGGGAAGAGGAAAGAGTAATCAGGAGAACAGTACATAGCGATTGACATTGCATTTAAATTTTTGCAAGGGAGGAAAGCCACTAAGACAAAAGGGGTTACTGAGTGTTGAAGAATTAGGAACAGAAACATTAATAATGAGCAGGAAGAGAAAAGAGTAATCAGGAGGACAGTAGATAGCGATTGACATTGCATTTAAATTTTTGCAAGGGAGGAAAGCCACTAAGACACAGGAGGTTAAAAGGTGTGGAAGAATTAGGGACAGGAACATTAATAATGAGCGGGAAGAGAAAAGAGTAATCAGGAGGACAGTAGATAGCGATTGACATTGCATTTAAATTTTTGCAAGGGAGGAAAGCCACTAAGACACAAGGGGTTACTGGGTGTGGAAGAATTAGGAACAGAAACATTAATAAGGAACGGGAAGAGGAAAGAGTAATCAGGAGAACAGTACATAGCGATTGGCATTGCATTTAAATTTTTGCAAGGGAGGAAAGCCACTAAGACACAAGGGGTTACTGGGTGTGGAAGAATTAGAAACAGAAACATTAATAATGAGCGGGAAGAGGAAAGAGTAATCAGGAGAACAGTACATAGCGATTGGCATTGCATTTAAATTTTTGCAAGGGAGGAAAGCCACTAAGACACAAGGGGTTACTGGGTGTGGAAGAATTAGGAACAGAAACATTAATAATGAACGGGAAGAGAAAAGAGTAATCAGGAGGACAGTAGATAGCGATTGACATTGCATTTAAATTTTTGCAAGGGAGGAAAGCCACTAAAATACAAGGGGTTACTGGGTATGGAAGAATTAGAAACAGAAACATTAATAATGAGCGGGAAGAAGAAAAAGTAATCAGGAGGACAGTAGATAGCGATTGACATTGCATTTAAATTTTTGCAATGGAGGAAAGCCACTAAAATACAAGGGGTTACTGGGTGTGGAAGAATTAGGAACAGAAACATTAATAATGAGCGGGAAGAGAAAAGAGTAATCAGGAGGACAGTAGATAGCGATTGCATTTAAATTTTTCTAGATTAAAGTTGGCTGGAAACCCTGGAACCGAGAGGGAGTTCCACAGGCGAAAAGTGCGAGAAAAGAAACTGTTAGCATAGAAATTACGGCTATATCTAGCTACCTCAACTGATGAGATTTTAATACCAGTCTAGTACTGCGCTTTAATTAAAAAAAAATTCTAGGTATCACAGCGAAGAACTCATCCGAACAATTACCATGAAAGTATTTATAGTAAAGACACAGGGAGGCTACCTTACGGCGGTGGGCAGGTTAGTGAAGCTGAGACACCAGATCAAGACCAATAATATTGCTGATTCTTCTTTGGGTTTTATCAAGGAGCTCAAGGTAAACAGCAGGGACACTGGATCATCTGTGGTAGCAATATTCTTAGAATGAGCGAATGATAGACTTATTATATATGCAAGATAGATTCTGGAGAGAAAAATTATGTTGCATGACATAATGAACCAATTTTCTTTGCAGCTGATCTAGCAATGGATTCAATATAGTCTTTCCACTTCATGTGAGCTGAGAACGTTAGCCTGAGAAGGCACAACAAGTCACTTTCTTGGTGGTTGGCATTAGCCATGCTGATGGAAGACAGAGAGAGCTCTCTCAGATGATTAACGGAGAGAAATTTAGTTTTAGCGATGTTAAAACTGACAAGCCATCTTTTGCCCCAGTTAACATTTTACGTTGATACATTTTCTAATTATTTAAATGCTTGTATTGTTTCAATTATTGAAATATAATTATCTTATTTGTACGCCTGGAATCAAATAAAGAATTTACTCTTTGGTGAATTACTATTTTTTGTTCTGATAACTGATAACCTTTAGGATTACACAGTGTCCATCTCTTGATTTTTTGTGTTGAGTCTCTTCAGAACGTCGGCGATTAGGGTCCTAGGAACATTCGCCGTAAACATTTTTGCCGTATGAACATTCACCGTAAACATTTTTGCCATGTGAGCATTCGCCGTAAATATTTTTTGCCGTAGGGAAATTCGCCGTAAATATTTTTACCGTAGGAAAAGTCGCCTCAGAAATTTTCGTCGTAGAAAATTTTGCCGTATAGGATTGTTGCCATGAGACAATTTCGTCGCATTTTATTTTTGTCTAATATGCGAAGTACCTTGTTATCAAGTCTATCTGGCGCACACTTCGATTTAAATATTTTAATAAACTATATATATAATTATACTAACACTAACCCAAATTTGTGAAAACTAATTGCGTATTTGAAAAAGGAAGAGACGTTAGCAAAAAAGAAAAAGTGTGATGTAGATCAAGAAGATGCAGCACAAATGAAGAAAATATATCTCGATGCAAGACTTTAGTTGCGGTCGTTATCCATTACACTACTTGCAACATCTGGTATTCCCAAGCGGTCACCCATTTAGGTACTGACCATGTCGATGTTGCTTAACCTCGGTGATCGAACCGGAACCTGTGTTTCCACATGATATGGCTGTAAGCTCGAGCAGAGAGGCAGAAAGCGGTGTATAGTATGGTATCAGTATCAGTAAATTTTTCTTATCTCCAAAAAAAGTTCCTGCAATTTAAAAAATAGTCTCTGGCTTTATATAATCTGCAAAAGGTTGATAAGCCGTAAAAAAACCCCAGATCAATCAATGTCATTACGAAAATACTCTATTACACGCTATCTACCTTGAGTGGCTCTTGGTTGAAAAATAGTACGATAAAAATTCATTGACGTTCCTCAAGGACACATGGTCCAGTTGATAAAAGTGTTGGTTGCAATAATCCAATGACTTGACCCCAAAAGAGTTGTGAGTCCAATACTCTGCAGTGGACAAAAACTTGGAGAGTTGAGTTACTAAAGGGAATTAACTGGAACTGAGAAAAGGCGTGGAATAATTTACCCCGGAGAACAAAATAAAGGGTTCAGTTCAAAATTCCATAACCTGAGCGTACAATGGCCGAAACGTTGTAAATATAACAATAAAGATGAAGATGGCAGTCCGAATAATGTAAATAGTGTAAAAAATTATTATCTTTAAAGTATATCATTGTGAAATATTACAATTAGATAAAGGATTTTAAATATAGTTGTTTATTTTAGTATTTCATTAGCCGATTAAGATATTCTGTTGTCCCATGTGAATAAGATTTGGTGTTTCTCGATGTGTTTTAATTACTCAGTTACTGACGATTTAGTCAAAGAAAATGAACAATTATAAAACTTACTTATATTTTCAACATTTCCCAGTTTTTTTTTTGTTTTTTTTTTCAAACTTATCAACTGAGATCTTTTCTTGACGGTTTAATTTCCAATGTTCTTCTTCTTCTTCTTCTTCTTCTTCTTCTTCTTCTTCTTCTTCTTCTTCTTCTTCTTCTTTTTCTCTTTTTTCTCCGTCTATCCATTTCCCTCTCTTTTATTTTCATTTCATTATTTGCTTTCTCTGTTCATTCGCCTCCCTCGTCTCTCTCGCTTCACCCCCTCTCTCTCTCTCTCTCTCTCGTGCTTATGACTCTCTCTCTCTCTTGACTCTCTGGGCCCGTATCACAACTTCAAAGCCTTTGTAAATCATCTTCAAAATGTCTTCACCAGATTGTCTGTAAATAAAGATCACACGTCAAGATTAAATGCGTTTCCGAGTTGACAACGCACAAAAGTTAAACAAATGTCCTTGCCTATTTGCTTCTTTGCGATATTATCATATTTTGTCTTCTGAAGATCAGAACTGCCTTACAAGATATATTTTGTAATCTGATTAAAAGCAATTTCTGATCTAATGCATATCACACATATACAAACAATATTAAAACACACGTTTGTTACACGTTTTTATTTATATATATATATATATATATATATATATGTGTGTGTGTGTGTGTGTGTGTGTGTGTGTCTTTTGAACAATAAAAAATATTAAAAATTAAAATCTTCAGACACACTGGGTTGTATATAATTATTTTTTCGTTTTTATTATTTAAGTTAGATTCCTCGACGAGTTTCGGCCAACATGGCCATCATCAGGAGAAAAAAATCTGCTTGTTAGTAGCTTGTTAAGTGTGTGTGTTATTTGTTTCATAGGGAGGGAGGGAGGGAGTATGATGTGTGTAATTGTGCATATTATTATGGGTATGTGTTATCATTTGGCTCATTAGGGAGGGAGGGAGTATGATGTGTGTAAGTGGGTATATTATTATGGGTGTGACTATAAGTGTGAGGCTTCAACACCTCCGCAAGTATGTCGGTCTTGTGTGGGTGGGCAATGTCGGTAGGTCCTGATTTGTGGGGTTATATATTAAATCTATGTTGTTAAATTTGTGATTAAGCCCGTCTGGATGAAGCGTTCTCAGACGTCGAATCCACTTATTTTCATGTCCTTCTAAAATCTGTCTAATATTATCTGCTCTGAACTTTTCTATTTTCTCAGTTACAGTGAATTTGGCATAGGTTTAAAAATATTTTAAAAAAAATGTTGTTCTACAGGTAATAATCTTTTATATATATATATATATATATATATATATATATATATATATATATATATATATATATATAACCAAGTACAGGATTGGTGTATACGGAATAAGTAACCGACAAATAATTATTCTTAAAAGAGTGCTCAATACAGAGTAGAGCAAGTATAATTATTTATTCGAAAATTATAACATAAATATGTTATAAAATCACTACGAAAAAAAGCCATTTTGTTTCAATACTTCTGGTGTCTTATCAAGTGATGGTGTTGAATCTAGATTCAACACCATCACTTTATAAGACACATATTTATGTTAGACTTTTCGAATAAATATGTTATATATATACAATATTGTAGGAAAATGGACAGTAGGATTAAAGTGTTCAAAACATTAATTTAAAAATAGTGCTCAATACATAAAGTAGAGCCGTAAATATTTATTTATCTTATGCATTGTTACATTATAACATGCACATATCCACTACAAAATTGTACATTTTAGTTTCAATGTCAAAAAGTTGATATTGGCTTTGATAACTGTATTTCTGAATAAGAATTTTTTAGTAACACCATAATCTCCCACCAGATGAGACGTTCCTCCTTTTTTGATGTTGAAACGAAAATGTATAATTTTGTAGTGGATATGTGCATGTTATAATGTAACAATGCATAAGACATATATGTATATATATATATATATATATATATATATATATATATATATATGTGTGTGTGTGTGTGTGTGTGTGTGTGTGTGTGCGTCTGTTCCTCGTATTTGTACTTAAGAAACTACTGAGGAAGAAAACGTTAACAATATTAAGAAAAAAGACACACAGTGATTAACGCGTATACATCTAGTTCACAGCTCATCAGTGTGCGAGACATCCGATCGCTTCAGGCCGGAACCGAAACCGACAAATTTGGTATCAGTCGGAGATTCTACCCCCTAGGCCATCAACACTCGGTAGAGAGTAAAGCGAATTTTTGAGTATTTATAAACACACCAGTAACTCAGAGAACTCAATCCTCGATAGGAGAGTCATGTATTATCAGCAGTAATAGTGGCTGTTTACAAATTCGTTCTTTACTCCCCACAGTGCTCGACCGATTAAATTATTTTATCGAGAGCTAATATCGCCATCCAAAGTTTGTTAAATTATTTTTGATTCACCCTGTATATATATATATATATATATATATATATAGTTCACGACAAAAGTATTGGAATAGCAATTTCTGCGACTAGATCACCCCTTACACATGGCCACCTAACTCCCCAGACTGCAACTCCCCCTTGATTATTATGTGTGAGGCGCATTTGAGCGAGAGGCCAACAAAACTCCTTGTAACACCAAGGATGAACTGAATGCAAGGATTATGGCAGCATTCACCAACTTGAACAAAGAGACCGTCAAGAAGAGTTGCAGGGGATTCCGATGTCATCTGGAGACTGTGTTTGAACAAAGTGAATAAATCTAATCTTTAGTACTTAAAGATATTTTTCTTCAATTTTGGTAAATATATCAATTAAAGGGAGAAGTCAGTTTTATTTTCATTTTTGAATAATTTATACGACAATTAATCCATCGCACCCCTATATATATATATATATATATATATATATATATATATGTGTGTGTGTGTGTGTGTGTGTGTGTGTGTGTGTGTGTGTGTTGTTTGTATAGTCTAATGCAAATTGTTGACGGTTTCGCTTGAGGTTCGGAAAGATCTTTCAGCACCTACTCTCACAAGAAAACCGCACGATGAAAAACTATTAAATAATCTCAAAGAATGAAAAAAAATGAAAGCAATTGAAATTCCGTTGGAACCACATCACTCTGCCGCTTAAAAGACCAAAACTGAGCAGTGAGTGACAGGCCTGGAACAATAGGTGTCAAATCAAAGCTTTTGAGAAATTTCCTGTTAACTATTAAAACAATGCCGCTGGTAAAAGCGAAAACAGAACTCGGAGAATGATAAGACAAACCAGATCGAAACTTAACGGAAGGTGAAGAAGACATAAAGCGACTCCTAACTGGTAGATCCGGATCAATATACAGTGTAAACTATATATATATATATATATATATATATATATATATATATATATATATATATAAAAGTGAACATAGAAGTCAACACTTAGAGGCGACAGTCTGTTTCATGCTATATGCAATCGTCAGGCCTGAAACACGTTCTATCTCTGATATTGAGCACTTTATCCCATAAATATAGCACACCTTAAGACTATATTTCTTTATATATGTATATATATATATATATGTGAAAAGTGTATATAAATATAAATAAATATATATATATATATAATTATTTATATATTATATGCGCGGTACTTATTAGAAAGCGCTCAATATCAGAGATATCATTTGGTTGAGATAAAGTTTGTTTGAGTTTCACGCTTTAGCGATGATCGTAAAGTTTGAAACCCAGGGTCACAAACTCACATCTATCCAACTAAATATATATATATATATATATATATATATATATATAATAATAATCTTATAAATATAAACACCTACACTCGTTCGGCAAAACCTTAGGTGTTTTAGCTTGTAAATGAACAAATATATATATATTGTCATTCACGGACAGACTGTTTCGCTATGTCATAGCTCATCAGTGTCGCTAGACGTCCGGTTGCCTCTACCTAGAATCGTAACCCGACTGAATTGGCGTCAGTCGGGTAACTTATTCGAAAATTATAACATAAAGGAGCTAAACCTGGCTATAATGACATACCGGGTCAAAATCAATTCGTTTGTTTATTATTATCGGTTCTTCCAATTCTTCGTCAACATCTCCCCTTCTGATATTTCTAATTTGTGGCGATTAGTTAATTTATATAAGATAGCTTAATTAGTGCTATGGATTCGCAGGTAACTATCCTGACGAAACCGTAAGGTCGAAACTCGGTCCTGACAAGACCGTAGGGTTGAAATCCGGTCCTGACGAGACCATAGGGTTGAAACTGGGTCCTGACGTGGCCGTAGGGTTGAAACACGCTCCTGACGAGACAGTAGGGTTCGAATCCGGTCCTGACGAGACAGTAGGGTTGAAACCCGGACCTGACGAGACCTTAGGGTTAAAACTAGGTCCTGACGTGACCGTAGGGTTGAAACCCGGTCCTGACGTGACCGTAGGGTTAAAACTGGGTCCTGACGAGACCATAGGGTCGAAACCCGGACCTGAAGATACCGTAGGGTTGAAACCCGGTCCTGACGAGACCGTAGGGTTGAAACCCACTCCTGACGATTTAGTAGGGTTTAAATCCGGTCCTGACGAGACAGTAGGATTGAAACCCTGTCCTGACGATACCTTAGGGTTGAAACCCGGTCCTGACGTGACTGTAGGGTTGAAACCGGATCCTGACGAGACCATAGCGTCGAAACCCGGTCCTGACGTGACCGTAGTGTTGAAACCCGGTCCTGACGAGATCATAGGGTTGAAACCCTGTCCTGACGAGACCATAGGGTCGAAACCCGGGTAGTATGTTACGCCTGAATTTTTCTATTGTTTTCTATTTTTATTATCTGCTCTACAGATTCTATTTTGTGAATTGTGTATTGAGCTCTTTTGAAAATATCCGCATATTGGCCTGACTCCGGTCTGACCTACCATTTTTCTTTTTACACTTATATAAACCAAAAATACATGAACCGGACATCAGAAAACAAATATGTGACTAGTTTAGATATAAAATCTTTATGCACAAATGTTTTGTAAAGAAATTTCTAAATTTACTAAAAACACACGTAACTAAAACAAAAATAAAATTACATATTGTTACGCATAAAATCTTAAACATATACCATTTAATCACTAATCCTGGGTAAGACGATAAACTACATCCGCCTCCAACGTAAGACGATAAACTACGTCCAACAGCAAGGCCTCTGATCAGGAGGCTTTGAGGAGCATGGAACCACCTCTTAATTGCTGGTGTTCCCAGGTCCACCCTGACTCGGGGTGGTAGCACCTGTTAGGGTCCCAGCTATGGGCAAATAGTTAACCCCGAAACTGAAAGAAAAAGCATTATGAAAGTGTAAAAATAGGTTTTAATACCAGAAATACTTTGTAAAAAATTATTACCAGAAATAAATTTTTGAAGAAAAAACTATGACCAGCAATACGTTTTTGAAAAAAAATATTACCAGCAATACGTTTATGAAAAAAAAAAATTACCAGCAATACGTTTTTGAAAAAAAAAAAATTAACTAGCTATGCAATTTTGAGGAAAAAAATATTACCAGAAATAAATTTTTGGCAAAAGAAAAAATATCACTAAGAAAAAAAAAGAAGTTGTCAGCATTAAATGACCCATTGAGGTTGATATGCCGTAAAACCAAAACCAAACCAAACATTTAATCACTAACCAATGTTTCTTTTCATTTTCGATAACAATTGTTGTAGACATGAATTTGATTTACCGGTAGAGTTTTGGCTTGTCAATTTTTGGAATTTCTGGAAAGTGGTCAATTCAAAACTATTTTACCACAAAATTCTTCTTATTACAGATACATCAATGATTCTCTCTTAATATATCCATAAAAACAACTTTACCTGATCTTGTCAACAAAATAAATAGCATCGAACCCACAATAAATTTTACCTTTGAATCTGAGTTTAATAACACTTTACCCTTCCTAGATATCATGTGACAAAGAAATAAGTATGAACTTCAGTTTACAGAAAATCTACCAACAAGAATGACCTCATCATTTTCTCCTACCACTGTAACAAGATCAAATCTGGAATAGTTATAGGTTTATGCTTAAGAGCATGAAGAATCAGCAGCCCTCAGTACTTATCTAAAGAAGAAATATACATAGAAATCACTTTCATAAACCTCAAATATCCTTATTATTTCACCCACAATGTTAAAAGAAAGGCATACAAAATATTATTAACAACAATAGATTAGATAAAACATATATATATATATATATATATATATATATATATATATATATATATTACTATCCACTAACTACATAACATCCGCTATCCAAAGCAATTTAACTAATCAAAGCAACATTAAAATAATAACAAACACATTTAAAATTATTCATGCGGCATTCATGCTAATTGGTCGGGGTGAACTCTTCGCTATGACATCTAGACCTTTTTTTTTTAATTTAAGCGCAGTACCAGACTGGCCTCGAGATATAATCATCTCATCAATTTTTCAGCTCAGCTAGCTAAATGTCGTTGTAAGTTCTATGCCAACAGTTTTTTTTCTCGCACTTCTCGCTTGTAGAAATCTCTTCTGGCTCCATGCTTTCCAGCCAGCTTTAATCTGCAAAAATAAAAATGCAATGTCAATCGCTATCTTCTGTCCTCCTGATTACTCTTTTGCCTCCATGCTCATTAATGTTTCTGTTCCTAATTCTTCCACATCTTTCCACCCTAAGCTTTTGAATGCCTCTACTGCCTTGCATGGGGTGACACCGATTAAAAAAAAAAGAAGAAAGAAAAAAAAAATCAACTACGGCATGGAAGTAATGCAGTTATATAGTCAATAAAATTATCTCAAACGGTTGTGATATTGTTTAATAATCGTTCGAGATAACAGTCGAATTAAGTCTTTAAGGGCCTCAGTTACGATAGAGAGATAATTGACGTAAGAAGTAGGGTAACCCCTACCCATCTTTTGGTATCATTACTTCATAGATAAACATTAACCCTCTTTTTCAATGGGCTTGTTCTTTCTTTTCTTGTGCCATGTCCTTTCAGGGCGTAGGCAGTCATGGCTCTCTACCTTCCTCTATCCCTTGCAGCTCTCAACAAGTTCCTTCCCTCTGCTTCCTCTATCTGTCATTCATGTGTTCATGTAGAGGCATTCAAAAGCTTCCCAGACCACGTTCTGTCGTCCACCTGCTCAAGTCCGCTAGGAATGTCACGCGCTGATTTCCCTTGTCTCTCTTTCCCTCTATTCGACCCGTGAGTATCAGATTCTCCAGGCCCTCCTTCCTCATTATATATGTGAAATGTTCTAACAGACGGCGGAAATTGTGACACTGAGATACAAAAAGGTATTTGGATGGCCAAAGCTCTATTCCAAAAGATAAACAGAGTGCTAAGAGGCAGAAAAACCTCATTGGAAGCAAAGAAAAGAATACTGTACTGCTATGTGATGTCTGTCCTCCTGTATGGCAACGATTTCTGGACAATCTCCTCAAAGATGAAGAAGAGACGTGAGGCAACAGAAATGTGGTTCTACAGAAGGATGCTGAGGATACCATGGACCGAATATGTGAGCAACACCAAAGTTTTAGAGAAAATGGAAACAAAATGGAAACATATTAACATCAGGAAGAAGCAACTGACATTTCTGGTGCGCGAAATGAGGAAGGAGGGCTTGGAAAATTTGATACTCATGGGACAGATAGAGGGACAGAGGAAAGCAGCAATGGGCTTGAATAAATGGATGGTAGAAGATGGTTTGGGTGAAATAACTAAAAAAAGAAAAAATGTATAGCTCTATGTAGAGAGCTTGAGTAAATGAATGGTGGAACAAGGTTTAGGAGAGATAACAAAAAGTCAAAACTTATTAAGAGCTACAAGGAACAGGAAGATGTGGAGGGCCATGATCACCTAAATCCTGAAGGAATACAGTACATAAAAGAAGATGCTCCAATGGAAGCTGAAAGAAATACTTTCCTCGTGAATGTTATTATTAGTTGTAGCATACCTACAGACGATAATGGGAATGTCCCCATTCACAAAAATACAGTAGTGAATACTGTATGTTGGTCTGCAGTCGGTGATTCGTTTCCAACTGTGCTGGTCAAACTCTCTGCCTCCGAGCAGATAGAATCTCCAGACGAGGCTATGTCGAAGAGCAAAGTCTCGCCTCGGGAAACAGCTACCGACTCCGTTTTATACGTGATCTACGGGGGGATTTTTGGTCGAGTCTACGGGCTCGGGTACCCCACATTAAATTCTGCCTTGTGCCACATCTGACCGCGTAGGGCGGTTGATAGATATCCTGCAGTTGGAGATTCATTGTTGGATTCACTCGACTCACTTCTAGTAGTTGACTACTACTTCTACGCGCCGCTAGCGAATCTTATATGTGTTGTTCTTGTCCTAAGTATTATCGTTCATTACCAACCTTCGTGTGATTATTCTATTCAGTAACCTTCCCTAGGTTACTAAATTTTGGCGACGAGTATTAGCCAAGATTGCAACAGTTAATGGCCAGTCTTATAAAGTAAATAGGATCGATGCAATCGTCTCTCAGGTTTCTCTCTTCTCGGTTCTACTCTGTTTCTAAACGATCTACCCAGGAACATTTTCAGATCATAAGTAAACATCTACGCAGGTGGTCCCAAAATTTATGGCATCACCTCCAAGCATCAAGAAAATAGGAGTCTAGCAGCTGATCTCTACTCTGAGCGAGCTCTTACAGCACAACTGGGGAAAAAGCTGACTTGTAACTTTCAATACCTTAAGGACCGAGCTAGTAATATTTCATTATCAGTGAATCAACCCTGAGAAGGGTTGCGCTAACTCTATGTTTTAAACACCTACTGGGACACAAGTTCACTCCAGACCTCAGCTAGGATACACTTTATACGATTCATTGCTACCCCAAAACAAAAACAAAGCACTATAAAAGTAGAACAATACAGTTAATAGTAAAAATAGCACAAGTACATTTTTGTATATAAAAAATTACCAACAATACATATTTATATTAATATGACCATCAATACATTTTATCTGTAGTTGAAGGCATACAATTGCGTTCAAAATATATTTAGTTGAAGCCATAAAATTGTGTTCAAAATATTTAGATTTCAGTATTAAATAACCCATAGAGGTGTTGATATGCCACTAAACAAAATCAACCAACCAACAATACATATTTATAATAAAATGACCAACAAGACATTTTATCTGTAGTTGAAGGCATACAATTACGTTCAAAATATATTTAGTTGAAGCCATAAAATTGGGTTCAAAATATTTAGATTTCGGCATTAAATAACCCATAGAGGTGTTGATATGCCACTAAACAAAATCAACCAACCAACAATACATATTTATAGTAAAATGACCAAAAATACATTTTATCTGTAGTTGAAGGCATACAATTGCGTTCAAAATATATTTAGTTGAAGCCATAAAATTGTGTTCAAAATATTTAGATTTCGGTATTAAATAACCCATAGAGGTGTTGATATGCCGCTAAATAAAATAAATCAATTATAACAGAAAGGGTAAAGTAAGATCGAGTCTTTCATATGAATGGCGCCAAACACGTTCATAAATATGTAATTATTCAGCTGTATACAACCACTTTCTCAGATCAGTGATTAAAAATGACTCCTAGCAAATGAAGCATGTAGGTCTTAGTAAGGACTATCCTTCTTTGAGCAGTGTAGTCTGGTGCTATAGAATCCCAACCAAAGACAAATATGAAAAACGTATCACTTAAGGATTTTCAACTGCAAGAATTAAAATGGTTAGCGCATATAACTTGTAGAGAAAACAATGACATCAGAATGGAAGAACTGAACATCCGGTGAGTAAGGACTTGCGTCTCCAAGTCAATATACTACAAAATCAATCCATTAATACTTTGTATTTCTTTTCTATTTAGAAGGTGATTTCCAAAGAAAGTCGAAGAAATTAAATTCATTTTCTAGAAACGTCTTGCCGTGTTTGATGAAGATGTTAAAGAACAAATACTTGCAAGGAACCAATGTCGTGTGTTTGGGTTTACCAACATAAATCAAAATAGTCAAATCATTTACACCAAATTGTTTGAAAGGTAGAACGGCGTATGATACGCTAAACGCAGCTGGCAAATAACAACGTAAAACATAATTTTGTTAGGGACCCACAGACACGTACTTACTCAGCTGTACTATTGTGACGTCAACAATCTTTCCACAGCTGGAATGAATAAGACATTTGAAATACCTAATAACACAGTTGAAATATCCAAATTTACACTATTTACATTATTCTGACTATTGTCCTCATCTTTGTCGCCATATTTATTACAATGTTTCGGCCGTTGTACGCTCCGGCCTTCTTCAGGTGGTTGGAATGTCGAACCGTAACCCTTTATTTCGGTCACTATGGTTGACTGTTCTAGTTTCACGTGCCATGTTTAATGGATGTCATTTATCAGTTATCTCCTGTTAATTCACCTCTCCAAGTTCTCCACTGCCTTAACCAGGTATTGAACTCACACTCTTTGTGTCCTGTCACTGGATCTAAACAACGCCTTTATCCACAGTGCCATGTGTCCTTGAGGACATTCCAACCACCTGAAGAAGGCCGGAGCGTACAACGGCTGAAGCGTTGTGATAAATTTGGCGACAAAGATGAGGACAATAGTCCGAATAATGTAAATAGTGTGCATAATCCCTCATCTCAGAAATATAGACAGATACTGAAGGGGATACATATGGCGACAAAGGTGAGGACAATTGTCTGAATAATGTAAATAGTGTACCTCATCTCAGAAATATAGACAGATACTAGCCAGATGTAACCGTAAGTTCTATGTATGTAGTTTCTTCTGTCTTACTTCTCACTTGTGGAACTTCCAGTCAACTTTGATCTTCAAAACTTTAAAAGTCAATGGTCATCTTTTATTCTTCTCTTTCCTTAATATTAGTTTTTTTTTTAATTCTCTAACACTAAGTAAACCCCTACGTCTCCATTTATACCAAACGTATAGAAAAGATGGAACCAGAAAACCAAGGCTGGAAGCATGCAGATACCTCGGCAATTCCTTGAAAGTAAGCAAATTCAAGAAGAAGCCGACACTTGTATAGATGCAAATGATGGAAGGAAATGTTCACTAAATCAAACCTTTGCTAATGTAAATATGTTAGCGATATCAACAAACGCCACAAAGACCTGTAACCTGTGAGATGATATCGATAGTAGCAATGGTCGAATGGACATTCATCACCAAGCTCTTGACAATATACGAATGTTAGAGATACAAGGCCGCTGGTATATCCTTCACGAAATCCTAAACATGTGAGGTGTTATCGATTGAAGCAAAGGCCAAACACAAGTACATCACAGTCTCCTCGCCAATATAGCAATATATGTAAGAAAAAGCCTGGGGTACATCCATCGTAAAATTTCACGGCCACAGCTTCAGCACTTAAAAGAAGGCCACCTGGAAGACTTTGAAGCGCCCGAACTCCAAAAAATGTTCAGGCTGTGAGACAGTCTGTTGTTCAATCTTCTACATGTTCACCCCGTAAAAAGTCTTCGATTGCGATTGTCTGATCGATCAATCATAATAATTTTACACAGCGATTTGAATTTGCATCCATCGAAATTAATGACTCTTATACTTTTTGAAGATGAAGGCTATTCGATTACCGTAACATCTGACCGATATGTGGAGATACTTCGGACCTTTCGGGAATCAATACTCAAAGACCGTGGGAGTCCAGATGTCTGGTTTCAACAGGTTGGAGCCACGACCCACACAACGAGAAGATTTAAGAAAGATATTTCCAAAACATTTGATTTACTTATGCAGTAATATTTAATGGCCTGCATGTTTACCCGATTTCACTTCCAGCGAGTATTTTCTCTGTGGTTACTTGAAACTGAGTTCTACAAACACCGACCAGCAACTATTGAAGAACTATAGAATGTTATTCGACAAAAAGTGGCAGATTTACCGCCAGAAATAACACTTCCGGTGACCGAAAACTTTGTGGGCCTCTATTCGCCATGCACTGTTGCAACCTTTTTTCCTCATTATGTGCTTTCGAGATAGAAATTGTCACTCTCTGATTCATTGTTTTATTTTTTTTTTCATTCTCATAATCAGCCCATGATATCCTTCTGTAGAACCATATTTCTGTTCATTCAAGTTTCCTCGTCATATATGAGGAGATTGTGGTGTAATGGTTAGCAAGCTTTTCTCGCTGTATCAGTTACAACTGAAAAGTGAGTTCGATCCTCACTAGATGCCCCATACTTTCGGCCTTGTGCCACATCTAAGCTACGATAGGGAAATAACTATGTGAGGAGATTGTCTATCTATTACGGACACATAAAAGGAACGATATTTTTAAATAAAATTGCAATACTATTTTCTCTGTTTTCTACTTTTTCTTAATTTTCTAAACTTTCCTGTTTCTTATTCGCCATACACTGTCTAAAATAGTGTATGGCGAATAGGGGCCACCATTTAGAGGATGCCATTTTTAAAACAAAATGAATAAATGCTGTAGCCATTTTTTAAACAACAATGAAATGATTTTTTTAATCCATGATGACTTGGTCTTCTTGTTAACCTTTAGTTTGTGGGAGGTATTTTTGCCACCCCCTGTATAAACATTTAGTCACCGCCTGTATTAACATTTTGCCACCCCTGCATAAACATTTTGTTACCCCCTGCTTAACATTTACCACCCACTGTATAAACATTTTGTCACCCCAGTATAAACATTTTGCCAACCCAGCGAAAACCTTTTGCCACCCCCCTGTATAAACATTTCGTCACCCCCTGTATTAACATTTTGCCCCCCCTGTATAAACATTTTGTCAGCCCTTGTATAAACATTTTTCCACCCACGGTATAAACATTTTGCCACCACCTGTATAAACATTTTATCACCCCACCGTATAAACATTTTGTCACCCATCCCTGTATTAGCATTTTGCTACCCACTGTATAAACATTTTGTTACACCCTGTATAAACATTTTGCCATCCACTGTATAAACATTCTGTCACCCCCACCCTGTATTAACACTTTGTCAACCCCCCGTATAAACATTGCTAAAGGCCAGAATGACAAGATCATCTGAAAGGCGAAACAACATACTGTAATTCTATTATGATGGAAAATTAAAATAGATGGCAGAGAATTAAAAAAAAGAAGTTGAAAACCTTGACAAGAACAAGATAAATGATTTTAAGATTGTCACGAAAATGAAGTTTTAGAAAAATTGAAAGAGTAATAAGCCAGCAAAGTTGATTGAATAGCAATAAAAAGCAATTGAAGCTGTTTTTAATGAATGCAAACAGAGAAAAGATGTAAAATCATTCGCATAAAAACACCTTTAATGAAATATCACAAAGTGCAGTGTATAAGTTGGATGATGGAGTTTTTTTTTAAGCATTTCACCCCAAACAATGCGGGAGTGTCACTAGCACACAAAGGGTTACAGAGAATGGGAGCAAGAGTAAAGAGGTGTCATAGTGGAAAGGATGAAGAGAAGGACTGGGAATTAGATCTAGGAATCTGAAGATGTCGATTGACATTGAATTTGAATAACGGAAGATTATAGCTATCAGGGAAGTAAGTAAGAGGAAGCGGCAAACAATCTAGAAGGACAACTTTGAAATTAAAGGCAACCTGATAAAGACAGTCTCTATCAGGCTTTATCGGGCTATTTTGCTTGGTTGCAGTACATATCGCGTCCCAATGATACGTATGTGTTACGGGTTGTATGTTATACCAATTACTTACAGATCAAGTTCAGCATTATTCATTTCTGCGTGACATCTACTCATATGATATGTGTGTTTGTGCATGAGACATATAGCAGTAGCAGATAAGCTGACCATGTATGGAAAGGACATTTGATTGAGGCAACCAATGAGAAGCGAAAATAATTGTAAGCTAGGTGCAGTTAAAATGCTGATCGCGTGAACAAATAATGATCCAAAATTAGAAACGACGACAAGTATTCAAAGGGAGAGAACTCAGATTAAATTTGAGAAAACCAACAGAATTGCTGAAGAACAAAATTGAATCGATTTTTTTATCACATTCTAATAACTTCAGCAGACCCTTTAGATAGGCTACTTATTGATCGCATGAGAATATTTTTCTCTTTCAATAGAAAGATTACTGACTATATTTTCCTGATGAAAAGAATAATGCCTTGGCAGATAATCTATGCTGGAACTGAAGAGAGCATGGGGTTGTCTGATTGTGTGATTTCTTCCATAAATAGTCATGGATATATATATATATATATATATATATATATATATATATATATATATATATATATATATATATATATATATATAAATGGTGGTACCTGTTTGGAAAACCCTCGGATAGCTCAACTTGCAGAACAAATCGATACCCGAGGAAAAATGGGGAAAAAAAAAAAAGAAAGAACCAAGGCGAAAACAATCGTCCAGTGTTTAAGCTCCAAGTCCAAAGAAAAAAACACAAAACGAGTAAAATGAGTATATATATATATATATATATATATATATATATATATATATAATCGGAAACGATGCAGAACCCCCTTTTCTTCCTGAGAAAACAATCGTCAGAGTGAATGAGTTGGCCCCTGACTTGCCTCTCATCTATACAAAGGTTTTGAGGAGGTCGCCTTGAACATCGGGATCAATTGCGTGCAAATATTACAGAAAACTGGCAACTCTTCTCAATAATAGCCTTAAGTGCCGTTGTGATTTTGTCGCACGCAGTAAAGCAGGACTTGCTGTCTACTCGCGAAAACATGTGGCAATTGATCCTGAGCCATTTGGGCAAAATGGCTCAGCCACGTCTCATCTGCTTAAAAGTTTGCAAAACATCTGAAGGCCTCAGAAGAAACATGCGTGTTCATAAAACTTGAGCACCTCTTTATTTTAATGAACCTTCAGTTTACGTCCGTTATATATCATTTGAATTACTACAACACAGAAAAGACAATGATTAAACATGGGAAACATAAAGAAAAAATGAATTCCTTTAAGTTATGTATGCAAATAACCTCTCTTCGCCTGGTGAAGATCGCAAGACCCGAAATTGTGTAGCAAAATAAAGAATAATGTATATTCAAAGAAAAAAATAAAATCCACATTAATAACCAAAAACGTTTGCGGCTTCTTTCTTCTCTTTATATATATATATATATATATATATATATATATATATATATATATATATATATTCTAGATACATATATATATATATATTCTAGTGTGAAAGCACGTGCGATACCCTGCTCTCATCAGTCGTCAACCAGGGGAGGTAACACAGTTTCGGTGGGTAAGGCGGTACTGCCACCCCTGGCGCCACATCATCTTCTCCCACCGTACTAGGCACTTTTCGGTGCAGACGTAGCAGTCTCTGCGATTTCTATGCAACTCTAAATTAGATTTTTGAATGATGTGTTCAATAAAAGCGTTTGCTTTTGATCGTTAAACAAAACACAACGCGTTCGTAATGGCCGTTATCAATGATGAATAATAGAAAGTAAACATATGTGTTTCATTTTTTTTTAATCATTTCACCCCAAGCAAGGTGGAAATGCCACTGGTACGCAGGGGATTACAGAGAGTGGAGGCGATAGAAGTGGGGGCGAGGAAAGGATAAAAAATGAACGGGGTTCAAGAAGACACAAGATGGCGATTGAAGTTGGATTTAAATTTTTGAAGGGAAGCAAGTAAACGGAAGAGAGTTCCACAGGCAGGAAGTGTGCGAAAAGAAACTGTTGCAGTAGAAGTTGTGGTTACATTTAACTAATTCTACAGTAAAAGGGTGGGACCTAGGTGACAATCTAGTAGCACGTTTAAACTCACATAGTTCAGGCACCAGGGAAAAAAACTCGTCAGAGCAGTTGTTATGAAAATATTTCTAGAAAAGACAGAGGAAAAGTGACGGCGGTGGGAAAATGATTGAAGCCTAGATGCCATATCAGGACTAATAATATTGCTGATTCTTTGGATTTTATTTTGGAGCTCAAAGTAAATAACAGGGGCACCGGGCCATATGTGGCAGTAATACTCTAAGAATGGGCGAATGGTAGACTTATGGGTGTGTAAGATAGATTCAGGAAAAAACACAGTGAACCAAATTTTAATAAATCTTAAAGCAGATACCCTTGTTCGAAGGTCGTCCTGGGTATGACGATAAACGAAACCCTTGTCTTGGGTATGACGATAAACTACATCCGCGTTCTGGGTAAGACAATAAACTACGCCCAACAGCAAGGCCTCTGATCAGGAGGTTTTGAGGAGCGTGGAACCACCTATTAATTGATGGTGTTCCCAGGTCCACCCTGACCCGGGGTGGTAGCACCTGTTAGGGTCCCAGCTATGGGCAAATAGTTAACACCCAAACTTGTGTAAAAATAGGTTTTAATACCAGAAATACTTTGTAATAAAAAAATTATTACCAGCAATAATTTTTGAAGGAAAAATTATTACCAGTAATACTTTAAAAAAAAAAAATAAATACCAGCAATACAGTTATACATTCTTTGAAAAAAATATGACCAGCTTTCGATTTCATCAAGAAAAAATATTCCCAGAAATAAATTTTTGAAGAAAAACATTTTACCAGCAATAAAAATTTTGTCGGCATTAAATAACCCATTGAGATTGATATGCCGTAAAACAAAACAAACCAAACCAATCCTTGTTCGAAGGCAAGTCTTCTGACAGTGAGAATATTAACATTGTTGTTTTACGCATATGACTGATGCTTCACATCAGTCACATGCGTAAAAGTATTGCCCATGTGCAATATAGTTTTCGAAGCGGAAAATCGTTATCGCTGTGTCATTAGATGTCTAAATTGTAACTTCCGGTTAGCCATCATTTCCATGCCCAGACAATATTGAATGACGAGCTTTTGACAATAAAGATAATTCTAAAGACAAAATGAACTCATTAGCCAACTGATAACATCTCGTTCTTTAAGTTCAACGTTCGTGTATCAACTGCCAGATATTTTTAAATTACTTGTTCGGAGTGGAATATTTGATCATAGGGCAATTGGCCTTTGTTGTTTCAGTATTCAGTGGACGTGGGGGCTAGAGACGATTTCTGTTTGGCCAATATGTGGTATCAGATATCAACCAGGTCATTATCATTCTTTTACTTTATTAGTCTTACCCGCCTCCACAGGAACAATTTTGCTTATCAGGAAACGCCAAAGGTTTAGAAATAAATGTTCGCTTTCCAAACATATTTAAGCCCAGCTGAAACACTGGGTATTTATTTAGCATGTTTACACTATTTACATTATTCGGGCTGGTGTCTTCATCTTTATTATCATATTAACGACGTTTCGACCGTTGCACGCATAGGCCTTCTTCAGGTGATAGACGTTGGAATTTCGAAACGAACCCATTATTTAGTCTACCCGGGTAGATTGTTCTAGTTCCACGTGCCGCGCCTTTTCTGGATATCTCAGTTTCAGTTATTTTCCTTTATTAACTCATCTCCCCAAGTTTTTCTTCGTGGCCAGGTATTGAACTCACAGATTTTTAGGTCAAGTCATTTTAGCCCGTGGAGGAAATAAGTTGAGACACTACTATTTTTTTAAACTTTAATTCACCCAATACGAGACTCAAGAGACACTCAAGGCAGAGTTAATAATTGAGATTATTGTAAGCGACCGGGAAGAAGGAAGTATGAAGCGCATATTATGAGGATATGTAGGATGAATAAGAGTTAACGTTAAATTTGAAGAGGTTAAGATTGCAGTGTTCAGGGAAGCATCCCATTGGGAGTTTGTTCTACAAAGGAACAGTTTTAGGGAAGAAGCTGTCTAAGTGGAATTTGCTCCTTATCAAAGAAGACAAAGATTGCTGTAAGGGAGGAAAATTAAGAAGTAAGAAATACATGTTATGAGGATTGGTAGGATAAATAACGGTTAAATTCACTTAGGAATGGTATGAATCCACCTCTTCTACCCCTAGCTATAGGTTAATTAGTAGGTATTGTGTCATTATTATCTCCTCCAAAATGATTACAATCTAAAAAATATGTCTCTACATATTTTCAGGGATGCTGTTCTGATGAGCTCTCGTCCCTGATACCTTGACCGCATGAATTTAAACGCACTACTAGATTGGTAATTAGGTCTCATCGGTTTACCGTTGAAATGATGTAACCGTAAGTTTTGTTCGAATAGTTTGTTTTCTTGCCTGTGGGACTCCCTTCCGATTTTTTGTTTCAAAACTTCATTTCTTGTTCTTTCTCTTCATTAAAGTCTTCTCATTCTCGTCAACCCGATAAGTCAATACGAGTCCCAAGAGCCACTTAAGATAGGGGGTTACTGTGTAGTGTTGTATGAGCGAACGAAAGTGATGTTCATTGGGCTAGGCAGGAAAGATAATGGTTAAACCTAGACTTTAAAAAGTCATGATTTTAGTGATTTTGAAACCATCCTGCCGGGATTTTGTTCTATAAAGCAGCAGTTCTTTGGAGTAAGCTGTTCGTGTTGAACTTCCTCCTTACTAATGGAATACAAAGGGAAATGAGGATAATTCACCTTTGTGTGCGTGGTATGGTGGGTCCCAGTTGTAAAGGCCATGGGTTGGTGGGACTAAAGAACGTAGGTCCTCAGAACACAGGCCGTGGAACTAGCGATGTTTCGTCTGTGGGGAAGTAGTTGTAGGGTGGGGAATATAATTCATTACTCACAAGGCAGCGTAAACGCTTTTGAACTCAAGACAGGCAAGTGAGGATTGGTCAGCTCCTTCAACCCAGATAAGGAAGCAATATTACATTTTTGGTCTGCCCTGGTTCTTGTAAAGATAGAGTATAGCAGGGAAGTGTCAGATACTTACTGGAGTGGTACAATGAATCAGCTATTTTATAGCATCTTTAGCAACAGATCGGATAGATGTGTTCCACTTGAGGTCCCAATAGATGTTCAAGAGAAGCCTTGAGAAAAAACGCATTCATTATGATGGGTGAAAATTCGGGGTCTGCTCGGTGGTGGTGTAATGTTAATAGTTTCTTTTTGGTTATATTGAATTTTATAAAGCAGCTGAGTCACCTTGGCTAAGTCAGAGGTGAGATGAGCAGCTTGGTTCTCGTCTTCTAGATTTTGTGGAGGTGCAGCCGTAAACTGCTACATCATCTGCATAGATGCTCACTAATGATCGGAGTATGCTTCTAGGTAGATTATTAATACAGAGCAAAAAGAGGGTAAGATTGAGGATAGAATCTGTCGGCATTGATCATATATGAGCTTTTCATGACTGACCGTTAATTATGACCTTCAGGGACACACCTGTAAGGAAGGACTTGATAATTGAGAAATATCTTCCAGATATTTCATAGTTGGAGTGTTTATGTAGCAGTCACCGATGCCATACCTTGTCAAAGGTCTAGAATATATCCAGGGCAATGGTCTTCGTAATGAATTTAAGTGCCTCGCTGATTCTGTAAGTAATGGGAGTTAAAGCCTCAGTTGTGGACCTATCAGGGCGAAATTCATACTAGTTACCACTCAGGAGGTTGTTCCTGTTGAGGTGTTCAACAACCCTCTTGTTCATTGTAGTTAAGTTTACAGATGACACCAAAAAACTAATGGGTTGAAATTGCAATAGATATAATCGCTCACCTGCATTCTTAAAACCGTTGACACCTTCTGTTGAAGGGGTTCTCCCCTTTTTAAACAAATGGACTCACCCAGTATATACATATACTACGGCTACGTGAAGACCCGAGAGAGCAAGACCAAAGAGTCGAGTCCAGAGTGACAGAGTAAAACGTTGTAGGTAACCGGAAGAGTGAGGGTGAGGTAACATCGTTGTAGGAGTCACAGTGAGCGAGCACGTAGACGTAAGAAGTCATACAGCGATACTTCAATACCAAAGACTGTATATATATATATATATATATTGCTACTAACCCGTATTCCGGGAACTACTAACCTGCTTTACCAGTTTGTATTATTACGTTAATATATTAATTTCATACATTCATTCTTGGCGTTTGTTGTTTATTGGTACCGGATTTCAACCTGGAGGAAATAAGATGAGACACTACTATTTTTTAAAACTTTAATTCACCCAATACGAGACTCAAGAGACACTCAAGGCAGAGTTAATAAGTGAGATTATTGTAAGCGACCTGGAAGAAGGAAGTATGAAGCGCATATTATGAGGATATGTAGGATGAATAACAGTTAACGCTAAATTTGAAGAGGTTAAGATTGCAGTGTTCAGGGAAGCACCCCCTTGGGAGTTTGTTCTACAAAGGAACAGTTTTAGGGAAGAAGCTGTCTGAGTGGAATTTGCTCCTTATCAAAGAAGACAAAGATTGCTGTAAGGGAGGAAAATTAGGAAGTAAGAAATACTTGTTATGAGGATAGGTAGGATAAATAACGGTTAAATTCACTTAGGAATGGTATGAATCCACCTCTTCTACCCCTAGCTATAGGTTAATTAGTAGGTATTGTGTCATTATTATCTCCTCCAAAATGATTACAATCTAAAAAATATGTCTCTACATATTTTCAGGGATGCTGTTCTGATGAGCTCTCGTCCCTGATACCTTGACCGCATTTCAACCTGGAATCCACAACACCTTCCATAGACTTGCGAATCATCTCTCCTTCAGGCGGGGGTTGAACAGTTTACCAGAATTGAAGATGATTCTGGGTTGATATTCTTATTAACAACCATTGTGATTTTGTCCGGAAACCTTCTTAGAGTGAAGGCTTTGGATAGGTTTGGAAAATTCCCCCGCTGTGAGAGATACATTACACAGTTTTTGCTCCATGAGAAGTGGGTGTCAGGTAAGGCATAGTCTTTATCGTTTATCCTTTATCTTTAGAGCGATACAAATACAGAAGGACGTGTACCTATGTTTCATAGACTACGCAAAGGCCTTCGACAAAGGACGCCATAAGGATCTGTTGGAACTGCTCAACATCCTTAATATATTTGGGAAAGAACCTATACTGGCGACAAACGACATTCGTGCGAATAGAGAACGACCACGGTTTTTTGTATATATATATATATATATATATATATATATAACTAGTGAGTTAGTCCAAATGCCTTAACTCCCTTTATAGTCTACCAATAGAAGGTTAACCAATCAGAAGACGTAGAATATTCAGTCCGTCGTGTATAAAGGCGGCCATTTTTGTTCACTCTACCCGAATGTCCAGTCCAGCTTGTCAGGCGAAGAGAACCAGAAGGACGAACTATGCTCTGCTACTTTTATCGAAATATCCACTGCTCACCTGAACAACGCTTTCCTACTGTCTTCGAAATATTCACTGCTAACCTCTGGATTCTATACTCGAAGACGACCGTCATGATGAATAACGGTTCAGCGAATATACAAGAATAGAAAGGGGCGTAAGGCAAGGATGCATATTCTCACCGGACCTATTCAACCTATACAGCGAGGCAATTCTAAGAGAATTGGAAATCCTACCGAGATTCAGCATTAGCGCCACAATCTTAACAACATAAAATATGCAGATGATACAGTACTGATAGCAGAAACGGAAAAGAAATTACAAAACCTCCTACAGAAGTTTAGAGTTAGAGGTAAATTTAATTGCAAAGAGCCTTATGTTGTCATATGAAGATGTAATAACTTTAGGGCCATTTATGCTCGTTGGTACAGACTCTTTGCCCCTATTGAGAGTTTAATTCGAGATTATCCAGAACTCTTCCAGAATTCTAAGTCTTTTGTTTTCAACTTTGTCTTGGACTGACTGCTCTTTGTGTTTTCTAAAACACTCGTGTATTGCTTTCGGACAGTCTGTTATGTACCAGGTTTGGCTATTCGGTTTCTGCTGGAATTTTTCCTTTGGGATAAAATTGTTAATGCTTGATAGGATCCTTTTGGATATGAGGTGAGGTAGTTCTGGAAACTCTCTTTTTCCGAAGACAGCTGAGAAAGGATGTTCAACAATGCACGACCTGAAGCTGTCCCAATCAGCTTTGTCGTAGTGAAAGATCATCCTGTGAAATGGTCCATCAGAGGGATGCTTTCGGTGTGACATTGACCAGCGAGTGGTCCCAAGGGTGGGAGCACTTCAACGGGGCATTTTTCAGGGGATGATGTGGGAAAGACGTCGAGGTGGTTTACGTGATGACACTTTTTGTCAGGTATACTAATGGGCTTATCAACTATGTGAGTCGGATCATAAGTGATAGAGCAGCACTGACAGAACCAAAGATCGATCATTTTTCAGCATCTTTAGCGACGAATTGTATTAGTTTCACTTGGTGTTTGGTGTGAACTTAAGTCTCCTGTGTAGAATTTGTTATGGTAAGGTATATGTTGTAACAGTAGAAAAACCGGAATTCGTTTAACAAGTTTATTTTATTTTGGTACAGGTAAACATAATGTAGAATAGATACTAGCGAAGAGAATGTTTTGCCGTGAATGACAGCAGAAGTGACTTCTGTTATTGCTCCTCCTGATACTCCTCTTGATGTGGGCTTATTTTTATGCCTTTCGTCCGACGACTGAGTCCAAACATGGAGGGAAATATTCTCGCTCACAACATTATGGCTGCAGCTTATTCTGGTGTGAACCAGGTTTGGCTATTCATTTGATTTATTTATATATATATATATATATATATATATATATATATATATATCCTGGCGGATGAACATTTCCATAGCTGAAAGAATTCATTCAGAAATAAGAGCGATTGTTCTGGTGGTTCTATTTTTGTAAACTGCTTAGTGAGGAGCTTCTGCCAAGTAAAGTCTGAAGCTACTGCAGTCAGCTATTGAATGTCACATCAGAGGATGCTTTCGGTTGGGCATTCATTTTAAGATATGCTCAGCCAGTCGTCAGATATGCCCAAGGGAGGTAACTCTTCACCAGTGCTGGATAGGATATGAGAAAAATGCCTTGGGGGTTTGCGTGTTGCATACGGAATACGAGTCAACTTATCTACAATATTTGTCAGTCCGTAAGCGACGGAGAATCATGAGATTATCTGCCATCTTCATCAGTTTGGCTTGAGTGGATTAACCACACCTTATGATGAATATTAAATACGAATTCTAGCTGAGAGGATATCGTCAATTTTTTCAGCTATTTCGTCAAGGATAACAAATCGATTACCATGTGGACGATACACAGTGAAGATGAAAGGCATACTGTCTTCGTGGTAATATCGACTTGCTCGCGATGAAATAATTAAAAAAAATATAAACGGCTTCATTTTAACGACTCCATGCTCAGAATGTTATCAAAAAGCGTAATGCAAATGTAAAAGGACGTGTATCTAAGTTTTCATAGACTACGTAAAGGCCTTCGAGAAGGATGCCACAAAGATCTGTTGGAACATTAGCCTTGATATATTCGGGAAAGATATGCTAATAATCAAAACCTATACTGGCAGTAAACAGCATTCATGCGCATGGAGAACGAGTTCAGCTAATATACAAGAATAGAAAGGGGCGTAAGGCAAAGGTGTGTCTTCTCACCGGACTTATTCAACCTATACAGTGAGGCAATTCTGAGAGAATTGGAAATCATACCGGGATTCAGCATTAGCGGCCACAATCTTAACAACATAAGATATGCAGATGACACAGTACTGATAGCAGACACGGAAAAGAAATTCCAAAACCTCCTGCAGATGTTAGCGAAGCCGAGCTAGAAAAAAGGAGTACAAGAAGATAGAATTCATGGTCATCAGTAAAAGGATGAGCCAGAAATGCGATTTTTCAGGTCGGGGACACTAAAATCAAAGAAGGTGCGGAAGTTTAAATATCGAGGAAGTGTTTTGACAGAGGACGGTAAGCGCGATACTGAGATCCGAAGACTTATTGGGATGGCCAAAGACACATTCCAAAAGCTGGGCAGAGTATTGCCAGGCAGGAGGATTTCTTTGGTAACAAGGAAAAGAATACTGAGCTGTTACGTGACATCTATCCTCCTTTACGGCAGCGAATGTTGGACTGTCTCCTCAAAGATGAAGAAAAGCCTCGAGGCGACAGAGATGTCGTTCTACAGAAGAATGCTGATTTGAAAAGAATTTTTGTTATCGACTAGAATTTTCCTTAAAGGTCCTTATGGGTTCATAAATGTTTTTTAATCGCACTCTGCTTCGAGAGTTGACATGTAAAGCGTCTTCTTAAGGAGGTAGTAGTGCGTCCGATATACGTAATTGGTTTTTCATAAGTAACACAGTCTTGTAATAGGGACTGAAATTAGTACACTATATTGGTCACCGCTAGTTTAAAATGTTAGAATGCTTGAAAACGCATTAATATATATATATATATATATATATATATATATATATATATATATATAGTTGGTTTCGTCCAAAAATATCGATCCCCACTAACAAACAATATATAAATTTAAATAGAAAATAATATACTACATAAGATAATACTATAATAATATAATACTATAATAATATAAAAATATGTTGAACACCTTTCAACATCATCACTTCATAAGGCACCAGAGGTGTTGAAACAAAATAGCTATTTTTTTTAGTGATTTTATAACATATTGTTGTAGAGTGGTTTCACAGTGGAGGCTTGTATTTGTACTAAGTCGGTCCTAAAATAGGTTCAACGTACAAAACGTTAGGAACTTGATATAATAGGTAATGATGCAGAGAAATCTAGTTGGGGTCGCTGATACTTTAGTATCCGACTAACGGTCGTCCGGCATCGACTGACTGTCCAACTGAGCGACTTAGCGACTGCCTCGTTATTCTTACTACTCCTACTTATTATAGGTGGGAGAATCTATTAACTATAGAATAGTTATGTTATAATTTTCGAATAGATAATTATATATATATATATATATATATATATATATATATATATATATATATATATACCGTCATCCACAGACAGACTGTTTCGCAGCTCATCAGTGTTGCTAGACATCCGGTTGCCTCCAGCACTGAATTGGTGTCAATCGGATATTCTAACCATTAAGCCATCGGCGCACGGTAGGGAGGAAAGTGATTTTTTAGTGTGTTTATTTTTATAAACACGCCGTTTTGACTGGGAGTGACTCAATTCGCATTAGCGAAGAGTAAAAAAATATATAGCTATAATAGTCACTGTTTACCAACCCACATCTCCTCCCCAGAGAGCTCAACTGAAATTAATTTTTCAGGAGCCAATGTACCGTCATCCACAGACAGATAATTAACTCTCAGTTTTTCATTTTTTAATGCTTGTATCGTATGTGACACTTCAGACCCGCTAGTGTCCTGCATACAAATATCATATTGAACAACAATAAAGGTATATTCTGGACATACCTACAGGAATATTTGCTGTAAATTTTCGTCGTTGGTTTTCGTTTAATTGAAAAAGTTCAATCCGACTGATTTCGAAATTTCTGATACTACTCCGGTACAAATACCTTCTGTTATTTCTATCCAAGGCAACGCACTCGGCATTAGTATGAGGGACATTGGTAGCTGTAAGGTTACTCTTTTTGCTTGTCTTCATCCCCAAGCCACGGCAGTCCAACAGCCCTTGTCAACTGTTAAGCTGGCTATACATGAGGACCTTAGATATTCTATCGTCACTCTTTCTTTCAACATGACCGACCCAGTGAAGTTGTGAGTGCACCAGGAAAGTCTCAGTTCCACCAATGTTGTATTTTGCGAGAGTATGAGCATTGGATACCTTATCGTCAAAAGTATAGCCACAGATCGCATGGAGACAATTTTTGTGGAAGACATCCAACGGATTGATTTGGGACTTATATGGGTTCCATAATTCTAAGCTTTACAACAGTGTGGTTAAAAAGGCTGCTCTATTTTGGTGCCTAATTTGATACCTCTCTCATTCCATAGTCGGAGGCGAAGTTTCCCAAATGCACTTGTAGCTTTGGGGATACGATTTGTTATTTCCTCATCAAGAGATGCATTTGCGTTCATCTTGTTTCCTAAATATGTAAATGACTTCACATATTTTCACGTTCTTCGCATCAATCTGCATAGGAATGTCTGGGAATTGATGAACTGGCAGAAATTGTCTGACACTCCGAATCTGCTTTGGACGAGGAGGCTGCGAGTGGATTATCTCCGGTTTTTTTTATGCTAATAGTAAGGCCAAAAGCTTTTCACGCAACAGACAAACGATTGGCGAATTATATAGAGGATGTATCAAAAATAATTTTACAAACATTGGGGGTGGGTTCTTCACACCAAAAAAAGTTTGATGACTCGGCTGCCTTCGGTCTGGAAACAGAATCTGATACTGCCGTGCAGCCTCGCGCCCATTACCATTCGTACGGCCGTATGTAAAAAATCATATTTGCCTGCTCCCGATATGAATATCCTGCCATTGTTAAATGGAACACTTCTGAGTTGACTCACTACTACACACATTAAACGTTGAAGACAGACTAGCCACAAATGTACACGAATGTCAAATGTAACCTAGTCTACAGAGCAACACAGCGTCATCAATCATAAACTCGTTTTAAACTTAATAACTCAAAAATGAAGGATTTGCGGACATTATATGGAATTTTGTCCTTGGTTTGGTGTTAGGAATCCGGCCCCAGAGTTTGTAAAACTATTTTTGATACACCCTGGATAAAGTTACATAAACAAAAACCCTAGAAAAACAGAAGACAAATTAGGAAACAAATCGTAAAATAAATAAACACAAACATCGAAAAGTTTGATAATTGTGAAAAAGATAACAGAAGCAAAAATATAAATCGAGATTTAAGCCTAAAATACTCAGAAATTATGAAGTCATTATTTATAACATAAAAATAATCTATACTACTCTTTTGATAGTACTACTCGAACGAGAGAAGGAAATGGAATGTTGATAAATATAATTTTAGGTATGGAAAATAAGACAATCAATCTTCAGGTTAGTTGTACAAAACAAATACGAATACACAAAAAACCGGTAACTGTAAAAAGTTGTAATAAATAATAAAAAAATATATGCATATATAACTTCAAATGAATATTGAAATACAAAACAAATACGAATACACAAAAACCCGGTAACTGTAAAAAGTTGTAATAAATAATAAAAAAAAAATGAATATATAACTTCAAATGAATATAATAATGATAATATATATCAGTGAGTTATGTGTCATGTGTGATACACGTGTAGGCGATCATGTATCGAAAGATACATGACTGACGAGTCAGATTTTTCCCGCAGTAGGTTGCGGTAGACCAGTTGTCATCCAAGGCTATAGAACCCGGTCTATCCTGCTATTTACCTATAACTGGGTTAAATTTTAATTGAGGATTTATTTTTTTCCCAATGTAATTGATTTGACTGGAATTCGAACTCAGTTCTCCATTACTCCACCGATAATATATATAACAAATGAAATAAAAAAAAAATGCGAATTGTATTAAATTATTGTCCTGTTTACTTTTTGGAGCTTTAAAAAATCTGGAGGTCATAATGAGTTCAGAACACCGCTTAGATATATAAATCCACTGCCCGAGTCGAACGTGATAGACAAATTCAGTAATAACCATTAATACATCGAAAACAAAAAGCCATATTGTTCATCTGAAAGAAGACCGCGTGAAGCGAGATCCTTAACCAATTCAAAATAGATTAGAGCCTCTAGTACATTGTTTCATGTAATTATATTCTGAACATCTCATAACCATTGGTAGGTTAATGACATTTCTAGTGTGAAAACATTGCCTTGATTAAATAGAATTTGACACAGTTTTGTTCCTATGTAAGCCAGATAGCTTTTTACAACGAAACTGACTTTATATTGATTAGCTGTTTATACAATTTAAGATTCAACAGTTTTATTCAAGAGTGCTATTTTCTAAAATTCAAAAATTGCGTATTTGAAGGATTTTTATTTTTATCATGAGACAATTATAAACATTTGAAATATTTGATTGTTTGATTGCCTCTAACAGAAAGGAATTTAAAATGGACTTTTGCCATCAAAGTGTCGAAGCAGATGGGGATCTGTTTACTAAAATATAATTACGCCCCTGTTTACAAATAATAATAATAATAATAAATAAATAAATAAATAAATAGCAAACACACAGCAAAGGCGTTGTTTGTCTTTCACACGATTCTAACTGTGCTTTTAATTTTCTAACATTTGGAACCTTGCTCAGCATCATATCCATGTCTATGTGTTAACATCCGGGTATTTTTAATGTCACTATGGATTTTAAAATTTCAAGAATCTATTTGTATTTTTTCAAACTTGTTTTTAAAATCGACCTAACAGCAAGAACCACATTTACAATTGCGGTCCATTATATTTGTGTGTAATAAATCAAAGACAAACTCTATTTATTTCGGTTCATTTATTTGGCCTCGACAATTTCTGTGTATATTTTTCAAGATCCGCACATATTGGCATTGTATATATCTATTTGAATTCGAACAAGATACATAAACTTAATGAGAACAGAATATATATATATATATATATATATATATATATATATATATATATATATATATAAGTCATTATACTCTTATTGGGAAAATTTTAGGTGTATTGGCTTGTAAATGAACAAACCAATACCCAAGGAAAAAATAAGGAAAAAAAAAAAGAAAGAACTAAGAACAAGTAATTGAAAAAACAATCGTCCAGAGTTCAAGCATTCAGAGTCCAAAGTAAAAAAACCTCCGACACCTTTAAAGCAAAAATAACTAAGCAAAGTGCTCAATACACTAAGTAGAGCAAATCTAATTATGAAATAAAAAGCCAGGGACTTTCATAGTTATATATATATTCTTAAGGAGGTAAAAGTGCGTCCGATATACGTAATTGGTTTTTCATAAGTAACACAGTCTTGTAATAGGGACTAAAATTAGTCATTCACTATATTGGTCACCGCTAGTTTAAAATGTTAGAATATATTGAAAAACGCATTAATATATATATATATATATATATATATATATATATATATATATATATATAATTATTTTTATAAAAAAAATTTATAACATAAGTATGTTATAAAATCACTACAAAAATAGCCATTTTGTTTCAACACACTCTGTGTCTTATCAAGTGATGGTGTTGAAAAGAAAATAAATGGTTTTAAAAGTTTCAGATTAATTAACGATCCTACACTAGGGGGGGAGCATTGTTACAAAAGCTAGAATAACCAATCAAAAAACGAAGTACAGAAAGATTCAAAAGCTTGACAACAAAATCCTGCTATTATAGCTATTTAGATCTTTAAATACGTGTAATATTAAAAATAATTTTTACTAACTAATAATTATAAATTTATATGATAAAATTTAATATTAAAATTAAAAACTGGCAATTTTTAAAATCCAAATTTAATCACTATTAAGTTAAAAAAAACTACAAAATTATTGAAAAAAAAAAAATATATATGTTTATTCAATTCATTTCTTCATTGAAATTACGTCTGACAAGACAAAAAGCTACAATTCGTCCGGTCATCTGATAATACATGTATATATTTTTTTTTCTTTTCCGTTTTTATTTTAAAGTTTGTGAATATGGTCTTAAACTCACGCGTGACACAAAAAAAACACAATCAGATTATAATACATACGCATCCAGACATAATTATAGATACATACACACACACACACACACACACACACACACACACACACAACACAAACACATAACTTGAAAAAAAAAAAAAAAAAAAAAAGGAAGAGGTGGGGGAATACATGAACAACTCCACAGCCCTTTACGAAAAAAGGAGACGTGGAAACTAACACTTATACACACACACAGTTAAATGTGAATACACTCTACATACACATAGACACCGATATATACACAAACATACATCCACAATGGCATAGACATTGAGAAATCACAACCAGTAAATATTTCAGACTTAAATAAATGCTAACCACTTATTGAATTATAACTTAAGGGAGCAAATATATAAAGATAAAAATGTTTAAAATAATATTATTTAATATATTAAAACGAAAACACTAAAACAATAAATATCAATAAAAATATATATATATTATTAATCATATAAGTTGATAATAGTTTCATTATATATTTGGCAAAGAAAAACAGGATAAAGAAATCCACAAATATATATATATATATATATATATATATATATACACGGCAGCAAAAACAAATTAACACACATAAAAAAAAAAAAAAATATATATATATATTCATACATACATATACGTACAGAAATACACACGAATAAATATATAAACATAAACATATACGTACATATACATATCTATGATAACAAGTACATATGTACGTACATATACATATAAACCTAAATACACACACATATATACACACATAGACTTTTATCCACACATACTTAGATATATAAAAACAGTCATGATATACCAAAGTTTCCATACCTACACATACACACAAACTCATACATAATAGGTTCCAACACACACACCTATATATATACATACACAAACATACATAAATATATATACACACATACATACATATCTACAAATAAACATATATATATATCCATAAATATATCTACCTGCAATAACAACCACCCATATATACATGCATACATAAAAAATACAACAACTTTCAACCAAATACATATATAAACGAACTAACATATAGATACATAAATATACCTTCAAACACCAACACACAGCAATATACATATAGTCTAACATACAAATATAAAACACATTCATACAAACAGAAATATACTTAAATATAAATACACATACACAATAAAATAGGACATACAGATATATATACATATATATATATGCACACACGCATATATATATATACACACACATACACACATACACATACATATATATATACAAATATATTGTGGCACAAAGCTGAAGTCAAGGGGCATCCAGTGAGGAACGAACTCATTACTCAGTCGCACCCAATCTAGTGAACCATGCTGGCCAACCATTATACTGTCGTGATTTAATCATATACATACCTGTACATACTCACACACACACACACACACACACACATACATATATACACACATACATATATATATGCATATATATATATATATATATATATATATCCAACCATATACACACATACACACATATATATATATATATATATATATATATAAACAAATATATATATATATATATATACATACATACATACATACATATACATACATACACACACACACACACACAAATACATACATACACACACACCCATACACACATACATATATAGGCACACACACACACATATACAGTAATAATTATTAACCTTTTTCTCATAATCTACCTTACCTTCCCACATAATATATATATATACATATATACACACACACTCACATATATATACATACATACATACCCCACACATACACCCTCACATGTAAAAAAAAAAAAAAAAAAAAAAAAAAAAACATAAATACATTTATACACCAACCTACACATTCCTCAGTGCAAATACTCTAACCAACACATAAATAAATATATATATATTTACACCAACACTGATAACACTATGCAGGTAAACAATACACACTTATATCGTAAGTATGACCATTATGCAATAAAAATACTAATCTATTAAAAATACAGCGACATATCATTATCATTTAAAAGTATACGACCCCTACACTAAGTTAAATTTATAACGGTGTTTACAATTTACTGTCAGTTCATATCTTTGATTTAAGAGATCAGCCTTGTTTTTAAATCTAATAATTTCAAATTTTTCATTAAGGCATAGGTAACATGGGGTATATAGGGAGTTACATGTACGAGCTTTCGTAACCAAACTCCATTTAATCGTAGGTGTTTTGTTCTTATCTTTTAGATTCCAAAAATACTTGGATAATGAAGTCATTATATATATATAGTTGGATTCGTGTAAATATCGATCCCCACTAACAAACAATATATAAATTTAAATAGAAAATAATATAATACTACATAAGATAATACTATAATAATATAATACTATAATAATATAAAAATATGTCGAACACCTTTCAACATCATCACTTCATAAGGCACCAGAGGTGTTGAAACAAAATAGCTATTTTTTTTAGTGATTTTATAACATATTGTTGTAGAGTGGTTTCACAGTGGAGGCTTGTATTTGTACTAAGTCGGTCCTAAAATAGGTTCGACGTACAAAACGTTAGGAACTTGATATAATAGGTAATGATGCAGAGAAATCTAGTTGGGGTCGCTGATACTTTAGTATCCGACTAACGGTCGTCCGGCATCGACTGACTGTCCAACCCACTGAGCGACTTAGCGACTGCCTCGTTATTCTTACTACTCCTACTTATTATAGGTGGGAGAATCTATTAACTATAGAATAGTTATGTTATAATTTTCGAATAGATAATTTTATTTTTATATATATATATATACAAGTATATAATTGGTATATACGGAATGAATTCCAATGACCAACAATTACTATTCTTAAAAGAGTTCTCAATACAAAGTAGAGCAGATATAATTATTTAAAAAAAAATTATAACATAAATATGTATAAAATCACTACAAAAATAGCCATTTTGTTTCAACACCCCTGGTGTCTTATCAAGCCTTGAAACAAAATGGCTATTTTTGTAATGATTTTATAACATATTTATGCTATAAATTAAAAAAAAAATAATTATATATATATATATATATATATAACTATGTACCTAAAGAGCCAAGTAAACCTACCTAGATCGCCAGCCAGCTTGACGTGACGATACGTGTAGGTGAAACCTGGGTAGGCTTACCTGGATCTTTAGGTTCATAGTGTATTGAGCACTTAAAATAGTTACTTTTTGCTTTACTCGGTTTGGAGGTTTTTTTTTCTTTGGACTCTGAGCTGGGATTCTGGTCGATTGTTTTCCAAACGAGTATAACTATTTATATTTATATTATTACTATATATATATATATATATATATATATATATATATATAAAAGTGAACATTTAAGACAAAATTCAGAGGCGACAGGCTGTTTCATGCTAGGCGCTGCTGTTTCACGCTAGACGCGGCTGTTTTAAGCTAGACGCGGCCTGGCGATTGCGTCTAGCAAGAAACAGCCTGTCGACTCTGAGTGTTGACTTCAATGTTCACTTTTATATTTACATGCTCTCTATCTCTGATATTGAGCACTTTATCTCATAAATATTGCGCACCTTAAAACTATATCTCTTCACACACACACACACACACACACATATATATATATATATATATATATAATACGAGCTTACCTCGGTAAGAAACTAACGAAGATTTATGAGTGCTGGACAATATTTAGAGTTGTTTTTATTTTTGACTTTGATCTTTCTTGCATATTTTTGTTTTCTTTCTTTTTGTTGCAACACATTTTATTTATCTCGCCATCCACTGAAGTGTTAAAAAAAGTTCTAGCATCACTCCTTCATAGTCAGCCTATGAACTTTTCAGCCGACCCTTGAAAGAAACAATGCAGTTATTAATAAAAATATTTGAAATCAATGCCTGCAAGATTTCACAGCTCTAACATCAATCCTCCATAGCCTATGAACTGTTCGTCCCGTCATCGAACCTGGAAAGAAACAATGCAGTTATTAATAAGATGAGTTGAAATAAACGCGTGCTAGATTTCACAGCTCTAACATCACTCCTTTACAGGTGTGGAGGCAGTCTACACAGATTTTAGGTGGAAAAATAAAATCCGAGTGTCAGGTCTACAAATTATAATACAAAATTATAAACAACGCGAAGAAATGATCTTCGCAGAAAAGGAAGAAAACCAAGTTAAATATGACGATATCATTTATACAGACCGGTACTTATATTTACATATTGGAAATGAATGTTGTTTGTTGTGGCCATGAAGAGACCAATAGTTCAATGTGATTTGTTGCAAGTGAGTCAACAAAGTTACGAAGTTGTTTTGCTGCGAGTGAGTCTGCAAAGTTCGAAGTAATATGCACGCCAATATGTGTGAGTGCACCACACGCTAATGAAACATGGGTTTGTCTGTTGACTGATTTCGTGCGATAGCAGTAATTTTAAAACACAGTGAACAAAGAAATTTGAGATAAGACTTACATCGCCACGGCTTTGTATGTAGGAAAATCATCGTTGACTGTGACGTTGTCATGTTAACATTTGTCATGGCTGGGCTGGTTCACTGACTGTTCCATTACGCAGATCTGTCTTAAGTCAGTTCTGTTTCAGATCTGGTCTTGACTGTTACTGACAAGCCGTTTTTATCATTTTGAGGTCGACTCCGAATCGCTAGCTGAATTTTGCGAGGGAATGTATTTAATAACCGTGCCCCAACCTACTCCCAGGTCATTTGGAGTTCAACTGTGCGGACGTCGTAGAAAGCACATCATATGACTTGTCATATCCAATCAGATTCCAGAAACCAGTTATTTAATTTTGGAGCAGTGTTTGTAGAGAATTGTAAAAAGTTTTTCGTATCTACTGAATTTAGTGAGATTTATTTGAAGGCATCTCTTACTTGTTTGTGCTTCACTATTGGCCGTAAAATATAGGAGTTTATATCCAATAATAGTTAGCCTATGAACTGTTTAGCCAAACCTCGTAACAGGAAAGAAACAATTCAGTTATTAATAAGAACCATTGAAATTAATGCGTGCAAGATATCACAGATCTAGCATCATTTCTTCAAAGTCAACCTATGAAGTTTTCAGCTCACGTTCGTAGTATAAATATTAACTTTTATAAAATTTTAACTTGGAATTTTTTTTTTAAATTTCGTAGGGTAATCAAGAATATGCTTTGTTATGGAGAATGAATATTTTCATGACTTTAACAAAGAGAGCAATTTATAATGAATTTACATGGCAGACTGAAATTTAAAATGATCACCTCTTGGGGTGGTGCGTTTCTGTAGGGAAAAACACTTCCATTCTACTGATAAAACACTTCCATTCTACTGATAAAACACTTCCATTCTACTGTGAAAAAAAACTTCCGTTCTCCTAACAAGACATTCTACTGACAATGCACTTCTATTCTTCTGAGAAAACAACCTCGTTATATTGAGAAAATACTTTCGTTCTACTGACAAGACACATCCGTTGTATTGAGAAAATAATTCTGTTCTACTGACCATACACTTCTGTTCCGTTCGACTGAGAAAACTCTTCCCTTCTTCTGACAATACACTTCTGTTCTTATGAGAAAATCAATCCGTTCTACTGAGAAAATACTTCCGTTCTACTGAAAAGACACTTCCGGTCTACTGAAAAAATACCTTCCAGTTAATCTTGGGATAGAAATGCATTACTTATAATTTTAAGATTAAAATAAACTGCTAACGATTTAAGATAAAATTATCTTGTAAATGGCTTTACGATAGAAATATATCATGATTTATTTTAAAATAGAAATAAATTGTGAATATTTTACGATAAAAATATATCAGAATATTTTAAATGACTTTTCGAACAATGTTACAACTATGTTAGTTTTGAGAGAGAATACATTAGAAATGATTTTAAGATAAAAATGGTTTTAAAATAGAAATACACTAAAATGTTTTTTTTTAGAGATAAATTAAAATAATTACTAGATGGAAATACAATACAATGGATTTAAAGAGGAGTGCTTATGATATCACGGTTGACAAGACAAATATGAACCAAACCCAAAGTGACATTTTTAAGTTGTCATCCGAAGACATTTTGAAAAGATTTCATTATTTTAATTTTACTGTCAAAATGTAGTCAGTGAATGGTAAATAATAAAATCCTTGCCATAGATGACAATCCTTTTCGTTTGTATTTTAAATGCATTCCTGCGACCAGGTTATTTATAGTTTTTTGTTTTTTTTTTTGTAAAATCATTTGCAATGTATTTTCATCTTAAATTTTTTGTAATTTATTTCTATCTTATTCGTTTTAATGCGTTTTTTTTAATTTTAAAATCGTTAGAAAAATTGTAAGGCAAAGTAGAAAAAATTTACTTCTGAAACATTTCTTCATCAGGACCTCATCGGACTAAATTTGTTATGTTGGTTCGACTACACATGCGCACGAACGATGGGTGCTGGGAAATTTAGATTTTTTTTAATATGTAGCCGAATTCATTTAGAGATTTTTTTTATTTTCTTTTTCTTTCTTTCATTTATGTTAGTAGGTATCCCACAATATGATATTAGATCTGCCAAGAATAGTGAAGGGTTGTAAGAGCCATGGCGTAAATTCACTGTAGATGACCATGCCATCAAGTTAATCTCTAGACTTTTACGTTGGAGTTAATTGTTTTCTCCTTTGATCAAAGTAACATTTTTATGGCAAAATTGCGGTCAGTCTCTTTACAGTGGGCAACTAATATATTTGACGTATTGTTTTGTAAAATGTCCCTTTTGTGTTCATATAATCCTTTATTTAGATTCCTTGCGGTTTCTCCTTATTTTTTGTGACAATTATTATAGACGACGGAGTAAACTCACCCTTCAGGTTTTAGCTTACTGTTTTGTATAGTATAGACTAAGTCTTTTATTGTTTTGGATGTAGTAGTAACAAATTTTATGTTGAGTTTAGATTCTTTTTGATTGTAAATGTGATAGAGTTAGTTGGCATGATAATATACTATTTTTTTATTCGTTGGGTTTCTTGATATATAAAAATAAATATCGTTATCTCTTACCGTCGACATGGAAAAACACAAAACATTTAAATTCATTGAAATATTTTGCAATCTTAAAATCATTTAAATATGTATCTTAAGTCGTCTGTTTCAAACAAGGTGCAAGATTTGTTTGTTTCAAATCGCATGATTATTTCTAACAGTATAAGGTTGCAGCGGGGTGGTCGAAATGACAGGATGGACAATAGGGAATGTTGAATTTTCACTCCTTATTAGAAAATTATTATTGCACTCGGTGGGTGGGGTTTGACGTGATAAGTACATACCCCCCCCTGCCGCCCCCGCAAATATTAGAGATTTCATCGCTTTCACCACTTCTCGAACATTTACTTTTAAAGATCGTCTGAAAAAATGTAACGAAAACCCTAGATCACGCAACCAAAAAATGGACGCTCCCATAGAAAGTCGAGTTTTGTATTTCTACCTAGACAAGTGAGCAAAAGAATTCGTTTATTAATGCATGGTATTAATATTGGTGTACATATGTACATTTGGAAAGTCCCTGAAAACCGTACCACGGGTTGACCCAAGCCTTGTGAGTGAAATCGTGTAGACGGAACCCTTGGGGGCCGTCGATAGCTGTGCTAGCACAAAGCCACAAGTCATTGTGGCCGAGGGCTTCAGCGTGTTGGCCTTGTTCAAATTGTTGATCACGCTGGGCAACACGCTCTTCCACAGAAACTGTAACTATCTGTTCAGCACAGTAGCTGTATAAACGACATGTGAGCTCTGTAGGTGCTGAATAAACACAAATGCGCCTGAGTAGGCGTCTTCAATAGGGATTGGCTAGTCACCCTAGTAGACGGGTATCCTCGAATGCGAGGGGCCAGATATACATATACATGCATATGTAAATTCTACAAGTCAGAAAATGATTTAGTATTTTGTTGGGTAAACTTTTGCTTTAATAACGGCCTTAATTGTTCGTGGCATGCTATAGACTACATTCTTTAGTAAGTCAACCTTCTTCGACAGATTTCTCCAGCATTTTTTAATTCGCGAAAAATCTCATATTCTGTGTTAACTTTCCTATGACGGGCACGCTTGTCCATTGTTGTCCAAAGGTTTTCAATTGGGTTATGATCAGGGCTCTGACTAGGCTACTGGAAGAGTTGCAATTTACCCTCGTCACGCTTTCTCTCTAGATAACGTTTATTCTTTAAAGCATTAAAATTAGGATCTTTATCATTACTAAATCATTTTTTGACTTGTATAATGTACATATGTATATCTGTATTAATACCCTGCCTTAATAAACGAATTGTATTACTCGCTTGTCTTGGTAAAAATACTTTTGGCTTTCTATCGGTGCGTCCATTTTTAAATTTTTTTTTTTTTTGTTGCCTCGAACCTGTTATTTCCGCAGATTTTTAGCTTACAAACTGATTTAAAAAAATTATTTCAAGAATAAATCCCAATAAAGTTAATACCTTTCTTATTAGACATGTAATTGAAAATATATTCAAACCAGAATTTTAATTATGAATTACCACAAGCAAAATAATCATTTTTTTACTGTATTTGATAAGTAAAAACTGTGTAAAATATTGCTAAACAGGCTAATCAATGAATAAAATTTATTCGATCATTTGTTAAATCATAATAAAAACCAAAAAATGGTAAACGTCTATAATAATACAGTGGGCACAAATGATTATAACATAATGACATCCTAATATAACTCAATTGTTCCCTATAATTTCTCTTTGAAGTAAATGAAAATCTGATTTGATGGCACAATGATTGAGTAATAATGTGTTTGTGCCATGCATCTTGTCCATAGACAACTTGTAAAGCTTCAGTAAATTAGAACTCTTATAAGACTGTGCTATAAGGCTTTCACTGATCATCGGAATGAAATTCCAGTGCTATGATTTGTAAGCTAAACGTATTCATTAAACTAGTTTCCTCAAAAAACGGTAAAACTTTTGGTGTTGATAATGATACCTTTAGAAACTGTAAAACTTGACAGAAAATCGATCTGTATAGAGGAAAATGGTAAGCAGTGGTTTTATATATATATATATATATATATATATATATATATATATACAAGTATAGGAGTGGTGTATATGTAATAAATTCCAATAACCATGAAATACTATTCTTAAAAGAGTGCTCAATACAGAGTACAGCAAATATGATTATTTCTTCGAAAATTATAACATAAATATGTTATAAAATGACATTCAACACCATCACTTGATAAGACATCACAAGTGTTGAAAAATGGCTATTTTTTTGTAGTGATTTCATAACATATTTATGTTATAATTTTTCGAAGAAATAATTATATATATATTATGTGTATGTGTGTGTGTTTGTCATATGAAAATGACACACACACACACACATACACACACACACACACATATATATATATATATATATGTATGTATGTATGTATAAATTTTAGTTACCCATTAACAAAGCAGAAAAGATAATAATGATATAGGTTAAAAAGATAACTCCCATCAGTATTAAAAAGAGTAATAATCACATTCACTATTCGGTCAATGTCGAATGTTTCCTTATGTGGAAACAGCTAATATTACGATCACAAAATCTCTTAGGTTTAAATTGTTGATGCTTCTTCATTAAAATAATATAATTGCGACTTCTCTTGACTAAAGTTTTCCGCTGACATGCAATGGAAAGATTATATCAAACAAATTGATGAGCCTACTGCTTGGAAAGTTGATGTGTGCATGCTAGACAATCTTCCTGCCTAGAATCTATCTTACAGATTTATAAGTCGGCCATTCGTTCATGCACTGAACATTGCAGCCACATCTGGTTTAGTGATCCTGCTATGTATTTAGAGATTCTTGATGAAATGCAATGAATAATCTGCAATGTTATTGGTCCAGACCTGGCACCATAGCTTCGGTCACTTTCCCACTTCCAGAACCAAGCTTTCCTAGGGTTTTTCTATAAATACTTTCATTGTAATTGTTCTGATGAACTTCCTTCGTTGGTACCTAGATTTTATGAATTTAATCGCAGTACTAGATTGGCGGTAAGGTCCCATTTTACAGCTGAAATGACTAAATCAAACCGTAAGTCCTCTGCTAATATTTTCTTCTGCCCGTCTCGATTATGGAACTCATTTTCAGCTTCATGCTTTCCAGCCAACTTTGATCTTTGTTATGGTAATTTGCCCATGCACGCATGGACTCTCCCAGCTATAAATAGGAGCAAGTACTGCCTTTTAAGAAGGAAAGTTTCCAGCAGTATGCTCTGACAGTCGGACCGAATATTTTTGCTGTAACACTCTCGTTTGTATATGTTTGTATTACTATTTCTGTTAATATATTTGTTTAAATCAATTCATCTCTTGTGTCTTTATTTATGGCGTTAACAAAGCCACAACAATCTTCAAAATCAATCATTATCTTTTGCCTTCTTTATCCTATTCTTTTATGGTTCTCTTTTCTTAATGGTTTCCTTTTCTCATATTCTCTAACACTCTTGCGTTTTAGTGGCTTTATTGCCTTACTTGGGGGTGAAATGATTAAAAAAATAAAAATCAGTCCTTTTCAAAGATATTATTTCTTGTCACAGAATGCTTTTGAACGAAGATACTTTTCTCTCTTTTTGTAAAATAAAAATGAAAAATAGTGTGAGACGATAAATCATTGTTCTGGCCTGAAAATCTACACAATATTTTTACGATGCAATTAATGCGTTTACATACCACGTTTGGTGAGAATAGTCTGGTATACACCACATAACTTGCAAATCTGGCAGATGCTAAAGATGCAAAAATCGACAATGTTTATGGAATTTGAGGCTTCAGTGAAGAGGCTACGTAGTTTCATTCCATCTTTGAAATTTGGAACAGAATACAACCCGTCTGAGTCAAAGATTCTTGAAAGACAACAGAATGATAACAATGAGTGACATTAAAAGAATTGGCGTATTTTCCTCATTTTTCAACATAGTTATTTGGTAAAACGTCAGGTCAACCCAGAAGCAGCACAGAATCTGATAGAGATTGTTTGAACGGCATCTGGTCTATTCTAAAATGGCGAAGTGATAAAAAATGTCGGCTAGTAGGTCATCTTATAAATAATTCTCGAAGTCTTATCGCGACTGATTGGATATTATCGATTTAAAACGTCTCAAGAATAACAATTCCTGATATTACGTTATCCCATAAATAACGACCGAAGACTGAAAGATATATCCACTCTTCTAAAATGCTTACAGGATAATGCTTGCTTTATGGTCGTCCCATATGTAATGTCCAAAAGCAGATAGCGATAGATAGAATGATGTTTTTGCTCACCTAAAACGCTTGAATAATAACAATATATAATATTACGTCACCCTATAAATACTGACTGAAATCTGAGTGATAAATTAAATATTTTAGCTCTCCTAAAATACGTAAATTATAAAAAAAAATACATGATATTAGGTCGTCCTATATATAATATCCGAAGTTAGCTAACATTTTTTATGCTTTTTCTTTTATTATACTGACCAATATGGCGGCCATCTATCAATCTTCAGAGAGCACGTCTCCAACTTTGATTGGAAGTTTCAGATCTGTTTTAATCGCTGATATCTGAAGCATCCCAACAAGGAAATGCTGGAGACTTAACAAATGTTTGCCTCGACTGCCACGTAAACCCTGAGTCAGAACATTAAATAAACGGTCAAATTTGCCCTCATGCAGAGGCAGCCGCTTAAAGAAAAGCATACTCGTAATGTCTGATAGGATCAGGCTGTTTAGCATTTTAGTTATTCTAACATGCCTAAATGATAACAATATATGTTGCCAGGTAACGCTATAAGTAATGTCTGATATCTGACAGACAGATTCATTCATGTTTGCTTTATTTTAAAATGCTTACAGGATAAAAAAAAAACTTGCCTATTAGCTTATCCCATAATATAAAGTAATATTCGAAATTTGACAGGCATATATTCTTAATATTTACCCTATCCGAATACGCCAAAAGGCCAATGTTTGATATTAGGTCATCCAATAAATGATATCCGAAATTTGATAGCGATACTTTGAATATTTTAGCTATTCAAAAACGCCTAAATTATAGCAATACATGGTATCAGGTCATCACATAAATAATGTCTGAAATCTAAAACCCTCAACTCAAGTCATTTAAGTCATACCATATTACTCTCGAGGAGAGACCTTTCATCTCCGAGAAAGTACAAAAATATATATATATATATATATATATATATATATATATATATATATATATATAAGTGAACATTAAAGTCAGCACTTAGAGGCTATAGGCTGTTTCATGCTAGACGCAATCGAGAAGGTGAATTTTAGAAACTTCGTGCGAGCGGAAGTGGTGGAGTCGCTTGTACCGAAGAGAAAATAATGAAATAATCAAGATGATGACATTCCACACCACTTCAAATAAAAGTTTAGGAAGGAAACCTCCATCAATACTGGAACGAGTGATAACAGCTATTGGACTTTAGAAGGAAACCGCTTAGAAATGAATCAGAGATTAAGATTTTAAATTTAATTATAGAATTAAATTTATAAAATCTTATATCTAAGGTTTAGTTTCTGAAACATGGTAATTCCTGTGTAATGATGGAACCATATTTTTAAATTAGTATATATATATATATATATATATATATATATGAAGGAGCGAAAATATAGCAGGGTCGATTTTACTGCTTTTAAACTATTTGTATCCGTATAGAACGCAAACTTTCTAGGAAATTTCTCGGGCGTTCAGGACGGTAAATGTTGTTAATCCTGATTATTATAAAAAGAGCATTTACTTAAATATTTGTGTCTATATAAATAACGTATAACAATAAAATATATTAAATATATTAAAATAATTGTCGGACTTAGCCCATTTCATTGTGTGTGACGTCATTTTGTTTACGTTAAGATACGCTTTGAGCCGATATGGATGTTCGAGGGAAATCCTGGGAAGTGTGTAGTTTAAAAGCAGTAAAATCCACTTTGCAAGGGCGATTTTACTGCTATATATTTTTCTGCTCTCTCTCTCTCTATTTCTCTCTCTCTCTCTCTATATATATATATATATATATATATATATATATATATATATATGGTGAGTTCATTCATTTATTCAATGTATGAACTTCAAGCAGCTCAGTTAGTAAGAACCGACAGCCAGGTTGTTAATTGGGGCAAGAATTGGCTGGTCAACTTTAACGCCTCAAAAACTAAACTACTCTCTATTAATCACCATAGATATCATTCCCTGCCCCCCCATTAAAATGTCAACTTCTTGAGAGCAACTCCCTGCGTCTTCTCAGTCTTACGTTGACTGCTGACCTGAGATGGAACAAATACATTGAGTCAATTGCTTCGTCCACCGCGAGGAAAGTTGGCTCTCTGTGCCGCGCCAGGAAATCTTTCTCCCCGGAATCGATACTTCAAATATACAAATCAACCATTCGGCCTTGCATGGAGTATTGCTGCCATATATGGTTTGGGGCACCTTCTGTTTACCTGGGAGTTCTTGACAAGATTCAGAGACGGATATGTAATATAATTGTCCCTGATCTGGCATCTCGTCTACAATCACTCTCTCACAGATGTGCCGTCGCCTCTCTCTGTCTTTTCTACAAATGCTTTCATGGTAATTGCTCCGATGAGCTGCTTTCGCTGGTTCCCAGACTCCATGAATTCAAGCGCCCTACGAGGCTGGCATCCCGCTCTCACCCTTTCCCTGTAGAAACTTTTAAATGTAGCCGTCTCTTCTACTCCAATAGCTTCATACCTCGCACCTCTCGCCTGTGGAACACCCTTCCCAATTACTGTTTCCCTGAGAGCTATAATCTCCAACTATTCAAATGTAATGTCAATCGACATCTCCAGTTACCTTGATCTAACCACTATCCCTCTCCTCATCCTTTCTTCTATCACTCCTATCTGCTCTTGCTCCAAATCTTCTGCAATCCCCTGCATCCTAGTGGCTTCACGCCTTGCTCAGGGTGAAATGCTTAAAAAAAAAAAAAATTCGCCGTCTGCACACTCTATTGCAAAACATACACGTGACCCTGACCCTTTTGTGTCGCCGAAGTAAGTCTCCGCTACATGTTGTAATAGGGGAATTTTTATGTGTACTTTAAATTCATGGAATTCTAAAGACCTTGGTCATCCATTAAATTGTGAATTATGAATCATCAAAAAATGAAAATAGAAGAACTGTAAATTGTTCACGGGTGTTGTTATGGAAGTAACTCTCTATTCCCGGACCGCTTCAGAATGTGAGCGATAAGTAAAAGTTCATATCGATTTTCATGAAATTTCTATGAGTTGGGATGGTTTGTGACTCAGAAAAAAATTCATTGAGTTTTACTTCACGTCACTATGTTAACACCGGATGTAATTCTGTCTAATACAATTAATATTCAGGTTTATTTAGTCGTGTCTGTGATGCGTTATATGGTGGCAGAGAGATAATATATGAGGCTTACGTCATTAATAAGGTGTCATACATTAAAATTAGACACAACCCGATGACTGAGATTAAATTTCAGCGCTTTCAAATTCTAACTTGTAGAATATCTTTGGTTCACCTTTCTCTTTCATACTAAGGATGAGATAAATATATATATATATATATATATATATATATATATATAGATATAGAGAGAGAGAGAGAAAGAGATAGATAGATAGATAGATAGATAGATAGATAGATAGATACAATAGAAGTTACAAACAAATATTTAAGTAAATGCTAGATTTTTAGTAATAAACAATTAATTATTAACAACATTTACCGGCCTGAATATCCGAGAAATTTCATAGGTAAAATGTTTTCCTCCGACAGGAATCGAACCTGTATCCTATTTATTTATTTATTTGGGTTAAATTATTTTGCTTGTCTTTATTTATTTTTATCTTTTTATTTCTATTTTTTATTTTTATTTCTTATCTATCTATTTATTTATTTATTTTTAATTTTACTTTGGTGTTTTATTAACGTAGTAAAAATTTGTTTATATCGCTTATTTAATAGTTTTGGTTTTGGAAATAATTAAAGCTATTTATTCAATTTTGGGGTTGATTGTTGTAGTTTATTCTAACTATTATTTTTGTGGAACAGTTTTTAATTTGTTTATTACTTTATGTATTTATTTGGATTGATTATTTTTTTGTTTTTTTTTTCTAACGGTTAATTTATCGGGATCGGTTTGTTAGTTTTTTTTTTATTTATTTATTTATTTGGATTAATTTAGATTAATTTATTTTACTTGTTTTTTATTATTTATTTATTATACTGTATATTTTTATTTATTCTTTTCGGTTTTCGATTTTTTTTAAGTAACGTAGTTTTTTTTATCGTTATAAAACAGTTATATCTATGATTTTCGTCTGATTTTTTGGTTTGATTTTTATAGTCTAACTAATATTTTGGTCATAATGGTTTGTTAATTAGTTTATTATTTACTTTTATTTATTTGGGTTCATTGATTTTTTTTTTTTTTTTTTTTATTTATTCTATTTCGTCTATTCTAACAGGTGTGATTTGGTAATTTGTTTGGGTTAATTTACTTTACTTATTTTATTGTCATTTTGTTTATTTTTATTTTTTTTTTTTTTTCAGTTTTCGATTTTTTCTGAAAACAAATATTTACTACGTTAATTAAAAATAGAATGTAACTCTCTTGAACCTGAACATCTGCTATAATAAATGTCATCATTTTTACACGCAAGTTCCACATTGACGTAAATATTTCTTTTTTGCCTTCTTTTTCATCTTCGTCTTTTTCTTTATTTTCTTTTTGTTGTTGTTGCTCTTCTTCTTCTTCTCATTCTTCTTTTTCTTTTTCTTCGTCTTCTACTTTTTCTTCTTGTTCCTTTTCTTCTTTGCCTTCTTATTTTTTTCTTCTTCTTCGTCTTCTTGTTGCAGTCGTTGTTTTTCTTCTATCACCAATCAGCTAACTTTTACTACAGCTCTCATGGGAGACTGACTTCTTCAAATACTCATTCCCTGTTCATTTCTTTGCTAATAATCATGACATGCCAATAAAAATAGATTATTTCGATATCTTACAAGACTATTATCAATAAACTATAACAGATGGAATTATCTCTTTCACTCTTCCTCCCCTCTCTCTCTCTTTCTCACCTTCTCTCCCTGTATACGATAATTCAAGATGCACAACTTATACCATTTTCTCACAGTCATAAAAGTTTGATCTTTTACGACATTACTGTCTCTGTATTGTTTCCTCGCTCCACATACCTTTGCTTCTTACTAGCCAATCAGGAATCAGTTTAAAGGTGCTAAAACATTTAAGTTTTGTTGAATAATATCAACAAGATCTTTTTTTTATTAAATTTTCGAATAAATTGTTTCGTATGATCAGTCTTGCTCTTTTACCCATAGCTGGGGGAGAAGGGATAGATTCAGGCCTTTCCCAAGACTTGAATTCCAAGAAGTCGACTGTACAAGGAGAGACAATATGGCATCTCAGTTTCTTTCCCTTTCCAACCACTGTAACGTGGCTTCCCCAAAAATTTTTTTCTATAAATTGTTTTTAATTGTTTTTGATGTTTTTTCCACATTTGTTTAAGAAGTGAAGCATAGATTAACAGAAGGTCTCATCATTTTACAGATAAATTGGCTAGATGTAACCGTAAGTTCTATGCTGTCAGCTTCTTCAGTCACACTTCTCGCTTGTGGAAATTTCTTCCGGCTTCATACTTCCCAGTCAACTCTGATCTTTAAAAATCTAAATACAATGTCAATCGTTATCTACTGTCGTCTTAATTCTTATTCTTTTATTGTCCCCTCTCTCTCTTTAATAATGTTTCTTTTTCTCATATTCTCTCTCACTAGGTTAGTTGTTTCTGTTTAGCGGCATACCAATACCTACATGGGTTATTTAATGCCGAAATCTAAATAATGGTTTTAGAGATACATGTCTTATTATTTAATCTATAACTTTGGGGGGAGAAATGGATAATATACCTTTAAAAAAATTATTTTTTTAATGAATATAACGAACCCAACTGGAATTGGAACTCCGATTACCAATTCCGAGCCATAATTCATTACACCACCCACACATCTAAGCTTACAGCAGCTGGTATTCCTAAGCGGTCACTCATCTAGGTATTGACCAGGCTTGACGTTGCGTAACTTTGGTGATCGTACGGGAACCGGTGTTTAGATACAATAAACTTAAATGGCATCAACATTTTTAGTTAAGTACAAGAATATGCAATTAATTCGTGACTTGATTTCTGTTCGTATTTTCAATATTACAGAAAAGTTTATAGAACGTTTGTTCACTATTTACATTATTCGGACTATTGTTCTCATCTTTGTCGCCATATTTATTACAACGTTTCGGCTGCTGTACGCTCCGGCCTTCTTCGGGTGGTTGGAATGTCGAATTGAACCCTTTATTTCGTTTACTGGGGTAGACTGTTCTAGTTCCACGTGCCATGTTTAATAGATGTCAGTTATCAGTTATCTCCAGTTAATTTTCCCTCTGAAAGTTCTCGACTGCCTTAACCGGGTATTGAACTCACACTCTTTGGGTCCTGTCATTGGATCTAACTGACACCTTTATCCACTGTTTCATGTGTCCTTGAGGCCGGAGCGTACAACGTCCGAAACGTTGTAATAAATATGGCGACGAAGATGAAGACAATAGTCCGAATAATGTAAGTAATGTACATAATAGCTCATTTCAGAAATATAGACAGAACATTTGTTTTTAAAAAGGAAAATTGTTTGTTTTTTCAACTCAGGGAAGTCACGAAACAATACCCTTAAGAAATTCTTACATTTGTTTGTACCAATTTAAATATTTCGGTCAACTTTACCGTTGAACTTTTATAATTCTTTATGAGTGTGGTCATTAAAAGTAGCAACCACTTTATGGACATATCTAATAAGGCTTATTAATAGACAAACACTTGAATGATCTTGTAGTTATTGTTGAATTGTACGAAACTCAAGGAATTGGTAAAGAAAAAAAAGAAGAAAAATAATAGCTATTTCTCGGTCTATTAAAGTGCTGCTTCTCGAGAGACATTATTTTTTCTTTTTTCTTATTTGTTTTTTTTTAAGAACACAAGAATACAGAATGTTTGTTTAGTTCTCAAACGTTGAAACCCAGAAAATATAATTTAAAGTTTTCATTGTTTCTTTATTTTATTCCATAAAATGATGCTATCAGGAAACTGACTTGTTACGTCTTCTCGGGTTAACGTTTTCATCTGACATGAAGTGGAAAGATTATATTGAATCCATTGCTAGGTCAGCAGCTAAGATAATTGGTTCATTATCCTGTGATAGACAAGCTCTCTCTCCAGAATGTATCATATATATCTATAATCTACTATTCGTCCTGACTTAGAATATTGCTGTTATATATGACTCGGTACCCCTGCAATTTACCCTGAGCAACTTTATAAAAGCCAAAAAAGAGTCGGGCAATATTATAAAAATAAAACGTAACTATGTTTCACTCTTCGAGATGTTAATCAGAAATTTAATCGGGAATATTACAAAGTGGCTGAAATTACGTATCACGTGTGCTGATCAAAATGTCAAATATTCCATGCATAAGAGAAGGCTTCTGATTACATTACAAGGATTGAAATCAATTATTACTAATCCATACATATAAAATAATAATAATAATAATATAAGTATAAGTAATTATACTCGTCTGAAAAAACCTTAGGTGTTTTGGCTTATAAAGGAACAAACCAATACCCAAGGAAAAATAAGGGACAAAAAAAGAAAGAACTAAAAACATGTGATTGAGGCGAAAACAATCGTCCAGAATCCAAGCTCAGAGTACAAAGAAAAAAACATCAAAACGAGTAAAGCAAAATATATAAGGATAAAACTAAGTAATACTAATAAAAATCACAAGGTCTATATAGGATCTACCAAAATAATTTTAAAGTCCGATACTATAACCACATTAGTAGTTTTAATAACTAAAAATACAAGCAAATCACCACGTTATCCACTTATGCATGGAAAATTATACAAGACGATAATAAAGACCCCATTTTGAAATGAGAAATATTAAAGAAATGTCGTAAGTATAAAGCGGGTAATAAATTTTGTTCACAATGCACAGAGGAAAAGTTAGCCATCGCTTTGTATGAAGAACCCGTTAATTTGCTAAACCTAAAATCTGAAATCTTCAGTAAGTATAGACATAAGAAACACTGGTTACTAGAATAGGTTTGGTTTTCTTCTCTTTTTTCTTTATTTGTTTTTTTTTTTTTTTTGATACAGGACGATATTTTCTTTCCTTTGATAAGAGACAACGTTTTCTTTCCTTTTTCTTTGATAACAGATAACATTTTCTTTCGTTTGATAAGGGACAAGGTTTTCTTTCCTTTGATAAGGGACAGTATTTCTATTCTTTGATAAGAGATAACATTTTCTTTCTGTTGATAAGGGGCAACATTTTCTTTCTGTTGATAAGGGACAACATTTTTTTCTTTTCATAAGGGACAACATGTTCTTTCCTTTGATAAGAGACAACATTTTATTTCCTTTCATAAGAGACAACGTTTTCTTTCGTCTGATAGGGGACAACATTTTCTTTACTTTGATGAGGGACAATATTTTCTTTTCTTTGATAAGAGACAACGTTTTCTTTCCTTTGATAAGAGACAACATTTTTTTTTGATAAAGGACAATATTTTCTTTCCTTTGATAAAGGACAATATTTTCTTTCCTGTGATAAGGGACAACGTTTTCTTTCTTTTGATAAGTGGCAACATTTTTTTTTCTATCGATAAGGGGCAACGTTTTCTTTCCTGTGATAAGGGACAACGTTTTCTTTCTTTTGATAAGTGACAACATTTTTTTTCTATCGATAAGGGGCAACGTTTTCTTTCCTTTGATAAGGGACATTTACTTTCCTTTGATAAGAAACAACGTTTTCTTTCTGTTGATATGGGGCAATATTTTCTTTCTGTTGATAAGAGACAACATTTTCTTTCCTTTGATAAGGGACAACGTTATCTTTCCTTTTATAAGGGACAATATTTTCTTTTCTTTGATAAGAGATAACATTTTCTTTCGTTTGATAAGGGACAACGTTTTCTTTCCTTTGATAAGGGATAACATTTTCTTTCTGTTGATAAGAGACAACATTTTTTCTTTTCATAAAGGACAACATTTTCTTCCGTTTGATAAGGGACAATATTTTCTTTTCTTTGATAAGAGACAACGTTTTCTTTCCTTTGATAAGGGACAATATTTTCTTTACTTTAATAGGACATAACATTTTCCTTTCTTTAATAAAGGACAACGTTTTCTTTCTTTTGATTAGGGACAAAGTTTTCTTTCCGTTGATAAGAGATAACATTTTCTTTCCTTTCACGAGGAACAACAGCTTCATTCCTTTGATAAGGGACAACATTTTCTTTCCTTTGATAAGAGACAACGTTTTCTTTCCTTTGATAAGGGACAACATTTTCTTTCGTTTGATAAGGGACAAAATTTTCTTTCCTGTGATAAGGGACAATATTTTCTTTTCTTTGCTAAGGGACAACATGTTCTCTCTGCCTGTAAGGGGCAAAATTTTCTTTCCGTTGATAAGAGACAACATTTTCTTTTCTTTGATAAGGGACAACATTTTCTCGCTGTTAAAAGGGGCAACATTTTCTTTCTGTTGATAAGAGGCAACATTTTCTTTCCTTTGATAAGAGGCAACATTTTCGTTCCTCTGATAAGGGATAATATTTTCTTTTCTTTGATAAGAGATAACATTTTCTTACTTTGATAAGGGACAAAGTTTTCCTTTTTTTGATAAGGGTCAATATTTTCTTTCTGTTGATAAGAGACAATATTTTCTTTCCTTTGATAAGGGACAACATTTTCTTTTCTTTGATAAGAGACAACGTTTTCTTTTCTTTGATAAGGGACAACATTTTCTTTCCTTTGATAAGGGACAATATTTTCTTTTCTTTGATAAAGGACTACATTTTCTTTCGTTTGATAAGAGACAACATTTTCTTTCCTTTGATAAGGACAACATTTTCTTTTCTTTGATAAGAGACAACGTTTTCTTTTCTTTGATAAGGGACATCATTTTCTTTCCTTTGATAAGGGACAACATATTCTTTCCTTTGATAAGTGACAACATTTCTTTCCTTTGATAAGGGACAACATTTTCTCTCTGTTAAAAGGGGCAACATTTTCTTTCTGTTGATAAGAGACAACATTTTCTTTCTGTTGATAAGAGAAAACATTTTCTTTCCTTTGTTAAGGGACAAAGTTTTCTTTTTTTGATAAGGGTCAATATTTTCTTTACTTTGATAAGGGAAAACATTTTCTTTCTGCTTATAAGGAACAACATTTTCTTTACTTTGATAAGGGACAATATTTTCTTTTCTTTGATAAGAGACAACGTTTTCTTTTCTTTGATAAGAGACAATATTTTCTTTCGTTTGATAAGGGACAACATTTTCTTTCCTGTGATAAGGGACAATATTTTCTTTTCTTTGATAAGAGACAACGTTTTCTTTCCTTTGATAAGGGACAACATTTTCTTTCCTTTGATAGGGGACAACATTTTCTTTCTTTTCATCAGGGACAATATTTTCTTTTCTTTGATAAGAGATAACATTTTCTTTTCTTTGATAAGAGACAACGGTTCGGTTGATAAGGGACAACATTTTCTTTCTTTTGATAAGAGACAACATTTTTTTCTTATATATATATATATATATATATATATATATATATATATATATATATATATATATATATATATATATATATATAAATGAGGAAAGAACAGATAGATACCTTTTAAAACTACCATATATATATATATATATATATATATATATATATATATATATATATATATGTAATGATGAATGATATATATATATATATATATATATATATATATATATATATATATATATATACGATGCAATGAGAATGAACATAATATATAAATTCCAACGTTCACAGCATTAATTGAAAAGAGGGCGCAATACTGATAGTAGAGCGATAATTAATGATTATAATTTTGGACGAGTGAGAACCGAAAAAAATTCCGTCGAGGTGCAGTTGAAATGCACCGAAACGAAGTTGCATCTTTGTAGTGAGTAAACTGTTTTTGTCTATATGATAAAATTATAATATATATATATATATATATATATATATATTATAATTTTATCATATATATATATATATATATATATATATATATATATATATGATCCGAAAATCTCATAAGGACTGTCAATAAGACAGAATTAAACAATGACACAATGAAAGACCTTGCATTAGATAGAATAAAGTCGCGGTAACGGATTGCAATGATGCTATGGACTTTGAAAACTACTGAAGTGCACCTGCTGAACTGAAACGTGCTGGTAGATCCACGAGTGAAGTTAGCCCTCTTTCCTGAGAATGGAAAGAAAGAATCAAATGCGGCCGTATTTGCTTTTCAAAGGCAGACGTCATTAGCCACAAACGACGTCAGAGAAAAAGATACTCTCTATTAAAATGACATCCAGCCTGACATCTATTGCAACCTCAAAGTGTATAGGTCAGCCGGTGGAATCAGCCAGCATTACAGATATCAGCATCCTGAAATCCAAGCTGATGCAGGAAAACTGATGTTCAATAAATGTAGTGCGACATGCATGTCAGAGCCACATGAAATGTTATAAATGACAAGATATTCAAGCATAGGCAGGACCTCAACGTCTATTGAATCTATGATGTGGTCGAAATTGGTCACGGGTTAGCTTCTATCATCTCTCTGTCTCTCTCTCTCTCTCTCTCTCTCTCTCTATATATATATATATATATATATATATATATATATATATATATTGAGAGAGAGAGAGGTAAGGTGGGAGAGAGAATCAATACTGCAAAGTGACTGTTTTACAAATAAGCGATCTTCAGACCATGTGTCACTACTGATTTCTAAGGAGCTACATGAAATCTTATTGTTCATACTTGGTCACAGCAAACTTCCACTATATATATATATCCACCCTTCTGCAAATTACTTGAAACAACCGTTTTAGTTTCCTCTCGTTCACCATACGGTGAGTTGTGAACTGTCTGGAGTGATGGGGTGTTATCGATTTCTATCTTTTCCTCAGATTATGTCATTTGTAGTGGTGTACAGTAGTATGAATCTATTTTCGGGGTGTATGGTGAAATTTATTTGTCCTTGAAAATATTCCGTCATCCGCGATTGCAGTAGATTTTTATCACCCTCAGACAATATTTTCCCGACTGTCGATTAGTTGTCCTACGTCCATTTTCTGCGGTGGACGTTACTCCAAGGAAGCATACGAAAATTGTAACGCTGCACAAACAAACTGTTAAGCCTTACCAGTGAGCATTTGCTCACCAGTATTATAGACTGGCCCGGATACTCTCCCCATTTATATCCAATCGAGAATCTGGAAGGAACCAAATCGTGGAATGGGCATAAGAAGTTTTAAAAAGTACACTGGGTCGTGTTTCATTGGAAAAATGCGAAAAAAGTAAATAATAACAGAATTATTGAATAAGGGCACACACACACACACACACACACACACACATATATATATATATATATAGATAGATAGATAGAGAGAGAGAGAGAGAGAGAGAGAGAGAGAGAGAGAGAGATCCTAATGTACAGCCAGTTAGGGGAATGTAGGATACTCATGGCTAAGATACAAAGACAAGCTGAAAAGCAACTTGTCAGCAGTCAATATACCACATAACACCCTTGAGCGCTTAGCCTTGGAGCGGGTAGAATAGAGATCAACGTGTTTTAGTGGACTCAGCAATTTTCAATTTGCTTGTCTGAATCATCTTCATGAAGTGAGAGCAAGATCTAAAAGGTCAGCCAATCTAACAGTGATCTCATCTCACAACCCTCACACTTGCTCCATATGTGTCCTCCTTTGTAAATCACTAGCGGGTCTTAAATGCCACTTAAGATTATCGCACAAACTTTCATAACTGAATCAATAAGCAGTCAGATCCTCATACGTCGAAACCGACGGGTGAGTCCATTATATATATATATATATATATATATATATATATATATATATATATATATATATATAGAGAGAGAGAGAGAGAGAGAGAGATAGAGATAGATATATATATATATAGAGAGAGAGAAAACGGAACTGACATTGGAAGCAACACTTCAAGGTGAATGTTAGTTCCACGGATTGAGCGATCTTCAGACCATATGTCACTATTGATTTCGTGAGCTGTATTAAATATACGTCAGTGTGTATTACAGAAAATCGTTTTCTATATTTGGAGATCATGCCTGCACTTGTATTTGTGAAGGCAAATGGATATCGGTGAATGAAGTTTATTCAGAACTTTCCTCATTTATCTTCTCCACGCCCAATTGGATAAATAAAATTGTTAGTGACACGATTTATTAGTTGGGAGTACAAGGAAGTTAGGAATCTATCCAGGTAAGAGCACTGGTGGTTGCTATGCAAACTTTGAATCAATTTTTATCAAAACTTTTCCCGATAGACCACTTTGATAATAATAATAATAATAATAACAATAATAATAATAATAATAATAATAAAAAGGTAGTGGATTGGTAAATAGGATTGTACCTATTTGCATATGTTAAGTAGATGAAAGTAAATAAAGTTTATATTAAAGAAAGAGACAGGCAGAAATTGACCAGAACTTCTTGTTGACGTCTCTGCCTTCGAGCGGAGAGGAACTCAAACGAGGCTTTGCCGAAGGGCTGAGTCTCGTCTGGGGAGGTAGCCAAACTCGACACCGTGTGTATGCGGGGTCTACGCGGAATTTTTGGCCGAGCGTAACGCTCGGAATGCCCATTGTTAGAAAACCGGTCCTTGTTCCACATCCCGCCCTGTGAGGAGTCTTTGGGTAAATATCCGAGGTTGACTACTGATCACGTGTCGTAGAACAACACTATACAACATTATGGCGCTCCTGATAGGATGTTTAAGTCGTTTGGATAAACAAAAATTTATTGAGACTTGGATGATTTTAGCTTCGGCAGATTGCGAAGCTATAATGAAAATTTATCATTCTGACCATTTAAGACCCAGAATTAAAGAGTAAAACATTGTGATAGAAAAAAAAACAGTTGTTTATTACGCCTACTGGCCTGCATATCGAGAAATCTTAGTAAAGATAATGTGTTCGCTAGCAGGGATCGAAGCTGCGTCCTTCTGTTAGAGAAAACGATCGTTTGGTCCTTTACCGTCCGAAGAACGGTCAAGGCAAACAAAGTCCTATTTTTAAGGAAAGTAAATTCCCTTCACTCCAGGTTATTTTCTCGAAAGATCATACCTGCACAGTTTTGTATCCGAACCGTGAACAAAACAATTTACTAAAGACACAATGATTAAGAAATAAGACTGGACTCTCTCTTTCAAATATGATGTGTTCATTGTAATAAAGTTTGAAGGAATGAAATCATCATTTCGACGTCCACACAGATTAGATCTTCATAAGCTTCTTTCTCCAGCACATCGCACTCTGATAGAGTAAATTTTAAAACAGCACAATCATATCACTGATATCACTGTATATATCACTGTGTCTCTGTACGTTTGTCTGTGAGTTTATCATTGTTTTATCACGATGGCTCAGTAATAAAGATTCAAGATCAGCAAGTCGTATTATATATATATATATATATATATATATATATATATATATATATATAAAAAAGAAAGAGGTTGTAGTGGTTCCAACAAGAGAAAAGTATGTATATTAAAAAGAAGAGAAGAGAGGTGCCGCAAACGTTTTTTTGGTTGTAATGTGGATTTATTTAGAAAAAAAATATTATGCTTTGTTTTTATAATTTTACTACACGGGTTTCTGGTCTCGTGACCGTCTTCAGGTAAAAGTGGAGATTTCCACAATCATTATTAAAAATAATTATTTTTTTTTCTTGTTTTTCAATGTTAAATATTCTCGATATGAGACATTTTTTCTGTGTTAGTAATCCGAATTTCTTTCTTGAATTGTCAATGAAGAGTTCTGCGCGAAGGGTCATAAAACAATTAAGGTTGGTCCAAGCGGAATGATGAATTGCTTATCGGCATTTTATTTTTTAATGTTTTACTGACCCCTATGTGTTCTTTGATCTGTTTCCATTTTTGTGTGTTTTGTCAGCATGCATGTATATATGCGTGCGTATATTATTCCATACATATATTATCTTACTACGAGGAATTAGTAATTTTCATTTGTACATATAAACACACACACACACACACACACACACACACACACACACACACACACACACACACATATATATATATATATATATATATATATATATATTATATATATTATTTTTAAATAAAAACAGTGCTTTAAGGTTCCATGTAATAAATTATTTCACCACAGCCCTTTTAAAAAGACTTTACTTCCAAACAAACCTCCTTAGGTTACCCATACGGATTACCTATTTTTTTAAATATATATATATATATATATATATATATATATATATATATATATATATATATATATATTCTAAATAAAGAGATATGACCAAGCATATATGTGAGTGATTATGTACAGATACAGGTGACCAAATAACTATTTATTTAATGAATTCATTTTTATGTTTTTTGTAGTTAAAAAAATTATAAATATATGTATTTAATTATTAAATATATTTTTGTATTACATTAACAAAAACGTAGATATATATGTATATATTCATATATTATATATATATATATATATATATATATATATATAATGATGAAAGCGTTTTCATCCTTATTATATTTGCTCTGTTTTTATTATGTTGAATTTATATCTTCTCTGGAATTATCCCTATAAAATATAATATATATATATATATATATATATATATATATATATATATATATATAAAAGAATGTATTGAAAATTTCGCGCATGCGCGTTGTTTTTTTTTCTGTCGACTACACAGTATCGTAGGCTCAGTTGGCAATGTTTGTGAGAAAAATATCCTCGCTGTGAGCTCCAAGACGGTTTTGTTGTCAACCCGAAGACAGTGCAGAGGTTTCGGAAAGAGTTGAATGAGTCTAATAGTGATTACGATGGTGTTTGGAGTGATCACTAGTGATGGCGACCTTAATGCTTCCATTCATTATCCGACAAGACAGACGGCCCTTTTTGCAGAACATTTACAGTGACAATTAATGCAGACTTCTGAAGCGTTGGCATACAAGGCTTTATTCCGATTTTCTTAATGTAGGCCTTTCGAGGTCAGCTCTTTCTTTCCTGTCGGTGGTATAAAGCCCAACGTACCAAATGACAACTGGGACCATAGTGGTCTGAACATCTCCTATGTTGACAACCTCGTTTTGCAGTTCATTGTACTTTTGAAGCTTTTCAGTTTCTTTGACTTTTGATATTATGGTCAGCGGAAATAACCACATCGATGATACTAAATTTTTTTTTCTTTTTTTCATTTTCATAAAATTTTTTTCTTTTTTTTCTTTAATGACGGTGATGTTCGATCTCCATATTTGGTTCATCATCATTACCATCATCATCATCGTCATCATCGTTATTATTATTGTTATTTTTATTTTCTTTGATTTCTGGCGTTTACACATTTCTTTCCGGGTCATTTTTAGGGACCTAAGGTTAGAAATGGCGTCATGACACTTTCACTGAAAAAAAAAAAAAAAAATTACATAGATAAAGCCCTTCGTGAAGTGTGGGCTGTACTTGTCTTCCCACCGTAATTCTCCATATTTGGTATGTTTGATTGGTGGTGTTCTTTGCTGGGTTTCCGAGTGCAGTGATGAAGGATGTCATGACTTGTCGATACTCTTCGCGGCTCCATTTCGTTCGTTTACTTTTTATTAGTCGATTTGGTATTGAGTCACTTGGTCCAAAGTTGGCAATAATCAGGGTTTGGTAACCTAGTGTCTCTTCGTATTGAAAGAGTTTGTTCTAGTGACAAGACTTTTCGTCCTCAGACTGGTTCCTCTCTGAGGGACGAAAAAATTTGTTGTCGGTTGACAGCCGATCCGGTATGAAATATTATTTGTATTCATTGAAATATGGTCGAATGCGTTTAAAACTTTGGCTATATGTGGGTAATTATGTTCAGGTTACCAGCTTTAGGACTAGTCTCGAAGAAGATCCAAGAGCACCCTTACCCAATGAGATTGTGGATTTATTAATATGACGATTTATTATTGTTATTATTATTATTATTATTATTAGATTTAAGACAAGAAAAATAAAGATATTTTTTTCTTTACTTAAATCGCGCTCTCCTCATAACTGTTGAAAAATAGTGGAAAAGTTACGTCATTTTATTTTATTTTTTTATTAATGTTACTCTTGTTATTGAAGAGCAAAGAACTTTCGAAAACTAGTTTCGGAAAGGCCTATATGCAACCAATTTAAACAAGAAAAAAACTACAAAATACAATTACAAAACTTTTTTTATTAGCAGGTACAAATTAAATCAATAAATTTAATCAGTAAGTTTTATTTAAAGTAAAATCTATCACAGGCGTTGAATCCACCGTCATGAACATGTATTTCGTTTGGGATTTTCTTTTCTTAGAGTTTTCTTTTTCTTAATTCATTTCTTTTTGTAGAGAAGGGATGAGAAGGTTCAAAAATCGATTTTACAAGTGACAAATACGATTCCATTGTTTCGAAAATAAAATCCTTCTAATATTAATGACATTCGTGAGAAGCTAAAAGGAAATCTCCGGGTGTTCCTCTTCACTCTCAGCTGAGAATTAAAAATGTAAATTGAATTGAAAAATAACTGTAATTTAAAGAGAAGGTCGGGGCATTTCCTGCTGTCTATAGTTAATCTTGCCTGTTCTCTTTACTTTTTTTTTTTTAGTTTTATTTATTTATTTATTCAATCATTTTCGAAACCCATAATAAAGAAAAGAACAATTTGCTTATCAGATGGAGCAAAATGTACTGGACGCAAAATATACTTTTTCTTAGCACGAGATGAGAATAAATAAGCCCGACTTTAAAAAACTATTCAAAATAAAATCGATAATGGGTCCCTATAATTTCGTGGCTATTTCAAGTTGTCAATGAATATATTATAGAACTTCATTTCCCCTGACATTAACTTTAAATTCCTATAATGAATTTTAAAAGCAAAAATAACAGACACGCTACAGTTAGGACCATGGAAGAACAACACGAAACACCAGAGTAGAAATAACAAAGAATATATGACACAAGAAATAATACAAGAAGTGGAAGGTGTTAGTATATTATGTCAGACTGGTTTGGAATGAATTACTATCAGCTCGACTCGATTCAATACCGTCTCAAAATACCGTTCGTCTCTCTTGAGATTTAGTATATATATATATATATATATATATATATATATTAAGAAATGGACAAGGTCCGACAATTTATTTATTAAAGACATTTTTTTTGTTTTTAACGTTGTTATTTTATAGATAAATCTCGTACATTCATAACTATTGTTATTTTTATAGAAAAAAAAATGTCTTTAATAAATAAATTGTCGGACCTTAAAATTTCTTAATATATGACGTCATTTGTTTACATTCGATACGCCAGAGCAGTTTATGAATGTACGAGATTCATGGAAGATTGAGTTTATAAAAGCAGTAAATTCGACCTTGTCTATTGAACGGTTCTTTGTAGCCTAGAGGTAAGGCACGTCAGCGTATATGACGGTTCGTATAGGATGCAGGTTCGAATCCTGTCAAAGAACGAATATTTTCTATGAAAATTTCTCGGACATTCAGGCCGGTAAATGTTATTTAATACTGTTTATCATAAATTTGCTTAAATACTTGTATCTATAAAATAACAACGTTAAACATAAAAAAAATGTCTTTAATAAAAATATATATATATATATATATATATATAGCGTTCATTCTGTCGGTCTAGGTAGGCACCATGACAGCTACACGTATTATTTAAAGTTTCTATATTTAAGGGAGAAAAAGTAAAGTGTTTATTATATAAACTATGCCGACAGTGGTATCAACACTGCATGGTTACTTGCAGTTTCATGCCATACACGATCACCACACCATATCTCTATCTATAAAAGGCAGGATGTGTGTGTGTGTGTGTAACGGATGCACGGCCGCAATTTTCGACGGATTTGGACCAAAATTTACATGCACATGCTCCAAGTTAGTGGGAAGGCCAAGACCGACCTTGCATTTCCCAATTCCCATCGATAGTGGAAATAATCGATTTTTTCATGCTTCTACGGCAGTTTTCATGTAGTTTGCGGCCATTTTGAACTGGCCAGCGTGAGAGCCTATAGCTGGCTGCCACGAATAGGCAGGAAGATTGTATTGGCCAGCGTGAGAGCCAACAGCTGACTGACACGAATGTTAACTAGCATGCAAAAAAAATCGATAGCTGCATTCATCACAAGTGGAAAAAAATATAAATCTGCATGGCGCTTTTACTCCAATTGGCTCATTCGCTTGCTTAAACTCAACGTTGATTCTGATTCCGCAGAACTGGGTTGGGTGAAAAATTTGTTGTTAACATTCTTTTTTTCATTCAGTTTTTCCAGTTATGTGTCCTTTTTTAAAGCTGATCGTTTTGCGTTCATTTTGTTTAGTTCTTTTTTCGTAACAGATTTAATGTTTAGTATAGAGCTCAGAGAAAAATTCGCAGTGTGAGATAGGCAAGAAGTAAGGCATGTAGCAACATCAGCATCAGCACGGCAAAGGGCACTCCTTTAAAGGCAAGGAAGTGCAAAAATATTTTAAGTCAAGTGATAGCGATTGCTGTATGAGTCGTACGATTTTTGAATCAAGCACGGGAAACGCCGGGACATGCTGCTAGTACATACATATATGTGTATTTGTAGGATGTCTAATAGTATCCAAAACAAAAGTTAATATGATGAGACAAAATGGAAAAGATATAACGACGTGTTCCGCCATCTTCCTCAGGTTAAAATGGAGAAAGTGTGAATATGTAAACACTGACTACTACTGCTACTAATGCAATACTCTTCTATAAAACGAGTCGAGTACTCTCGGTCACTGGTGTGTTTATCTAAAAGTAAATACGCTTAAATTCACCTTCATCCCTGCCGTGCGCCAACGACTTAGGAGTAGATTCTCCGATTGACTCAAATTCAGCCGGGTTTCGGTCCTAGCTAGAGGCAACCGGATATCTAGCCACAATGATGAGCTGTGATACATACATATAACTTTTTACATGTTGTTTTAATATCCTAAAGTAAATAATATTGCTATACTCTGTATTGATCTCTCTTTCAAATTAAATATATGAACGTTGAAATTGTCCTGTATTCGTTCTCATCATACGTGGATATATATATATATATATATATATATATATATATATATATATATATATATATATATATATATATATTACACACATGTACATGTATGCCCAGCCACACAGATATATACATATATTAGAGTGGTTTTTTTTTTCTTAATATTTTACATACTTGTACAGTGTAATATATCTATACATATACAGGCCCATCGATATATATATATATATATATATATATATATATATATATATACTCCGCATATAGACACTATAGAGATTTTTGTATATATATTTGTACATATGAACATACATGCAGCTATTTCTTATATATTATATATATATACACACACACACACACACACACACACACATATATATATATATATATATATATATATATATATATATAGTATACAGGAGAAGCAGATCATTAAACATTTGTTGTTAAAATGTAACAGACAACGAATATCTATTATGTTTGATCATTAGCCGTTCTAAGATTCAGTCATTAGTTTCGGGAGAAAATAAAGACAAAAAACTGTCCAACATTTGGATATTTCTTTATTGGGCTATTCATTGATCTAATCTTATGGTCTCATAACAAACTTCTATGTCAACAGAAGAGGATGTCATCTTTGATGGTGAACATCTCTGTTGTAATGTTCATATAACCACTCTGGTGATGGTTCACGTGAACCGGAAGCTTAGATCGAGAAACAGTATAATAAAAAGTATCCATGGACTGGCCAGTTTTTATCTTTATTTTCTCTGGCATGAGAATGGATGCCAGACTGATGGGATATCCTATTTCTGAAATGAGGGGGATATTTGACAGCCATCAATATACCGGCAATAATTGATAGAAGCCTTACTGCTAAACATGAACTATTTAGAGGATGATTAAGGGCCCATGATGTTGCTAATTGGACCCTGGCTAACTGGCAATGTGCTGCTTGGTACTATGGATCCGCGTTCGATATATGTAGGCGTTTGATAAACCCGGGCTGTCAATGATACATTTGAGGGGCTGGTGCTACATTCCAAATGTTGTGGAGTGTGATTACGTGGCTTGGGTTAGATCCGCTTAAACACGATACAAAGCACCTGTCTGAATGAAATGAATGAATATTTTTTAATAATATGATCACGTGGAAAACAATAAAATATATAAGAGAAGAAATGAAAAGAGAGAATAGAGTACAAAAGACGAAGAAGCGAAAAAGTATAATATACTACAGAAGAATAAGAAGAAGAAAAAGAAGGAAGTATATATTACAGAAGATGAAGATAAAAGAAGAAGACAGCTGGAAAATATATTATAGAAAAGAAAAAATATATTACAGAAGAAGAAGGGGAACATATTACAGAAGTAGAAGAATAAAATATATATTATAGAAAAAGTAAACGAAAAAGAAATGGAAAATATATTGTATTTCATAAGACGAAGAAAAAAGAGACTCTCTCTATATATTTTTGTATAATTTCACTCTAAGCAAGGCAATAAAGCCACTAAGATGCAAGGGGTTACTGAGTTTGAGAAAATATGAGAAAAAGAACACTATTAAGGAGTGAGAACAATAAAAACAATTGAGAAGACAGAAGACAACGTTTTACATTGCTTTTTACATGTTTGAAAAGGAGCCGAAGGTGAGTTCCACAAGCAAGAAAACAGAAGTGAGTTAGACAAGCAAGAAGCCGAGGGTGAGTTCCACAAGGAAGAAGCCGGGGGTGAGTTACACAAGCAAGAAGCCGGGGGTGAGTTGCAGAAGCAAGAAAACGAAAGTGAGTTGCAGAAGCAAGAAAACGGAAGTGAGTTCCACAAGCAAGAAGCCGGGGGTGAGTAACACAAGGAAGAAGCCGGGGGTGAGTTCCACAAGCAAGAAGCCGGGGGTGAGTTCCACAAGGAAGAAAATGGGGTGAGATCCCAAACAAGAAGCCAGGGGGTGAGTTCCACAAGCAAGAAGCCAGGTTTTGAGTTCCACAAGCAAGAAGCCGGGGGTGAATTACACAAGGAAGAAGCCGAGGGTGAGTTACACAAGGAAGAAGATATGAGGGTGAGTTACACAAGGAAGAAGCTTCATTTGAGTTCCACAAGTAAGAATCTGGGGGGTGAGTTACACAAGGATATTTTGAGGGTGAGTTACAAGTTCAAGAAGCCGGGGTGAGATCCACAAGCAAGAAAACGAAAATGAGTTTATGATTTTAAAGGAAGAAGCCGGACTGAGTCCCACAAGCAAGAAAAGATGGGGGTGAGTTACAAAAGGAAGAAGCAAGGGGGTGAGTTCCAAGGACAAGAATTTGGGGGTGAGTTACACAAGTAAGAAGCCATTTTGAGTTCACATTCAAGATTTGGGGGTTACATTAAGGAAGAAGCTTGGGGTGAGTTCCACAAGGAAGAAGCTTTCTTGAGTTTACAAGCAAGAAGCTGGGGTGAGTTCCAAATTTGAGCAAGAAGCCGGGGTGAGTTACACAAGGAAAGTTTCTATACGGGGTGATCCCAATACAGAAAAAAAGTAAAAAAAAGCCGGAAATGAGTTACACAACAAGAAGCTGGGGTGAGTTACACAAGGAAGAAGCTGAAATTGTGAGTTCCATTCCCCAATAAGAAGCCATATTCAAGTTTAAGGAAGAAATGAGGAAGTTACACAAGCAAGAAGCCCAGAATTGAGATAAACAATTATTTTCTTTGCTTGGAGTTACAAGGAAGAAGATAGGGGTGAGTTCCACAAGCAAGAAGCCGGGGGTGAGTTACACAAGGAAGAAGCCGGGGGTGAGTTCCACAAGGAAGAAGCTGGGGTGAGTTATCTCAAGGGAAGAAGCATGGGGTGAGTTACACAAGCAAGAAGCCAGTATGGGAGCCGGGGATCGTACAAGCAAGAAAACGAAAGTGAGTTACACAAGGAAGAAGCTGGGGGTGAGTTCCACATGAGGAAGAAGCCGATGGTGAGTTACACAAGGAAGAAGCCGGGGGTGAGTTCCACAGGCAAGAAAAAAAGGGGTGAGTTACACACAAGTGAAGAAGCTAGGGTGAGTTCCATAAAATAGAAGAATGGGGGGAGTTATTCAAGGAAGAAGCCGGGGGAGTTCCACAAGGAAAAGCCGGGGGTGAGTTAACAAGGAAGAATTGAAAAGAGTAATACAATTTTATTACAGAAGGGGGTGAGTTCCACAAGGAAGATTTATGGCATGAAGTTAAATAAATAAGAAGCCGGGGGTGAGTTACACAAGGAAGAAGCCGAGGGTGAGTTACACAAGCAAGAAGCCGGGGGTGAGATCCACAAGCAAGAAAACGAAAGTGAGTTACACAAGGAAGAAGCTGGGGTGATTCACAAGCAATCCGGGGGGTTACACAAGGAATTTTTCGATGGTGATTACACATGAAGATTATTGGGGTGAGTTTTTTTTAAAACAACCTTTTTTTTTTCAAAGGGAAGATTCAACATTTTAGGAAGAAAGCCGGGGGGGTTTTATTTTTATGATTACACAAGGAAGAAGCCGTGGTGAGTTACACACTGGAAGAAACCGATATGAGTTACATAAAGGAAGAAGCCGGGGACTGGATACAAGCAAGAAAATAGGGGTGAGTTACACAAGGAAGAATTTGGGGTGAGTTACACAAGCAAGAATGGGGTGAGATCACAAACAAGAAAACGATGGTGAGTTACACAAGGAAGATTTTGGGGTGAGTTCCACAAGCAAGAAGCCGGGGGTGAGTTACACAGGGAAGAAGCCGGGGGTGAAATCCACAAGCAAGAAAACGAAAGTGAGTTGCACCAGTGAAATTAGAGAAGAAAATATTATAGAAGCAAAAAGCGAATATATCACAGAAACATATTACGAAAAAGTATAAGGAAAAAGAAAAGGAAAATATATTATAGGACAAGATAAATATTACAAGAAAATATCTTACGGAACAAGATACATATTACAGGAAATATATTATAAAACAAGATACATATCACAAGAAAATATATTATAAAACAAGATACATTTTACAAGAAAATATATTATAGAACAAGATACATATTCCAAGAAAATATGAAACAAGAACATATTCCAGGAAATATATTATAAAACAAGATACATATTCCAGGAAATATAATTTAAAACAAGATACATATTCCAGGAAATATATTATAAAACAAGATACATATTATAAGAAAATATATTATAAAACAGGATACATACTACAGGAAATATCGAAATATATTAGAGAACCAGAAACAGAAAAAAAAAGCCATAACAAAGAAAATGAAATAAACAGTTTAGAATTAATCAATTTGATACGTTGTTACATTATCAACAGCGTCTTCCGCAATTTGAATTACAGATCAACTCTCTTTAGAAAAGTAATTTGTTGATTTTCTCATGTCACTATCGGCTATAAAATTCCGATATTTCGTCTGAGATCAAATATAATTATTTTACAATATATTTTATAGTGTTAGACCCTCCAGTCTACTTTTTTCTGAATCCTTTTCACTTTCGGGTTCCATGACCGTCAATTTTAAAAGAGAATACGTTTCTATGGTGACATTGTTTAATGAAGTCTATGGCTTGTCAATACATGTCAAGTTGGTACAGAATTCGTGGGTGGTTGGATTGGTAAGTCACATAATCATTTTCGCTAGTTTATTATGGAAGGATTTTTATATAATCCTCTTTTTTTTGTGGGAAGGGAGTGGGTTATTTCAGCGATAGATCATTGATCTTTGGGTCTATCTCCTCTTGAGACGTTGGGAAAGTTACGTTTTACCGAAAAGCCTACATGAAGTGTAGAATTTGTTTTTTTTTTATTTGATCGATTTAGCTCGGGCATTCATGCGTCTATTACGCTAACTATCACGGCCTTGTATCAAGGACATGAGAGTGGCATTCTGTGTCATGACAAAGCTGGTCAATGAAGGTGGTTGCTGGACAACCCAACCCGTCTAACTCCATGGCTACGTGTCCAGAACTGTAGACCATTCGCTTGTTTTGTTCGTCAGCAGTGGTCCGCAAAGCGCATTCTGTGTTCTCGTAAGATTGTAGAAATATCAGGAAAGGGTTCATACAGCTGTGATTTAGTTGGATGTTAGAGATATTAAGTAGAGCTCTCAGCATCGGAACGTAGGTTCAATCAAGCTTAGGCAATGGTAGCATACATAAACACCGCCTCTACAGTGGCTCAGAAAGAATCTCCGCTTGAGGTTGTCTGGTAGATCAGATTTCCAGACGACATACATTTTACTCAAGACGGCCTAAGTTTTAGCTATGCGAATTTTCATTTCCGCTTCAATAAAATGTACCTCACTTCCTAGATATGTGAAAGATTCGACAGACTTTATTAATTCACCTGAGACAATTTGTATTGAGCCTTGCTGGTTGTGGGGGGGGTTCAAGGAGGAAAGGTAGGAGTTAAGAAAACTAAAGTAACATGAATAGACATTCAGGAGATAAGAAACACACACACACACACACACACACACACACATATATATATTTCGTTCAACTTCTGGATTTTAACTGGATCATATCGTTTTTTTGTGCGTAGTGTCACCATAAATGTAACCACTCTTTTCCGGTGTCTGTTTTTTTTTTTTTTATTTTAATTTTAGGTCAGCGAATCGGTAGCGAATTATGCATCGAAAAATAATTCATATTTATCTGTATCTCACTCATTTAAACCGTTATTTAACTCCTCTCTTTAATTTTTCTCTCCGTTAAATTTTAATCCCCATTTTCACATTAAGGGATCCTGTTCTTCTTAAATATGTTATCCCCTCTCTCTAGTATATTTATTGTGCATTTTCCAATACATTTGTTTCCCAGGTCTACACATACCTCTCACTAAAAAGTTTAATATTTATAATATTTATATTTTTTTTTTTTTTTGAATTTGTAGGTCTGATGAATTGGATTTAAATTACGATTCCAATGTAAAAAATTATAACCATGAAATAGATATTTTGATTCTTTTTTTATATTATATTATTATATATATATATATATATATATATATATATATATATATATATATATAGATTCATTTCTGTAGTTCATGCTAACAGCAAGCAGAAATATTTCTCCTCCCGATGATGGCCATTTCGGTCAAAGTTTTTTTTTAGTCGAGGAATCTAAATGGAATAATAATAATAAAAAAAAACGAAAGAATATTAATCTACAACCCATTTGTCTAATGATTTTAATTTTTTAATTTATTTTCTTATTTTCTTATTATTATATATATATATATATATATATATATATATATATACAGGTTGTATCAAAAATACTTTTTACAAACTTCAGTTTTGGTTCCTACATTGTCAAAACAAGTAGCCAAAACGTCCATATTAACATATATCCGAAAATCCTTCGTTTTTGAGCTATTAAGTTTAAAGAAAGTTGATGTGTGGTGGCTGGCACTCTGCTGCCGTGTAGACTAGATTACATTTGTCATTTGTGTACATTTGTGGCTAGTCTGTCTTCAACGTTTAACGAGTGTAGTAGTGTTCCGTTTAACAATAGAAGGATTATCAATATCGTGAGCAGGTAAATATGTTTATATACGGCCGCGCGAATGGTAATGGACACTTGTTTTGCACGCCTGTATCAGATTGTGTTTCCAGACCAAAGACAACCAAGTCATCCAATCTTTGCTGCTGTTTATCCTCACCTTGCTAAGACAGGAGCCATGGTAGCCCGAAATAGAGACCGAGGAAGACCGAGATGCTTTCGTACGCCTGACCACGAAGAACACATTCTACAGGTTGTCGGGTGCAAATAAGGTATCATCAGACGTGGACTTTTGTCCAAAGTTTCTAAAAGTATTTTTCATGCTAAACATGAAAATTATAAGGACGATTATATATATATATATATATATATATATATATATATATATATATATATATGCACTTTAAAATTGAATACAAGCAGATAAGATTTAATTTTTTAATACAATTTTTATGCGATCTAATAATTTTTTCTTTTCAGATGATAAATTATATAAAAATATATTATATTAATTGATTGCATGAAATTTGTTATATAAAACTAAATCAAAAGGTTTTTCTGTCGTATTCAATGAAATAAACATGAAAGAAGGATTGCTCTAAATACACAAATATATATATATATTATAAATTAATTTGATATCAGAAAATCAATTAATTTATAATAATTAATACTAGATAAATTTACATTGAGCAATATTTTTGTAAAAATAAAAAATATCTATAAGAACACGGATTATATATCTTACTTTTATTTCTTTTCTTATATATATATATATATATATATATATATATATATATATATATATATATATATATTTGTTTGAATAAAAGACAGACCACGTTAAGATTCCATGTAATAAGCTATTTCACCATAACCCCTTTAACAGGGTTCTGGATCATCAGACTTTACTTCCAAAAGCTGAAAAAAATGAAAAGAAATTCACACAATTTTTTACGGACCTCATCAAGTATACGTAAATTTAACGAAGAGTGAGGAAGTGAGGTGGGAGAGAAGATATGATGTGATAGTCATAAATATTATATATATATATATATATATATATATATATATATATATATATATAATTATTTATTTAAAAATTATAACATAAATATGTTATGAAATACTACAAAAATAGCTATTTTGTTTCAACACCCTAAGTGTCTTATCAAGTGATGATGTTGAACAAAAAATAAATTTTTTTAAAAGTTTCAAATTAATTAAATTGTCAGTTCGCAAAGGGAAAATATCATTTACAAAAGTTTAGATTGACCAATCAAAAAAACAATATAGGAAAATTAATTTGAAATGACAACGAGTTTTGTTATAATAGCTATTCAGATGTTTAAAATATAGACAGGTAATATTAAAAAAAATTCAATTCTAACCAATAATTACTAAAGTATTAACAAAATTTAATATTAAATTCAAAAACTTATTAATTTTCAAAATCTAATCGCTATTAAGTTTACAAATATAAAATTACTGAGGAGAAAAGAAGAAATATATTTGTTATTCAATTTATTTCTTCTAAAAAATTTTCTGGCTTTAGGATAGAGGCTGTTGTCATCCGGTCCTTTGACAATATATGCATATACATTTTTAATCCCAATTTTCTTTGAATTCTTTTGGTTGAAAAACTCACGCGTTCTTTTAAACACAATCAGTTTATAATATATATAATATGAACATATTTATACACATATACACACAAAAAGTGACGAGACAGAAATGACTCTTTATAAAATTAAATTTACGAAATGGGAAGAAGAGAGAGATAAATTCCCGAAAATAGATAACCCAGTGTTGGATGTAGGAATCAACACGTTGGTCTGAAGATCGCATTGAAGCATGAAAGTGACAGTCACCATGCAGTGTTGATTACGATGTCCATGCTATTTATATCTGTAAACGCTCTATTTCCGATACTGAACAAATTTTATACAAAACTGGTTTACTATTATGATTGAAGGCAACCTAACTGATATTTTAATTAAAGTTAATTTATTATGACACAAGGCCACCTATACGGAGTTCTTAGAGTGCTGGTTGACTGCTTTGTTTTTTTACGGTTTATCAACAACTAGCAGTAGAGCCCGGCGTTGCCCAGGTATATAACAGTAAGAGATAGATCAAGTATCCACCATCATAAAGACTGAAAAATAAAATTGACAAAGATTATTTTTTAAGGTTGACGGACACGGATGTCTTAATTTGATTTTTTTATTTTTATTTTTTTTTATGAATTGGTCAAGCTCAAACAAAAACATTGTTTTCAATCGTTATGAGTCTCTACCGATTGAATAGAATTTTTATTATAAACAATTGTTTTGTAAATGGAATTTTTAAAGCATTCTGAATGTAAAAAAAAAAAAAAAAATGTGCAAGACAATAAGAAACATATATGCCAAAAAAGTGAAGTTTTGTTGAAATCGGTTGAAAAATGTAGGTAGCCTTTTTGTAATCTTTTAGTTTTACAATTTATGATTTTTACTTATTGAATACAGTAATAAAAATTGCATATTTTGCTTGTGGTGATTCATAATTAAAATTCTGATTTGAATATATTTTCCACTCGTTGTTTCTAATACAAAAATATTAACTTTATTTGGGTTTATTAATTATGATCTAACAAATCTTATTCATTTAGTAGCCTTTCTGTAAATAATAATCTTTTACAATTTATGATTTTTTTTATTGAATACAGCAAAAAAAATTGGACACCATGTGTATTTAAAGTAGTTTCCCGTTCGGTTATTATTTTTAGTTAGGACTTGTGTATGTTTAGATTTCATTATCTTTCCTAAAGATAAAGAATTTATTCCGATGTTTGTATTCGTACAATCAGTAGAGATCGTTAAATTATTGTTTAAGGTTGACGGAAACGCATGTCTTAATTAGTTTTTTTTTTTGTCTCGAATTGGTCAAACCCAAACTCAAACAAAAACATTGTTTTCAATCGTTATGAGTCTCCTGATTGAATAGAATTTTATTATAAATAATTGTCTTGTAAATGGAATTTTTAAAGCATTCTGAATGTTAAAAATAAAGAAAAAAAAGTGTGCAAGAGAATAAAAACACTTTTGCCAAAAAAAAAAAGTGAAGTTTTGTTTTATTGCTGAAAATATAGGAAATCCGCTCCCATATTTAAAGGAACCCACACACACAAACAACCCGATGTGAGTTGTCCCCCTTCCATTTTCACGATGTCTCTTAATCGTGTTTTCAAATTGATTTTGTTCAAAAACAATTATATTTTTTCCCATTTTGGCGCTGTTAGAACCACCACAAGGTAATTTTATGTAGTTTTGTGAAGTTTTTTGTTGAAATCGGTTGAAAAATGGGAAATCCGATCCAATATATAAAACGCCACACACACACACACACACAATCTGCGTTTTATAATAAGTAAGATTTTGGTTACGAATAAAAATGTATTAAATGGGCTTTGTAAATCTTTCATCTTTTTTGATTTCACATTTAAATATGAATAGCAAATTAACATTTCTTTTTAGAACAAAATTTTCCAGAATAATTCCAACTTATTATCAAATATATATATATATATAGAATTTGCGCGTAATATTTATGTAAGAAAGCATTGCGTGGAAGAAATTAATTTATCTAAGTTTATATCAAAATTCTATATGGCGATGTAAGAAAATATATCAGAAATTGTCGTAATAAAAAACAAATGGAATTTTTTTCATTGTAAAATACTTTTTAAAATAAGAAAATTTTAAAATTGATATTATAATTAACTCCTGATAAAGGAAAATTTAAATAATAATAATATTTAAAAGATAATTTTATCTATATGAAAAAAATATAAAGAAATGTCAATTTTAAATCAAAAAAAATATTCATTGATTTTTTTTTTTTTTTTATCAGGCTCACCTTGGTTATGGATAGGATATACATTGATTACATTAGGAACCGAGGACCATTATATATATATATATATATCTGAAAAATATATATATATAGCGATATATTATCGCCAAATTTATTGTTGATTTATTCAGATCAACAAACCAAAAGAATATGGCTGGAAAATTAATATATATAAGAAGATTAATCCAAAGTTATTTTTTTATATATAATTAAGGAACCTGACTGGAAAAATGAAATTTTGTTATTTAATATCAGATTTTGTATACGGCAATGAATATTGGACTATAACTAAATATAATAATAATAAAAACGAAATAATATTAATAATAATTTAATCAATAATTGGACAAATAGACATGACGGCGTTTATCTATTTATATCAATCAATATATATATATATATATAGAATATGAATATTCATATATGGTCATGGATACGTAACCGTTGATTTTAAAAGGAACCCTCCACCATGGCGGTTGACTTCAGTCATAAGAAAAATTCTCGGATTAAAAATTTTGCTATTCATCGCCAAATTTTTTTTTTGAATAGCAAACCAGTTACGATTTTTCTGAATGGAAATTTTTAGAATACAAGAAGATTAATCTTCAAGAATATTTTAATTAAAAATTGGAAAATTTGGGTTTTACTGGAAGTTTGTGATTACTTGTTATGTAATCATCAGATCTACCGTATACGGCAATGAATGCTGGACTATAGAAAAATAAATAAATTGTAATAAAATATAAAATTAAAAATAATAATAATTGGAAAAGTTATGATTACGGCGCCTATCTCATAATGTTAAAATAACATGATTTTTAAAAAAAATTTATTGGTAAGTTAACAAATTTCATTGTTGATTTCCAAAAAGGAACCCTTTTTTTTTTTATGTGCTAAATTCCATATTTAGAAAAACATCTGTAGTAGATATTTTAATTTAATTCATTAAAAGTCAATCATATTTAGATACTTAAGATCAGTCTATTAGTTATGTGGCTGGAAATTTTTTGAACCATATAATCATTTTTTAATCCATAAAACCCCATAAAAAAATTATTAATGAATTAAAAAACTAAACTCAAAGAAAACTAAATTATTTTAATTAGAAATAAACCATCATTATATAAATGACCATAAAACATTATTGAATAATAAAAACAATTTTAATGATAATATTATATATATATATAATTCTCTTTTCTCTGGTTATTATTGATTGTAAATATAATTTTAAAAAAACAAATTCTAACATTTTTTCCTAATATTTTACAAAAACGAATATTTTTTATTATATTAAAATCAAATCATTAAAAAAAATATATGATTTAATTTAAAAAAATTATATTGAAATTATTAAATAATTATTTTTGAAATAAACTTTTCAAAATATGGATTAAAAAAATAATGTTTAATATAGTATATTTAAAAATTTAATGATTTTTAATTTTTTTAACATAATATATATATATTGATATATCTAATAAAATTATTTATATAATATAAATTTATAAAATATATAATATATAAAAAATTATATAATATATATATATATATATTTATATATATATTTTTATATTTATTTATTTAAATATTTTAGACATTATATATATATAAACATATAATTTATTAAAAAAAATATTATACATTATTTATTAAAATATATATTATATTTATATTTTATATATAAAATATATTATTTTTTATTTATTTAAATATATATATATATATATTTTAATCGTTGAAATTTAAAAAAATATATATATACATTTTATATATATATTTATATAAAATGTTTATTTATTTATTTTATATATATATATATATATATGGCGATTTATTTTTTATTCCAATCATATATATATATATTTATAAGAATATATATATACATATTCAAAAAAAAAAAACAGGAATTTTTGAAGTGCGTATTGCCAGACATGAGAAAAGTGGCAACACTGCGAGATTAACCTTGAGCAAATAAACATTTCGCCATTTAGAATTCAAGATGAAATTCACAGTATCCCAGCTGAGATGTTGCAGCAGTCAATGAGGAATCTCAACAGCAGATTTCAAGAATGCATTCGTACAGGAGGACGCCATCTACAGGACATTTTTAAAAAAAAATGAAAATTCCATAATTGTTTCTTAAATGGCATGTTTAAAGGTTTCAATTACTTTGAATAAAATATTTTTCTTCCATCACTCTTGGTTTTATTGGATTGTTAAAAAGTTCATTTTTTTTTTTTATATAAATAAACATATAATGAACAATCTTGTTAAAATCAAAGCGTCACCGAGTCTTTTCACAGAAATGCTTCATTTTTTTGTTAGCAAAATCCCTTTATTTTCAAATAAAAAAAAGATGTTAAAATAATGAATATTGAGAATAAACTATGGAAAGAATATGGTTGAACTATGTTTTTTGAATACATGGTAGAAATATAAAATTTTTATGAGATCCAGCATTCCACTGGTTGATTTTAAATTGAGAACGAAGCTTATTTTGAATGAACATTTTTATTTATAATTTTAAATTGATGTTTTCTATGATCATACAATTTTAATATTGAAGAGTTAGGATTAAATAAAAATGATTTTAAATAATGATTACATTTTAATTTATTTAATTATATAGTATAAATATATATATATATATATATATATATATATATATATATATATATAAATACACAAAGGAAAGTTATACACAAATAGTCCAAATCAAATTAAAATAAGCAAAATTTTTAATTTTAAGATTTAAACCTGTTTTATCTTAGAAATGATTAAAGATATCTTATTTGGAATTGATGAAGGTTTTTATAACACTATTGGACTCTACTTTGAACAATAAGAATGTATTTAGCTTAAGTTGAAAATGATAATCCTTCTTTCTGTTGTCAACCTTCCTGATCCAATTTTCCTCTCTATTAAAATTTTAAAAAACTTATTCACCGTTCTCTTGATGGTTCTTGAATGGAATTTATATTAAAGATGGAAAGCCAGAGTATGAATGTTGGTACCATTACTGAAGGCCTGAATGATTTTTAAAATCATTGCTCATTTGGGAAGATGATAGTGGGACTGACACAAAACTAAATTTTAACCTGTTCTTTTTTCTAGCTAAATAACTCAATTTTTTTTTTTTGTGATTCTTACGACAAATGGTGTCAAGATGACTAAACGTCTTATCTAAAAACCTGGAAAAAGAAACTTTTTTTTTTTTTTTTTAGATATTTAACCTATTGAGGGATGGACAATTATCGTATGCTGTTACAGAATTTGGACAATTTTGCTGTTACACCTAAAATATATATACATATATATATATATATATATATATATATATATCAAAAAACCATATTTTTTTAACAAAAAGAGCATTTCATCATTAAATTTAAGAATTCCAACCAATTCAATTTTGAATTTCTTTTAAATGGAGGCCATCACACTGGATTTACGCTGCGTTTAAAAAGATGTCGCCACTAAGAAAAAATTAGACATTGCATATCAGCTCATCATATTTTTCTTTGAATCTATGGACATTTTCTTATATCTTAATATCTTGCTTAGTGTCTAGAAGATATTTTTACGTGCCTTTGGATTCCTGGGTCATATTTTCAGTCGCTGGTCACTTCACTAATAAGAAATTTAAAACATGTGTACCTGCTTGTTTGTAGAGCACATATTGGGTTTTATCTTTTGATAAATTAATAGACTATCCCCATATTAAATCCTGTTAAATTATCGAGATTTTTACAAAATTACGTCCGCCAATATCAAAACCTGATAAATTTTCTAGGCTTTTCAAAGATTACGTCCGTCAGTATTAAAAAATAATGTTCGCCTATATTCTAGTTTTCAAGGCTTTTAAAAGACTACCTTCGCCTATATTCTAATTTTCTAGGCTTTTAAAATATTACGTCCGCCTCTATTCTAGATTTCTAGACATTTAAAAGATTACTTTCGCCTATATTCTAATTTTCTAGGCTTTCAAAAAATTACCTTCGCCTATATTCTAGTTTTCTAGGATTTTAAATAATTACGTTCGCCTATATTCTAGTTTAATAGGCTTTTAAATGATTGCGTGCGACTATATTCTAGTTTTCTAGACTTTTAAAAGATTAGGTGGGTCTATATTCTAGATTTCTATTCTTTTAATAGATTACGTTTGCCTATATTCTAGTTTTCTAGGCTTTTAAGAGATTACGTTCGTCTATATTATAGTTTTCTAAACTTTTAAAAGATTACCTTCGCCTATATTATAGTTTTCTAGGCTTTTATTAGATTACGTTTGCCTATATTCATGTTTTCTCGGCTTTTAAAGATGAACGATTGAATATATTCTAGTTAAGATTTAAAGGAGACAAAACAGATAATATTCTATTTGTCTAGGCTTTTAAAAGATTACGTTTACCTATATTCTAATTTTGTAGGCTTTTAAAAGATTACGTTCGCCTATATTCTAGTTTTCTAGGATTTTAAATGATTACGTTCGCCTATATTGTAGTTTTCTAGGCTTTTCAAACGTTACGTTCTCCTATATTGTAGTTTTCTAGGCTTTTAAAAGATTAAGTTCGTCTATATTCTAGGCTTTTAAAAGATTACGCTCGCCTATATTCTACATTTCTAGGCTTGTATAGATTATGTTTGCCTATATTCAAGTGTTCTAGGCTTTTAAAAGATTACGTTCGCCTATTTTAAAGTTTTCTAGTTTTAAAAGATGACGTTTGGTAATATTCTAATTTTTTAAACTTTTTTTAAATGATTACGTTTCTTATAATTTCAAGTTTTCTATTCTTTTAAAAGATTACGTTCGCCTACATTCTAGTTTTCTAGACTTTTAGAAGATTACGCTCGCCTACATTCTACATTTCTAGGCTTTTAAAAGATAACGTTCGCCTATATTCTAGTTTTCTATTTTTTTTCGTTTAAAAATTCTGGATTTTTTTTTTTTCTTTTTATATTCGCCTATATCCATTTTCTAGATTTTTAAAAGATTACGTTCGTCTATATCCTAGTTTTCTAGGAATTTATGTTTTTTAAAGTTCGTTTATAATTCTAGTTTTCTAGGCTTTTAAAAGATTGCGTTCGCCTATATTGTAGAAACAAAGGCTTTTAAATGATTACGTTCATTTACATTTTATTTTTTAATGAAATTTTAAATGATTGCGTTCGATTAATTTTCTACTTTTCTAGACTTTTAAAAGATTACGTTTGCCTAATTTTTTTTTCTAGGATTTTATAAAAATGAATTACGTTCATCTATATTCTAGTTTTCTATTTTTTTTTGATTAGGATTTAAGTTTTTTAGGATTTTTAAATGATTACGTTCACCTATATTCTAGTTTTCTAGGATTTTAAATGATTACGTTCACCTATATTCTAGTTTTCTAGACTTTGAAAAGATTACGTTCGCCTATATTGTATTCTGTTATGTTATCTCAGTGTTTTAAGACACGATTTCTGAAATACACGCCCAAGTGAATCCAATCTAATTACAACATTAAACATTTCACACAACCACAGTCACCTCCCTCTCGCCATCTAATGCAGCTAATGAGACGCACACACGACTGAAAATATATTAGACTTTCACGCAAAGAACTCAAGTGTAATTGTTTATAAATGTTAATTAGCTTTTTACAAATGCTAAAAAAAGATTTTTCGATTAAGACCGTTTTGAGGCATTCCAACGTAAAAAATAAAACCTGTATTGGCTTTTATTAACGCGTCAGCATATTCTCAATGGTACGATTGAAAGATACTAAATACATGCTTTAAGCACCGGCTTTAAATAACACTCGCCTAGACGGGCAAAAAAACCATCAATGGCTGAACCATATATTTTATGAATTTTTTTCGCATCATCTAATGAAAGTTCAGCTTCCTAAAAATTGTAAGTAGCTAACGAAATCCAATTTAAAATTAGAAAACTTTATATAAGGAAATTCAGTGACCTGGATTTTTAAAACTGGTTGTTCATTCATTAGCTTTGTCCTTGCAGAGACGGGTTCGGGCAGAATTTAGTTCGTAAAATTCACCAATAACCGGGTAGCAAATCTTACCAGGTGCGCCAATGACGCGAATTTAAACACACACACCTTTAAATACATTTAGCCACACATTTTTTGGACACATTGATAAATACATTGTTACATACACACGATACATAGGTTTTCACATACGCACACATTTATGACGACACACAACACGTACCATTTACGTGGATGATAGCCCAGGATGCATAAAATAGTAGTAACTGAGGTAATACACACACAGTGCTGTTATCCACAACACACAGACATATTCTATAGTCGCAACCTATATATATATATATATATATATATATATTGTTGGATGGATAAATAGTCGTCTAAAAGACACAAAAATGAAAAAATAACACTGACATCACATTTTAACAGATATTTTTATAAAAAAAATATTTTGAAATTCAAAGAGCAAATTTATTATTAAAATCACCATTGACGTTTTTTTTGGTTTCAGACGATCCCGAATCTCCTTTATTTCTTCAAGTTATATTTAATGATCCCCGACCCACAATGAATACATTGGCACAAGGCCGAGTTTAATACTGGGTTTCTCCGAGCCCGTAGGCTCAGGCAACTTAATTGCCTTTGAACCCAAAAACAGGTTCAGGGCTCTGTCAACCTGGGGATGAAACTTCCCCCTGCCAAAGCTTCGTCCGAGTCCTAATCCTTGCCTTTAGTTCATTTTTAATGTTACAATGAGTTTTGTTGGTCTTCAACTCAACTGCTTCCCCATACATAATAATCAATTGGGGGGTTAAAGTCTGGGGAGTTAAATGGTAAATGTAGCAGATGGGTCAATGTGGTTTGCCAAAATTAAAACGCTTCAATTAAAAGACTGGGTTGTCCTACTTGAAGAGTATGGCACAGAGTCCTGTTGCTTTCACCTACCTCCTCAGTTCTTCCAGATATAGCCCTCCATGTTAGGTGTCCTCACCAAAAATTTGGGAGTTTTTTTCTTATCAGAACACAAAAATTGAGTTTTTTCCAAACCGCCTTCGTAATCACGTCATTGTAATAAAAATAACTCTTTTCAATGCCTCTACATGTCTTCCTATTGATTACCAAACACTCTGAAATGTTCGTATTGGAGCTGAAAATTTACGAATAGAGTATGCAGTACAGTATGATTTTTCCAAATTTAGAACTTGGCTCATCGAAGTAAAGCCATTATTCATTACACCACTTAAAAAAAAGCTTATAGCACCTTAAAGTAACCTGATATTGGTTAACCGGTGATCGTTATAAAAACCAGTGTTTCAGGGTGATTTGGTCGGAAGTCCAATACATGCAATCATATGAAGTATATATATATATATATATATATATATATATATATATATATATATATATATATATATCGGGGTGTGTTAAAAAGGTTCTTGGCTTAAACAGGAAACCGTTCCCCAAATATTGTGTTTGGCTATGTCATCATATGTAGGTAGGATGACCGAGAAATCACCAGCCCTCTCACATATCTATCTATCTATCTATCTATCTATCTATCTCAGACTGTTCTTATCTATCTATCTGTCACGTGTTTTAATTTTAAGATGGGCACAGAGATTAGCCTGACATGTCAGTAGTTGTCCCAAGTGTCACCTACCTACGCAGGCAGCCCGAACAAATTTATGCTTGAATAAAGACCGTAGTATATTGAAAATGGGGTTCGAGTTCTCATTTCTCCTCGTGGTGACTATTCACCCTTCGTTTCCGTGTGATCTGGCAGCAGGATTTTTCCTAGCTTTTTATCCCCACCGACACGAACAAGACTAAAGATTTTACATGGGGTAGTCATTGTCCAGTCGGTGAACAAAACCGGGACAGAGTCCTGTTGTATTATTTAAACTATTTGTTGTATGTGTTTTATGTCTACAGATCTGCGAGTTTGGTAACCGTATCGCCAAGATGACTGGACATACAAAGTCACAAATGTTAATATTTCTCAAAATTTATATTCGTCACTGTTTGGATCGGAATATATTTTAGTCATTTATTTATGTTTTACACCTACTTATGTGTACGTGATGTCAAGCAGACAGAAATTAGTATTTTTTTTAAGTTAACGTGACAAACCAGACGAAGATGGCTGCGTCCTGTTTGCTTAGATTCCACGTTTTCTATTGCTCATCAACTTCTGGGGCAGCACAAGTGATATCATTATTCATTGTGTTTTATATTGTTATTATTATTATTATTATTATTATTATTATTAGAAGAAGAAGAAGAAGAAGCTGATGATGATGATAATGATGATGATGATAATGGTGTTGATGAAAAGAAGAAGATCTAATAATAATAATAATGTCTTAAAAAAAACTATAAAAATAAAGGGTGTTTCATTAAGACGGATCAAAGTCTGCTTTAAATAAATCACTGTTATTGGTGAAAATTTATTTATAACTATTAGATCACGTTATTTAAGTCATGGCAATTATGTGTGGAACATAATATCGCCCAAATGTCCGCCAAATCTGAAAAAAAAAAAGAATCATTAGACGCTTAAACTTAATCCACATTTAAAGTCGGTCCAAGTTATTGGAACACCCTTTACAAGGATATTGGTCATGAATAATTCCAGTTGTAGCTGGAACACTCGGATTGATTGGAAAAGGTTCCGATTGACTCAATGAAGGGATTACTGGTAGCCCATGCCTTAAAGAAACACAAAAAATTGTACTCAGAGATACAAATCACACATTACGGTGATCTTTATCCATGTTAAATGTGTGTGATCTCAGGTATTTTTTCCTTTTTTTATATAAAAATGATCAGTGGAAAATATCATGAAGCCAATTCTGACCTTAGGTTGCTGGCTGGGATCCTGAAGGAAATGTGTATACAACAGAAATCAAAGGAAATAATAATAATAATAATAATAATAATAATAATAATAATAATATTTGTCAGTGGAAAGGGTCATGACGCCATTTCTAACCTTAGGTCCCTGGGCGGGACCAGGAAAGTAATGTGTAAACGCCAGAAATCAAAGAAAATAAAAATAATAATAATAATTAGTTACATAGATCTACTACAGAAACATTAAATTATAGATATTGGTATGACTGCAACTAGTAGTCGTAATCGTAGTAAGGGTTTGAATGTAGTGACAAGTCTTATGTACATGTGATCACAAATGCGAAGATAGTACTGGAGAAGAGTAAATGAAAACCCTGTAGGATATTCCGATACAGATTTTGATAATTGTAGAACACAATAAAACGAGAAAAAGATTTGCTGTTCTCTTAGAAGTCTCCTGTTCATTTGACGTGGGAATCGACAACTGCAATGATTTAAAGTAGGAAATTTTAAAAGTTTATTGTTTATTATTGTACCAGTGATCACTGGAGCACTGGAATGTTGTACAAAAGAGGAAATCCCCGCGGATATTGAAATGTGATTTATACATTAAACCTATGGAAGAAATAACAGAATTAGCAAATATTGGTTTCATTAGCATTAAATAAAATACGTCCTTGTACAAATTAATTGAAACAAAAGGAACAATTCCGTTATTATTTGCTTTTTTTCGTATTTTTCCAATGAAATATGCCCCAGTGCACATGTTAGTACTTTGTATGTCCATTCCACAAAGTCTTTCCTTGCAGATTGACCACAGATTCTCCATTGGATTTAAATCAAGAGAGATTCCAAGCCAATCATATAGTAATTTGATTTTCTCACTGGTAAGGCTTTCCATTGTGTCCGTGCAGCGTTACAATTTTCATACGCTTCCTTCGAGTAACGTCCATGACAGACAATGGTCGTATGACAACTAATCAACAGTCGAGACAGTAGTGTCTGGGCATGATAAAAAGCTGATCCAATCACGGATGACGCAATATTTTTCAAGGCCAAAAAAATTTCATCAAACACCCCGAAAATAGATTTATATTATTGCAAACCACTGCAAATGACCTAAACTGAGGAAAAAATAGAAATCGATTACACACTGTCACTCCAGTGGGTCAAAAATGATGAAAGAAAGGAAACTAAAAGTGGTTGTTTCAATTAATTTCCACAAGAGTGTCATGACAGGTAAGATACAAAGCATTTGTACTCAATAACTGAACATTCACATTTCATGAAACTAACGAGATTAAATTGTTTAAATTAATGCTATAAGTTTTCACCAAAACATGCAGAGGAAAATATTATGTAATAATCTAATATTGAGGAAAAAATTATGGAATTCATTGACAAAAAAAAAATGTAATCAATAATTAATTGCCCTTCTCGAGATTTTATGACAGCCATAATTTTTTCAGGAATGCTTTTCACTAATTTAAAGAAAGTGGTTCCAAACTTCCCGAATAGTAATTGAGTGATTGATACGTTTTTTTATAACTTATAAACCCTTTACAAGTTATTTAAAACCAGATTTTTTTTAGATTTTTCTTTTAGATAATAATGGTTAAGTGTTAGTAATTAACCCATAGCTAGGGGAGAAGAGGTGAATTCATACCTTTGCCGAAAGAGTAGCTGCGCATAAATGAATTTAATGAACCCAACGGGAATTGGAACTCGTCTCTTCTATTAACAAATCCAAGCCATACATTGCACCAATTAATCAATCAAACATGAATGCATATATATATATATATATATATATATATATATATATGCACGTGAAATTTCAGATAGAGTATAGCTGTAAAAGGACAATTTGTATAAAGACAAATGAAAAGACCTTGTCTAAGATAAGCATTCGTTTTGTGTTTATATATATATATATATATATATATATATATAGGGAGGAATCAAGAGATTCAACCAGAGACTCTGCCCGACTGCGACTCAGTCAACACATTCTCCAGGAACGGTCTTACCAGGAATATACAAAAGACTATATGTAAATATTGTGTACATTTTCTTGTTTCAATACATTTTGTTCTAAGTACATTTTGTGTTGCATTATTATTCCATGCATTAGTCAAGTTTCAACAATGGCGACGAGGTAGAAAGAACTATAAAAAAAAAAAAGAATTGATAATTGATAGCCTTCAACAATTGGGACAAGTCATTGAAGAACCCAGGCTGAAGGAAAAAATTATTAATTAAAAGTTCAACATCTAATGGAACGGCGAAGGATTCTGAATTTCTGGATATTTAGAACTCGTTAAAGGACGACTAAGCATAAAGGAACGTTCACTCAGAAAAATTTGAAAGGTGTCGTAAACGAATAACGGTGAAAAAAAAAAAAAAAAAAAAAAAAAACGGGCCGACTACAAAAAAACATGCATGGATTTAAAAGGCGCACAAATACATCGTGTCGACTTTGAAAGGTAACGAACTTTAAAAAAAAAAATTTTTTTTTTTTGGTTGCTCAACAATATTTTATAATGCAAGACAAAAAAAAAAAGTCGTAAGTTGTTTCGATTTTTCTGGTCAGATTATATTATATCCGTGGATACACAAATTAAAAAGTATATTCTTTGTTGCATGAACACTATCAGCAAAAAGATGGATGAATTATCCAAAGTCATATCTGAATTATTCAAATCCCAGCAGTTGAGTCAGCAACGTCAAAGTGAACAGTTTGCCTTATTAATAAGGGAACAACAGATAGCACAGCAAAAATATCAAGAAAAGCAAGAGGAAAGACAGCAAAAATATCAAGAAAAGCAAGAGGAAAGACTGGGAAAACAGGAAGAAATGCAGATCAAGGTTTTAGAAATTCAAAAGTTAACACTGGAGAAATTAAACAACAATCAGGCAAATGAAGGAAATTCTTCATATTCTAATAACATCATATTTAATTCGCTGGAAACTTTCAACTATGGGCCAGATGAAGAAAAAAACGTTTGAAGCGTACTTTAAACGATATGAAGATATTTTCTACACAGACTGTGAAAACTGGTCGAATTCAAGAAAAGTCAGTCTATTACTAAGAAAGCTAGGTACAGCAGAACATAGCAAATTTGTAGATTTTATTCTACCGAGAAGAACGAATGAATTGGAATTCTCGGAAACAGTGAAATTGCTAAAGGAGTTGTTTGGAGCAAATATGTCGCTTTGGCATAAGCGATGGTTATGCATGAATGTCGCTAAATCCGACGATCAGGATTACTTAACATATGCATCTATAGTGAATAGACATTGTGACAATTTCAGATTGGCAGAGATTACGGTTGAAGAATTCAAGTGTTTAATTTTTGCTCAAGGACTGGTATCCAGTAAGAGTGCCGAAATAAGACGTAGAGTTTTGGCTAAACTCGAATCTGAACAAAACCTTACCCTACAAAAAAGTTAGCAGAGGAGTGTCAGCGGGCCGTAAGTTTAAAGAAAGAGTCTCAAAAAATCGAAGAAGCTGGCATTGCTTATATTAAAAAAAATAAAAAAACAGTCAAATTACCCATCAGCAAAAAAATTGGAGTAAAAAATTCGGCGTATTTTAAAAATAGACAAGAAAAATTAAATGAAAAGAACGAGGAGAAAAAAAAGGTTCCACCATATAATTGTAGACGTTGCAACGAAAGACACTGGGAGGTAAATTGCCCATATAGAAATAAGAAATGTTTCGTGTGCCACAAGAATGGACACAAAGGATCGTGTTGTAAAACGAAAAAAAGTCAATAGCCGAATTAGACAAACAAATTCAAATATAAAATCAGATAGAGATTTGAGGAAATATGTGACGACTGAAATATTTAAAAAGAATATCAAATTTCAACTCGATTCGGGTTCAGATTTAACAATAATGAACTATAAAACATGGAAAATTTTAAAAAGGCCTACAATAATGAAGTCAACGAAATGCGCTCGAACGGTAACTGGAAAGGAAATTAACTTCGAAGGCGAGGTTGTACTTCCCATGAAATTGAACGGGATAGTTAAAAAAATAAAAGTTTTCATTCTGAAAAATGGAGAAAACTTGATGGGTACAGATTTTATTGAAACATTCGAATTGTGGGATAAACCGTTAAAACTCATTCTGCAGAAAAGTAGAAAATAATACGCAAACAAGACAGGACATTAAAGATGAATTAAAAAAAAAAAGTTTCCGGAAACCTTCACACCTGGTCTTGGAAGATGTAACAAATTTGAAGCTAAATTTGAATTAAAGGAAAATACTATGCCAATTTTTAAAAAGAAACGTAACGTGCCTTTCGCAAGTGTAGAGAAAATTAACGAAGAACTTGATAGGTTTGAAAAAATGGGAATTATTTCGAAAGTAGAATCTAATTCATGGGCTGCGCCGATTGTGTGCATAAAAAAGAAATCAAACCAAGTCAGAGTCTGCGTTGATTTTTCGACAGGGTTGAACTCGGTAATTAAGGACTACCATTACCCGTTACCGAGTCCGGAGGAGATTTTTAACAAGCTAAATGGTGGAGTTATATTTTCAAAAATCGACTTATCAGATGCCTATCTCCAAATTCCCGTCGAAGAGGAATGTTCGAAGTTACTAGGGATAAACACGCATAGAGGGTTATTCAAGTACAACAGGCTTCCTTTTGGTATTAAAGTGGCACCAGCCATTTTTCAACAAGCTATGGACGTCATGTTGAATGATTTAGACTTTGCGTGCGCCTACTTAGACGACATCATAGTAAGGAGCGAAACCGTCGACGAACATCGAGAGCATCTCAATCAAGTATTTAAAAGATTCAGGACTTTGGTTTTAAAGTCAAAGAGTCAAAGTGCGAATTTGGTTTGGAGGAAATTAAGTATTTAGGTCACATAATCAACAAAAAGGGCAGATTTCCAGATCCGGAAAGGTCCATTGCGATTAGAGACATGCCGACGCCCACTAATGTGGCGATGCTACAGAGTTTTCTGGGGCTCGCAAATTATTATCAAGCGTTCATTAAAGGAATGTACAATCTAAGAGCTCCGTTGAATGAACTGCTAAAAAAGACAAGGCATGGGAATGGACGGTAGAATGTCAGAAAGCCTTTGATGAAATAAAGAGAATGCTTACGTCCGACCTCTTTTTAACCCATTACAATCCAAAACTGGATATTGTAGTGGCAAGTGACGCCAGTTCATACGGGATAGGAGCGTGTATTCAACACATAATGCCAGATGGTTCTAGAAAACCAATTGCACATGCTTCGAGAACTTTACTCCCAGGAGAAAGAAGTTACTCACAAATCGAAAAAGAGGCGTTGAGTATCATTTTGCCATAACAAAATTTCACAGATACATCCACGGCAGACATTTTATGCTTGAAACGGATCATAAACCACTGATCACTATTTTTGGTTCAAAGAAAGGGTTACCCGTTTATACGGCAAATCGTCTGTTGAGATGGGGAACCATTCTTCTCAATTATGATTTTCACATAAAGCACCTATCATCCAAAAATATAATTCATGCGGATAGTTTATCAAGACTCGTACCGAGTCAAGAAGAAAGATTCGAAGAATCAATTATTGCAAATATCAGAGCAGATTATGAGGTGAAAAGCATGGTAAACAACATTGTAAGAGAGCTACCGGTTACACTAAAGGAAATTAAAAAAGAAGCTGAAAGCGATGATTTCATTTTAGAAATAAAAAGCAAAATGGTAGCAAATGACCAAAAAGTGCAGGAGATTTATTCAATAGGTGAAGGAGTTTTATTATATGGTGAGAGAGTAGTAGTACCAAAAAAGTTGCAGAAAAGAATACTACGGGACTTTCATATGGGTCACCCGGGGGTTAATAGAACAAAAAGCTTAATGCGAAGCTTTGTATATTGGAAAGGAATGGATGTGGATATCGCAAACATGGTTCATCGATGTAAAGGGTGTGCGTTAGCAGCTAAGGCACCACCTATAGTACACAAACCATGGCCCAAGACGGATCATCCGTGGACAAGATTACACATTGATTTCGCTGGTCCAGTAGAAGATTATTACTACTTAATAGTGGTAGATAGTTTTACAAAATGGCCGGAAGTACTACGCTGCAAAAAGCCTACGTCCAATACCACAACAACTTTCTTGCATGAACTATTTGCACGGTTCGGTGTGCCAGAGTGTATTGTGAGTGACAATGGTACACAATTCACTTCTGAAGAATTTAAGGAATTTTGTGAGTTATATCAAATTAACCACATAACGACGCCGCCGTATCATCCGAGGTCCAATGGACTCGCAGAAAGATTTGTCGATACTTTAAAGCGCGCTCTGAAGAAAGCCTCAGGAGTTCCAACGGAAAAGGCGCTTCAGCAATTCCTACAAGTATACAGAATCACGCCAAACCAGAGAACACACTCAAACATGGCACCAGCTGAACTAATGTTCGCTAGGAAAGTTAAGTCAGTGTTTGACAAACTTTTGCCAGGAAAAAATAGAGTAAAGAATACTATGTATACAGCGAGAAAAAGATACACCTCCGGAGAGAAGGTGTTTTTCAAGTGCTACAAAAACAACGTTGAGTTCTGGGAGCGAGGCATAGTGGACAAGAGAATCGGTGACCTGATTTACATAATTAAAGGGCCGAAGAATACTCATAAAAGGCACCAGAATCAACTTAAAAAATGTTACGTTATAGAGCATGAAGAGAGTATACCGGATGAGGAGGAAGATCCCATTGAGGTAATGTATGATATGTTTCAAGTAGAACCTCCGCAGAATACTCCTGAACCGAGAAGATCCGGTAGGAAACGAAAGTTCACGGACCCATTGGACGTGAATCCAAAACGGAAAAAATATTAAAATTAAGCGGATGGACATATGCATATGAAGTATGCAAATGGATCTACAAAGAAATAGCCATAATCATCAACCCATATAGGAAGCCAGTTTGAAATCCAAAAGGGATTCCAAGGCTTGGGAGGGGGTGTTGTGGTAGGATCCACCTAATTTGCATAGTGGAGTACCGACCATATAAATATGGTTGGTACCGGGAAGAGAGGGAGGAATCAAGAGATTCAACCAGAGACTCTGCCCGACTGCGACTCAGTCAACACATTCTCCAGGAACGGTCTTACCAGGAATATACAAAAGACTATATGTAAATATTGTGTACACTTTCTTGTTTCAATACATTTTGTTCTAAGTACATTTTGTGTTGCATTATTATTCCATTAAATACTATATATGAATTTTATAATTTTAATTTAAAATATTTAAAATGAACACGCTATGCCCCTGTCTGAATGTTATTCACTGGAAACATAAAGATATATCGTTCATAAAGAAAATCTAATGAAGATTCGAATAATCATTTAATTTAATTAATTAAATTCTTAAGTTTTTGCCAGAAAGAGTTCGTTGAAAAAATTCATTTTAAAATTTTATATATATATGTGTGATATGGTATGTGTAAACGGAATATGGGGTGTGTTAAAAATAAATGTGTTGTTGTTACCATTATTATGTTTCAAAGATGAAATAGTAAGTTTTAATAGATATTCGTTAATTTTGATATTGGAAATATTAAATTTGTAACCTGTTTATTGATTTGCCTTTGTCAAATTTTCTTGATTGCACATTCTTTATAAATAACCTTCGATTTTAGTTGCCCCCCATCTTTTTTTTTAAAATGTCTCTATCTTCTGAATTTAAGTTGTGATTATATATCTATTATAAATTGAAAATTTTTTTCGTTTAATCGGTTTTAATTTTATAGGTTTATTCAGTAATGAATTCTAAAAAATATTGACATTGTTCTTCATTTAAACCGTTATTTTATTAACCTCAGTTAAATTGTTAATCCCCACCTTTTTTTGTAGGAATATTTTATCTTTTGAAAACCCCCTCTTTATACCTGTCGCAAGACTCAGACAAATATTATTTTTTATTCCCGGACTTATTTTTCGATTTCTTTTTTGAATTTTAGGTCGGAAAATACGATTCCAATTTATTTCTTTTATTTAATTCCTTTAATTACGATTTAATAAATCCATAATCATGGAATATTACTTTTGCCCAAATTTTTTTTATATTCATACTCTGTCCTGACATTGAGATAATATCAAATTTTATTTTTACCTATATTTATGAAATATAATTTATATATATATATATGTGTATATGTATAATATGTGAATGTATGTCTATTTATGTTGTTATATATATATATATATATATATATATATATATATGTGTGTGTGTGTGTGTGTATATATGTATATAAAATACTATGTATGTGATTTTTATATATATATAATACCTCGTTACAAATATATATACTTGTTTTTATTATTTGTGGACTTTTTTTGAATTCAATATCGTTTATATTCTTTTCATATAATCCAACGATTGTCTCTGATTAGATGTTGGCTGAAAAGGGCCCTAGAGACTTTTAAAATTAAAATCAATGCATTCTTTGTTTTTAAAACTATTTATAAATTTTGAACCTCCAAACATTTGTTTATATATATATATATATATATATATATATATATATATATATATATATATATATATTAATGTTACATATATCCGTTCGTTTTTCTGATGTTCTGCAAATGATTTTGAAGAATAGTCTTTTGTAGTATTTTTGCTTCTTATTAACTCTGGTCATCGTGTGAAACTGTTGTCTAACGTTATTGAAATTTTATTTCAGATGAAACACCATTTGAGATGGAATGCCGAGTAGACAAGCAAGAGCATGTTCGACATCCTCTCTTTGCTTTTAATCAAGGTCAAAAACCTATCAAAGCTACGCAAGAAATTTGGACTGTGTACGGTGATGACTTCATTACAGACAGAATGGCACAGAAATGCTTTCCCCGTTTCAAGAAGGAGAAGTTCGAACTCAGAAACTCTCTGCATTCTGGGCAACCTGTTCAGCTATTAGATGATACAAAGAATGAGCTCGGTTGGGAACTTCTGCCACACCTACCATATTCTCCTGATTTAGCTCCTTCAGACTACTCTTTATTTTTCAGTTGTTTCCTAACAATTTGAGGACTGTTTCGTTTAACAGCTACATGGAGTTTAAAAAGGTTGCTTGATGAATTTTTCGAGTCAAAGCCTATTGATTTTTTCTGAACTGTTAGTGGATCATTGGCAGGATGTCATAAACAAAGAAGAAGAATACATAGCTGAATGATTCATCAGAACTAATAATTAATAAGTATTAAAATGAATTGTAAAAATCGAATGAATTTGTCATCATTAGTCGACCGTAGAACGATCCTTTCTTTGGGCTATGCCAGGGATACATACAATTTTGGATTCAGAGTAACTTTCTTCTAGATTGGTTGCCGACCAAGGCTAAAGAACTCAGACTCTCCTGCTATTTACCCCCTATCTATCTATTCATTATCTATCTAAGTTTTTTTTCTTCTTCTTTCTCCACATAGCTGTTGGGGAAGAAGTTGATAATTCTTTTTAAGGGTATTAGTACGTAAGTGAATATAATGGATCCGACTGAAATTCGAACTCGGCTCTCCGATTCATCAACCCGAACCGCTATCCATTACTCCACTGCTTTATTTATGTAACAACTTAATAATAATGAAAACAGTTATTATTATCAACTTTGAAAGATAATGACTAGTTTTATATAACACATCTAGTATATTTATCAATATATTTTTAAAATTTAAAATATATTTTGAGTAGAACAGATTTTTTAAAGATTTTTTAATATTTTTACCAAGACTCATAATTCCATGTATTTTTCCAACCATTGATCTCTTTTTACTCTTTTTTTTTTTTTTTTTTTTTGCATAATGTTTCTGTCGATTCCTTTCTCGGCTTTCCTTATGTCGACGATCGTCACTGGAAACCATCATTTATTTCTTAAGTTTATGCAAGAGGAAAAATAAAAGATGCCCAGTTGTGAGTGGGAGGATAGTGGTTTTTATGGTACGCCTTGAAGAAAACTCCGGAAAAAGGATTCTCTACCAGTCTGCAAAGTCAAAACACAAAATAATATTCAAAAACTGATAGTGAACAAACTTACTAGATAGATAGATAGATAGATAGATAGATAGATAGATAGTTAATGGATAATATAACTAGATAGATAGATAGATAATAGAAAATAATGAAACAAATTAAATAGATAGATAGATAAATAGATAGATAGATAGATAATGGACAATATCACTGTTTGATAGATAGATAGATGCAATAGATAGATAGATAGAAATAGATAATATTGGACAATCTCACTAGATAGAAGATAGATAGATAGATAGATAGATCAAAATTAGATAGATAGATAGATAGATAGATATGATAGATAATAAACAAAATTACTAATATACATATAATATATATATATATATATATATATATATATATATATATATATATAGATAGATAGATAGATAGATAGATAGATAGATAGATAGATTTTGAACAAATTTACTAGATAGAACTGAGAGATATTGGACAATCTCACTATAATAGATAGATAGAAAAAATAGATATGATAGATAGATAGATAGATAGATAAATAGTAAACAAAATTTATTAATATATATATATATATATATATATATATATATATATATATATATATATATATATAGATAGATAGATGAGTTAGATAGATAGATAATGGACAAAACATTAGATAGATAGATAGATAGATAGATAGATAGATATATAGATAGATAGATAGATAGAATAAAAACAACAAATTTTAGATATATAGATTTTTAGATAGATAGATAGATAGATAGATAATGAAATAATTTACTAGATAAAAATAGATATAATAGAAAATAATGAACAAATTTTCTAGATAGATAGATAGATAGATATTGGACAATCTCTTTAGATAGATGAATAAATCATAGATTGAATGATAGATATGAATAATAGATAGATATTCTTTCTTAAATAATTTTACTATATATATATATATATATATATATATATATATATATATAAATATAGATATATAAATATAAATAGACAAATCACGAGATAATAGATAGATAGATGAATTAATAGATAGATAGATAGATAATGAATAGATAGATAGATAGATATTGGACAATCTCACTAAATAGTTAGATAGATCTAAACAAACTTACTATATATATATATATATATATATATATATATATATATATATATATAGAGAGAGAGAGAGAGAAGATAGATAGATAGATAGATATTGGACAATTTCACTAGATAGATAGATAGATAGATAGATAGATAGATAATAAATAAATTTTATATATATATAAATATTATAATATTTTTTAGATAGAAATATATAGATATAGATATAGATATATAAGATACAATAATAGATAGAAAGATAGATAGATAGAAAGATAGATTTTTTAGATAGACAGATGATAGATAGATAGATAGATATATATTAACAATCTTAATAAGATTGTTAGATAGATATATATATATATATATAGATATATATATATATATATATATATAGAGAGAGAACGAGAGAAAGATAGAGAGATAGATAGATAGATAGAATTCCAAATGGACAATATCTCTAGATAGATAGATAAATAATGATAGATTAGATAGATAGATAGATAGATATTTTGCTTAATAAGTATTATTTGTTCTGACCAAACCACATATAGAAAAGTGTCATCTCATAATGCAAATCAGTAAGATGGTTCGGAATAGTTGTTCACTGAACACAGAACTAAAACAGACATTCCAGAAAGAAAGTAAAATGAAAATGAAGGAAAAATGAGAAAAAAAAAGCATGGTAGATAAAAGAAAGAAAGACAGAAAGAACATTTAATTTACAATTGTCTAATAAGATCACTATTTTCCATTTGTCGTCCGGTTATTTGAAAACAATTGCGGCCGCAGTAGCGTTTCCTGGTCATGGTTTGTTTCGACCAATCAAATGGAAGATAATACTTGTTTAAATTTATTTCGATAAAACAAAACACACGCAATCTACGCATTCATAAAACAAAAACACCAAACACACCAACACACACACACACATATGTATCTATCTATATCTAATATCTATCTATATATATATATATATATATATATATATATATATGTATGTGTGTGTGAAGAAATATAGTCTTAGATTTGCTATATTTATGGGATAAAGTGGTCAATATCAGAGATAGAGCGTGTGTAAATATAAAAGTGATCATTGAAGTCAAAACTTAGAGGCGACAGTCTGTTTCATGGCCTGACGATTCAATGTTCATTTTTATATTAGATTATATATATGGAAATGTGTGTGAAAAGATGTGTGTGTGTGTGTGTGTGTGTGTGTGTTAACTTCAAATACAAGTGTGCCCCAAATTTACGTACACAAGATATTGTTCAATTTTTTCTGTCCAAAATAAGTGCTTATTTTCTACCGATGTCAGAAATCGGTGTTCAAGTCACGCTAAAAGTCAGGAAATCAAAGAAGATTAGTTCTACACAATCTTGCTTCCTTTTACTGTATTCCTGTTAAAACGATTTAAACGAACGTTATGAAAATTTATTATTAGATTTTGGTTTTGCATTCCACAACGAGATAGTAAAAAAATTAAACATTTAGTCAAAAATATTTTTTGGGATTCAATGTCCATCTGAGTAGATTGGTGATTTTTTTTGTAAACTAAGTGAATATCAGTAAAAACACACAATAAAATGAAAGCAATAAAACTCTGAACATCTATCTATCTATCATATGGAAATTATCAACCATATTCTAGATTCATATACATCTTATATTAGTCTATTGATGTCTAGCTAGCCATCTCAGTCTATTCATTTCTATCTATCTATCTATCTATCTATTCGATTCTATCTATCTATAAATTTTAGTTACTTTTAGAAGACTTAGAAAATATTTTATGCAAGATTATATATCACGTTTATACGCAAAACCAATAATTAAAAAGCGAAGACTGTTTTTAACAATGAGCTATTTGGATGTTAGTTTTCTCGGTATAGCTTGATTTTTAGTCTGTTTATAGCAACGCCATATTTGGATAACGCCAGTAAAAAATAACCTTCTGAGAAATAAAATATTTTTAAGAAAAAAAAAAAAAACGCTTCCTTTGGATTATTTTCCACCAATTAGATGAATGGAATTTAAACCCCACTATAATTTGAAAAGATAACAGTGTGAGCCTGCGGACCTAAATAAAAACATGTTTGTCGGCCGATGAAAATTACTATTCCTTTTGAGCTTTTCATTTGGAAAATTAACAAATATATAAACGTGCCATACCTCTAACATTTTCTGCTGAGAGCAAAAAGAACATTAGACCCCGAAAAGACGTGTGGACTATCCAAATTCTATATGAAGAAGAACATGAAATAGCAAAGTATCCCACAGCCAACCAAAAACTCAGGAAAACCGTGACGAAACGAAAATCTAATATTCAAAGAGATGCAAACCAAGCATTCCTCGAAATCAGAACGCTGCTATCTTCAATTCGACAATCGGGATTCTTCATGAAGATTCTTGTCACTTCTATGAATGACCTCTACACCTGACATGTCAGATCATTAATAAGCTGGGTATTTTGCTGTATATTTTTATCAAGGATATTTTTATTTTATCAAACTTCGTCAATGGAAAATTTTATTAGACTCAAGGTCAATTATTTCACAGTACACTTCTTTTTTTACATTAAGATTATAATTTTTTTTTAATATGAAGAAAAACATATTTCAAGGATTGCTTAAATATTAGAGATAATAAAAAATACAAATATAAATGTTAAATCCGAAATGCTGATGTTTGGATTAAAATTTGAAACTGCCATCATCATCATTATCATCATTAAACTGCTGTTTTCATGTCTGGAGTCAGTAGAAGTTTGTTTATCTCTTGTTTTTAGTGTTAATATATCCCTTCTCTTACAAAGTTATATTTTATTTGGTTCAATAATTGTTATAACGGAACATACCTATTCTATTGTTATTAGACTCTCCCACATATAATAAGTAGTAATAGTAGCAGTCGCCAGTGGGCTCAGTGGAGTTGGTGTGTCAGTCGATGTCGGACATTAAAGTATCAACCACCACAACTAGATTGCTGCGTCATTAACTATTATTTCAAGTTCCTAACGTTTTGTACGTCGAACCCTTTTAGGACCGACTTAGTGAAATACAAGCCTCCACTGTGAAAACTGCTCTACAACAATAATATAACTCTCATTCATAGAAATTAAAAACTCTTTGAAATGTGTGATAGCAAGCTTTTAACTAAAAGAATTATGAATTCTTAAAATAGATGACGCAATTGATAAGATAGTTTTAAAGATAACCTGGAAAAGAACAGTTTCCCCAGTAAATTGCCCTCCAGTTCGAATTCTAAATACCTGAAGAAGGGAGGAGGTAAAAACTTTTATATTTATATTAAAGTTAAATCATAATTTTTGCTCAGTTACATATATATTGACCTGTATTATTCATAGTATGTTTTAAATAATTTAATTCTTTTTTTAAAAAAAAAAAACAATGTGTAGATGGTCCGTTAGTGCTGACATTACAGACAAAGCCCTCATCTACGGATAATTGAAACAATATTTTTTCGGGTCGTGTTTTTTCCAAAATTAAAGGAAAAAAAAATAAACTGCAGGAAAAAATCAGTGTTCATCAGCGATGTATTGAAAAATTCCCATGGCTTATAGGAACGAGGAAGTAACAACTTTCTCAACGTACATCATTCCGGAGCTCTGAGCCTTTCAGTTCGGAAAAGACGGACTGTTACGATACCCCCCATCAAACATGAGAAAGTATCTGTGAAAATCTTTTATTTTTACCATTTGATTTATATATAAATTAAGTATATATATTTATTTATGCCACATATACATGTTTACATTATGGTCATTACTGGTCGATACTATAGTGGTTTTATAATTCAAAAATAATCCGTTCCCATCTACGAATAATAGGCTTTAACAGAGCACTCCCTCTCATCTATTAGTCCGTTAGTGAGCGGTTTGTCTGTATGTGAAAATGCCTTTGGAGTGTCTAATTTTAATTCAAATTTTATCAGTTATTGTAAGAAAAGATAAAAGATGTTTGCACTTTTGCTCTTTTGATTGTTTCTTGTTTTCTTTCTTCTATTCTAGTTAAAAGAAACGCTCAAATGAAGACGATTAAGTAATAACTGATACAAAGTATCCACCAAACAAGGAAAGTCAGTCAGTTATGTGCCATGTGTGATACATTTTAGGCGATCATGTAAATTTTCGATACATTTTTGACAAATTTAGGTTGTTTTTTCTTGCTATCATTGTAAAAAAGTTGCCATCCAAGGCTATAGAACCGGGTCTGTTCTGATCCATTAAACTTCAGGACAAATGGGGGAGAAGAAGAGGATTCATATCTTTCCCAAGGGTATTAGCACGTAAGTGAATGTAATGGATTCGACTAGAAAGTCAGTCCGTCAGTTATTTAAATGAATGATAAACGCTTAGGCGATCATATCATATCTTTCATATACATGACTGACGAGGCAGATTTTTATCCCGCAGTAGGTTGCCATTTCTTTTGCGGTAAAGTTGACATCCAATGTTAAAGAACATGGTCTGTTATGCTATTTACACATAAAAGGGGAGATAAAGAAGAGGATTCATACCTTTCCCAAATGTATTAGCACGTATTTTGAATGTAGTGTATTTTGAAATTATAGTTATGAGCCAGGCGATTTTCTTACATGACTTTAAAGGCAGATTTTTTTCTAAGTTGCAGCTGGGGAGAACTTTTGAAAAGAATTTCCCAAAGGGTAGCAAACGATAATTGAATGTAATGGTTTGATTAATTGTAAAATTAAAAATTCCAAAAGAAAAAATTTATCCAGTATTCCTTTAAAATCATTACATGAATTGCTATTTTTTTTTATTTTGTCAAACAGTTGAAAAAAACAACAAGAATAATATATTGAGAAGTCTTAAAAAACTAAAAATTGTTCAACTCGACAGGGTTTTTAAAAAATTTAGTGGGACTTATTTTATTTTATGTTGCTGTTGCTAAGAAATGTAAAATGATGTTTTTCTTTGTTTGTCATTCTGCAGCGCTAAATCCAAATATCGAATGTTAGGATGTTCAGCAACAGTCGCTGGCTTCATTCGCTCAAAGCTATTTTAATGGTTGTATATAGCTAACATTTCAGATATTCACGAACGGGTTTGGCACCATGCATGACATCCAGATGAATGTTTCGATCTGGTGAGTTTATTTCAAAACACTACAGGATTTTTCATGTAGAACTGATCCATACACCGAGGAATCAGAAGTATTGGGTATTTAGTAATTCCAAATCCTGAAATTCCAAGATGGATTATATTTCTGTCACTGGATTCATTCCAATGACAGGAATTATTCAAGTGTTAAGGAATCGGAAACTTTCGTTAAAAGTAAAGATTTCTAAACTGCTATATTTTATCAGTCTTCGCAAAGTGAATTCTGGATGATTCCCTCCCAGATGAAGAAGAGAAACAAAGCTGTTGCTACACAGAACGACGTGGAGAAAACTGGGAACGGCGTATGTAAGCATCAAGGAAATTTTCAGAAAAAATAAAACAAAAAAAGAAACACACTGAGAATCAGAAAAAGACAGTTAAATTTACAGGGACACTAACTAAAGAAAGAGGGCATGGAGAATTTAACACTCACAGAAATATTGAAGGCAAGAGAAGCATGTTAGGGAAGCTGATTTAACCTAAGGGTTTTTTTATGATCGAATGGATAGCAGAACAAGGACAAGAAGGAAAGTAAAGGGTCAAAAGTTACTAAGAGCAACATTCAAAAGAGGGCATGGAGAATTTAACACTCACAGGACATATTGAAGGTAAGAGAAGCATAGGAAACAAAGTAACTAAATTAATGAGAAGCACATGGAAATACTGAGCATCTTAATGAGCCTATGTATATCCATGGCAGAACAGTGAAACTTAAGAGGGTAAAAGGAACATCTTATTTTGGTGTTATGAACGGTAAGATGATGGGAAGGGTTATGCTTACCCACCTCCTGAAGTGCCACATCTCATAAAAAGACAAGATTAAATATCCCGGTCTAAAATCCTTTTTCCATTCCAAAAGACTTAATTGAATGGACCATTCTTCGGATTCTTTTACTTTTGCAAAATGTGTACGTCTTCATTGCATAATGTTGTTCGGATAGCATGTACTGATGATATCTTGCCAAGCAATCAATCCTTATTTAAAGCATACAATTTCTCATCAAAAGTGTCTTCTGATATCTATTGATGTAAAACAAAATACGGCGGGTGGATATAAATGATTTTCGTCACAATGAAATATCCGACTGTATTTATAAACTCATAAATACTTGAAATATTATACACTGATATATATTGTAAAATTTTATTAATCAATTCGTCAATTTATTCATTGCTAATCTGTTCAATACCCATTAATACGACCTTGTAGAAAACTAGGCTACACTTCTATAAAACAAATGTACTTTTGTGTAATTTCGTGTCATTGTAAAAATGTGTTCCTAATTGAGGACTTAATTTCTATCACTTCAAGTCACCAAAGGATTGACATCAAGTAATTATTAATTTATAGAATTCATATTATCTTTATGACGGCCATATTTAATTAATTTTGCTGTTGAATTGGTATTATTTTTTACATGAATATAATCTCAGACTTTGAAAAGACATTTAAATTTTAAAGAGTTACAAATAAGAAATAATTACCCGCCTTGTTTTAAGAATTCAAAGCTAAAAGAAATCAAAGAAAACAAAACAACTGTTAATGTCAGAAAATGAAACCTCATATTTACTCCTGAAACCAGTTTTTTTTTATATTTTTAACATGGAATATAAATCTAGGATTTTGATTTATACAATTAACACTTTTTTTAAATGTAAGAAAGAACTTTGATTTTAAATCATTAAAAGTAGAAATATCAAAAGAAAGTAATAACAAACTGTAGATCAAGGAATGAAAGCCATATTTAAGTAAAACGGAAGTTAAAGTTTATATTGGAAAGGAAATAAAAAAAGAATTGTCATCTCTACAATTAACTCTTTCGTTCTATGTAAGAAATAATTTTGCTTTTTAAATCATTAAAAGGAAATATCTAAAAAATAACAAACTGAAGCGTCAAGGAAGAACAGACATATTTAAGTAATTTTACAGTTAAATTGATTATAAAGAAAAAGAATATAAATCTACAATTGTCATCTACATTTAGATATTTTTGGTCCATGTAAGAAATAAGAGAGCTTTTAAATCGAAAAAGTCGAAAAAGAATCTAAAGAAATTTAACAAACACTTACGAATGGAAATCGTCGCCATATTCTAAAATTTTTTTTTACAATTAATAGATTTTTAAATCAATATTTAGAATTGATTACATTCTTGCATGAGTATAAATGTAGGATTTTGATCCACACAATTAACTCCTTTTCACCAAATGAAAATGAATATTTTGCTTTTTAAATCATTAAAAGTAGACATATCTAAGAAAGCTAACAAGATCTACCTTCAAGTAATTTCGTTCGTATTAAAATAATTTTTAGATGAATTTGTTATATATTTGCATGATTATAAATCTACGATTTTGATGCACACAATTAACTCTTTTGTCCCATGCAAATAATAATCTTGCTTATTAAATCAATGAAAGTAGACATATCGAAACAAAGATAACAAAATTTACCATAAAAAAAAATGACGGCTATATTTAAAAACATTTACAATTTAATTGGTTATATTTTTGCATGAATAGGATTTTAATCTATACAATTAACTCTTTCATGTTGGAAATAAATTTTTCCTTTTTAAATCATTCAATATTGAAATATATAAAGAAAGCTAACAAATTTTACCGTCAATAATTATATATATTTAAATATATTTATATATATAATTATATATATTTATATATAATAGAAATCTAAGAATTTGATCTATACAATAAACTCTTTTGTTATATATAAGAAAGGATGAATTTTGTGCGATTATCTTAAGTGACACTTAAGACCCACTAGTGATTTACAAAGGTGGCTGCATATAGAGCAAAAGTTAGGATTGTGGGATGAGAACACTGTTAGATTGGCTGGCCTTTTAGATCTTGCTCTCGCTTTTTGAAGATGATTCAGACAAGCAGATTGAAAATTGCTGAGTCCACTAAAACACGTTGATCTCCATTGTACCCGCTCCAAGGCTAAGCGCTCAAGGGTGTTATGTGGTATATTGACAGCTGACATGTTGCTCTTCAACTTGTCTTTGTATCCTAGCCATGGGCGTCCTACATTTCTGTAGCCCTGATCTAACTGGCTGTACATTAGGATCTTGGGTATCCTGTCATCAGACATTCTCAGGACATGGCAAGTCCACCGTAACTGAGACTGTATGATAAAAGTCTCGATTCCTCCAATACTACACCTGTTAAACAGGTTTACGTTAGATGTCCTATCTTGAAGGTTAACTCCAAAGATGGCACGCAGACAGATTTTCTGAAAAACATCCAGCTGGCATATATGGTACGTATATGGAGTCCACGACTCTTTAAATATAAAAAGGATGGCAAGGACAACATATCTGTAAATTGAATTTTAGGATCCAGTCGAATACCGCATTCATTCCACAATACAAATATTGAAATTTGCCAAAAGCACTGGTAGCCTTAGCAATCACAATATAATTTCATTATCTAAAGTGATTTTTTAGTTATATATATATATATATATATATATATATATATATAGGTCATTATATATATATTTAATAGTAATATCAGTAACAATCCTCATTTTTGCTCTATATGTAAAAATATTTGTAAATCAATAGCAGGTGTTAAGTGCCAATATATATTATCAAGATAAAATTTCATAATATGGATCAATTATATTGTCAGATCGTCATATGTCGAAACCGACGGTAGGGTCAATTATATATATATATATATATATTATATACACGTTCGCTTTATGCTCATGGGACCCGAGTTTGAAATATTACCCTATATGGAAGGTGACTTATGATGTTATCGAGGAAATGGGATATAATAAATTAAAAGCATCACTTTTTCAAATATAATGAAATATATACCACTGGACGCCCCAAGCCTTGTGACGGACCGACTGGGGAACCATTGATGGTTGTGTTAACACAAAGTTACGAGTCATCGTGAATGAGGGTTTGAGCTTACTGGCCTTGTTCAGACTGTTGATCACGCCAGATAACATGCTCTCTCCCAGAAACTCATGTTCGCTTAGCATAGTTACAGTATAGCAACAGGTGGGATCTATAGGCGTTGATAAAAGACAAATGTACCTGAGCAGGCATACAATGACATCGACGGGAGAGTCCATCATAGATACATAGATAGATACATAGATAGATAGACATCTGTGCTTGTATATTTCAGCAGAAGAATGCAGTTCTATTTATAACTACATTTACAAAAAAAGGATATGACGTTATCCTGGATATCTGTTTCAAATTTATTCTAGATTAAACTTACTGATACTATTACTCGATTGCTGTAAATGATCAGATATAAAGGCCAATATGGGCATGAGTCCTAAAGTAAGGAGTGGATCAACAATACTCAGATATTTGATGTCTTCCTTCATCGTTATCATTGTCGTGTACTATTTCATGTATACAAACGTAAACGCGGCAATTACCAGTCTGCTATATATTGTTGACGCAATACAGCAAAGCTTTGGACTTTGTCTCATCCATTTTCAATATATATATATATATATATATATATATATATATTTCTAAGATGAGGTACTATGTACACTATTTACATTATTCGGTTTACTGTCCTCAGATTTTTGACGTTTTACAAAAGGAGGATTCATTCCTGACGATCCATTTATTATAAAAAATTTTTAGGTTTGTCTGGCTCTCTAGGTTTAACTAGGTCAAAATATTCATTGTATTGAGCACTTTATTTAGTTATTCATCCATAATTTGCCTGAATGGGTTTATTTTTAGTTTTTGAAAAAAATTCGTTTGCTGGATGATTATTCTGTTTTATGTTAACGTACATGCATGTTCTTTTTTCTTTTTTTTTAAAACCTTTTTTCCCCTTTGGTATTTCCAAAATTTATTTTGCAAATCAAAAAGGAAATTTTTTTTTCGTTCAGCAATGTATATTTTTTATATATATAATTTTTTTTATATATATATATATATATATATATATATATATATATATATATATATATATATATATATATATATATATATATATATATATAATTAAATATTTTGGAAAAAATTAAAGAAATTAATTTATAATTTTAAATATAAAATTTACATTGTTTAAATTTTGTAAAATAAAAATAATATTTTTTACATCCATATATCTTACTTCATTTTATTTAATACATACTCGTTGCACTAATCAACCGGAAAGTTAATTTTAAATCAATTAATTTATAAATTAATGCTCTGTTTTATTGATCACCTAAAAAAAAATAAAAAATCTATTCTTTTTGGATTTTATTTTATATGTTATTATATTTTTATATATATATATATATATATATATATATATATATATATATATATATATATATATATATATTATTACGTTTTGATAATTGTAAACAAATTTCAAAAATGATTTACCAATTTCACAGAGCTAATTCACAAACAAATATTTAATTTACTAAAACAACATAAAATATATACAAGATAAACAACACTTTAAAAAACAGAAAACACAGAGTTACTTTGAAGAAGTGTTACGAGGGAAAAGGAAATTTGTCAAATATCTTTTATGTTATTTTAGGGCTAGTGAAGTAATCTAATTGCTATATTTGGAAATCCACAAAAAGGGTGTAAATAAATATTAATTTTAGTCAATGAAAATTAGTCAAAATTCTATTTACCAAATTTGTTCCATGAAATTCTCTTCATAGTTTTGTTGGTCGGCAACTTTTTCCCAATTCTACCAAATTTGGATATAATAGTCCTTGAATCAAAAGCCGGAGTTGATAACATTATGAAATTCTCATTCATTTTTGACAACATTTTCCAAAATCCCACAAACAGTGGACTAACACCTAATTTGCATATTTCTAGATGTTTTCGAATCATCTAGATTTTTCTCGAATATACTAGAATGACTAGAATCTGTCAAACATTTGTTTCTAATTTTCTATTTTACAAATTTACTTTTTGAATTGTTGTACCGTTTTTTTTTAAATTGTTCCTGGGCTTTTCAATTGTATAAGAGACGATCAAAATTTATTTTAATTTAAACTCAATTTAATTTACAGTGATTGAAAATTGAAGTTTTTTTTCTTGTTTTCAAAAACATGGAGACCTCTTATTTAGCAAAAAATACAAAAATATTTTTAAATAAATAAATTATATATATATATATATATATATATATATTATATATATATATATATATATATATATAATTAATATATTTTTATAACGATGTTTTTTTCTCCTGTTGATGGAAAAAACTAGCCGATAAAATTGAAAATAAAAAAACAATAAATTAATTTACAACAATTTCCAAATCTGAAAATTTTAATTTTTTAAATATTCTTATTGAGGAATTAAAAAATGAAAAAATATATATAACATATATATATATATATATATAAATATAATTATTTATTTAAAAAATTATAACATAAATTGTTATGAAATCATTACGAAAATAGCCATTTTGTTTCAATAACTCTGGTATCTTATCAAATGTTTTGATTTTGAGACTTAAAATAAATGGTTTTAAAAAACAAATTAATTAACGATCCTTCGATATTAAGGCAAAACACAATTATGAAAAAGCTAGAATTACCAAAAAAATACAAGTATAGGGAATTGCTTTTTTTCAAATTAATTAAGGTTATGATAGCTATTCTTCTTTAAATATTATATTAATTTTGAAGATTATTTGTAAATATCGATCAACAATTTCTTAATTTTTACTCTATTATTAGTCATATTTGGTGTAATAACTCTTTATTATTATTTCCTTTGGTTTCTGGTGTATACTCATTTCTTTTCCGGGTCCCAACCAGAGACCTAAGATCAGAAATGACGTCATGACATTTTCCACTGAGCAATTTTGAAAAAAAAATCGTACATATTTTAGACAGATAAATTTTTTTTTATTTTTTTGGTAGCTGAACTACTAGAGATTTCATTGAGTCTATTGGATTTTTTTCCAATCAACAAAAGTGCTCAATGAAACTGGAATTTTTGATGTCCTCATGTACATTTTTGAATTTCCACTAAAGATCCTTGTATTTTGATAGTTTTTTTTTTTTGAAGATCTTCAAATATACATTACAACCTGCAGGAACTGCCATGTCAATAGGGAGGTACATTTTGTCTTTGCAGTTTCTAAGGGCGATTAGCTTTGAATGTTCTGTCTGTGTGTATTTGTAAGAGTCGATATAAAAATTTTTACATATTGAAAATCTCCGTAGAAAGGTCTGGATGTTTCAAGATACCTTCTTCTTCTTCTTCTTCTTAAAATTATTATTATTTTAAAAATCAAGAGGTTGGCGCAACAACTCGGAGACTGAGTAGACAGGGTTGGATTGCCAGTATGAAGTCTCAAAGAATACTAACTTCATGGCATTCTATGACTGGTTTAGGTTGATTTCCATCCATTTGTCAGCGTGTGACGTACTGTAATCCTGGCATATCTTCCATTGAATACAGTTTAAAAAAATCATATCATGTCGGTCTTTGTATTCCTTTGGTGTCAGAATTGGACAACCAGGCGCTAAGTATTCAACAGTCTCTAAACGGGTTTATTTACATTATCTCCATTTGTGGTCGGCACCATTCTTTTAACATGATTGCCTGGTAATCACTAATGAAAATTAGCTTTGGTCCCGTGCTGCCATTATAAACGCCTCCCTCTCTACTTTTAACTTTGCACTTTTCATCTATTGATAGGTTTTGTGTTTATCTATCTTAATTTTCGAAGTTTTATGAGTTTTTTTTTTTTTAAGTGTTCTTTTAATTGCTTATTTTAAGCTTTGTACCTTAGCATTATTTCTATTAAATTTAGCTGCATTTGTTTTTTGCGTATTTTTATTTATTTCCCTCCCTCTTTAATGTTAATTTTTTTCAGAAAGATATTGATCTTATTATTATTATTACTATTAATGCGCTGTCCCCCGATCTTGAGCGCTTGCCTGATAAATAAAAAAAATCTTCCAGAAATATTCTGGTCGAGCGTTTTATATACATATATATATATATATATATATATATATATATATATATATTGATAAATATACCTACATTTATCGTGCAACTCAGAGTTTTCATGGTTTCCCAACTCGTCAGGTACAAATGGTAAATGAACCACTTAATACAGTGGTTCATTTATCATTTTCATGACGAGTATTTATTTCTGATGAAACTTTCTATCAGAACCATTTTCAATCAATCCAAAGATTGACGTAGGTATATGTATATTTAATAATATACTTTATAGCTCTGTTTAACTACATTTAGCATCGTTTTCTTTACACCATAATTTAAATTAAATAATATCAGACGCAGGTCGTAAATTCATTATGCGGTTCTATCACGTCGTACTAGGTGAGAGAACGAAATATTTTCAACGGAACCATATGCCTAGCTGCAATGTAATGTGTTGTGACTAGTTTGAAATGTAATTTTAGTGAATGTGGGTCTGCTATTCCGCGAGGTTATCGCTGCATAGAAATGTTCTATGTCAACATAACAGAATATCACCTTTGATGGTGAATATCTTTGTTTAAATGTCCATATAACCACCTCTGATGATGGCTCATGACAGCCGAAAGCTTAAACCAAGGAACAGCATAATAAAAATATCAAATGTTGAGGGGTTTATTTTTTTTATTTTCTCCTGAAATCTTGAAAAATATATATATATATATATATATATATATATATATATATATATATATATATATATATATATATCCGCATGCAATAAGAACAAAAATAATATATAAATTCTAACATTTTAGAATTCATTCAAAGGAGGTCTTAATACCAAGAGTAGAGCAATAAAAATAATTATATTTATATTTATTACAATTTTTACATATCGACAAAAACAATTTACCGACTACAAAGATTTAACCTTGTTTCGTCACAATTAATTGGACCTCAAGGTGCAAATAAATGCTTCGAAATCTTTGTAGTCGGTTCATTGTTTTTGTTTACATGTAAAAATTTATATATATATATATATATATATATAACGTCATCCACAGACAGACTGTTTCGCTGTTTACAGCTCATCAGTGTGACTAGACATCCGGTTGCCTCTAGCTGAATTGGTATCAGTCGGAGTTTCTAACCACTAAGCCGTCGGCGCACGGTGGGGATGAAGGTGGATTTTTAGCATATTTATTTTTAGAAACATGCCCAGTGACTGACAGTGACTCAATTCGCTTTCGTGAAGAGTCTCGCTATATAGCTATAATAGTCACTGTTTATGAACCCCCCCAGAGTGCTCAACTGAAATTAATTCAGGAGCAAATATATATATATATATATATATATATATATATATATATATATATATATTGTATATTCTTCCCCTACTGTCTCTGTATGGAAACATTATTTTTAACTTTTAAACCTTGAGTAAATTTTTCAATTTTCATTTGGTTTACAGGTCTGAAGATATGAAGACGTGTTTTATCGACTTCAATGAAATAAAATATCATCTATAGTTTTCCAGTGTTTTTTTCTTTTTGTCATTATATAATAATTTTGACATAGAGCTCTCAACGGATCTATATCTTTCTTAAAAAAATATTTTGAATTACCAATAATTTTTAATATATATATATATATATATATATATATATATATATATATATATATATATATATATATTAACAAAAAAGGATTTTTTTCTCCTGTTGATGGGCATGCTGGCCGAAACTAGTCGGGAACCTAATTGAAATAATAAAACAAAATATTAATTTACAACCCAGTGTGACTGAAAATTTTAATTTTTTAATATTCTTATTGATCAAAAACACACACACACACACACACACAGACACACACAGACACACACAACACACACACACACACATATATATATATATATATATATATAGATAGATAGATAGATAGATAGATAGATAGATAGATAGATAGATAGATATCATGTATATATGGGCAGCAGTCTTTATTTCAAACATGTTTCTTTGAATGTGGCAAACAAAGAAAATTTGATAATTTTTTATTGGGTTTTTCTCATATTCTTAAGTTTTTTTATTTACTGGAGTAAAGGAGTATAAAAATTGTCCGTTGTGTCCATTGTACGAAGCGCTTTCGGTCACTCCTTTACCCATTTTCAAAGGGTTTGGTGTTGCCATTTAGTTTGAAGCATATTGTATGATAGTAGCATTTATTCCGAGCCCCGACAAGGAACGTGGCTGGAATTCAAGTTGACGTCATTCCGTTAAAAAAAAAAAATCATTTAGCACATTTGTTTCCATTGTTAAATAAAGTGAGATTAATACTAAGTGCCAGAAGTATGGAATCCTTCCTTCACAGAGCGATGTTTTCGGATACGGGATTTATGAAGAAGCTTCGTGTTATCAACCCAAAGTTAAAGAAAATCTACTCTGAATCTCAAATTAAAAAAAAAATCCAATAAACAGTATTTAATTAGAAATGCTATTAATTGAATTAAATATATTGTGGACGTTATAAAAAAATATTTAATTTTTCGATGAATAATTAATTTTTACAAGAATTATTTACATTATTTTTTTAATTTTAATTAGAATAATTTATAAACATTTAAATCTTTTAAAATCATCTATTAATTTGTAGCAGTCAAGTGATATTATTATTTAATAAAAACTATAATTATTAATCATAAGTGGAAAAGCTTATGACAATTCAGCGAACTCGAGTATTTTAAGAAGAATTTTGAATTGCGTGTGTGTATGTATTTTGATTTGCGCGTGTGTAAGTTTTGAATTGTGTGTGTGTGTGTTTTGAATTGTGTGTGTATGTGTTTTTAATTGTGTGTGTATGTGTTTTGCATTGCTTGTGTGTATGTGTTTTGATTTGCGTGTATGTATGTGTTTTGAATTGTGAGTATGTGTGTGCGTGTGTGTGTGTCTGCGTGTGTGTCTGTGTGTGTGTGTTTCTCTGTGTGTACGTGTGTGTGATTAATACAAATGCAAAGTTTGCCTTTTCGCTGAAGTTATTTTCAGCATCTTTCCTCTAGATTTTCGTAGACGGACCATTCATCAGTCGACGGACCATTCATCAGTCGCTCCGTCCACTCTTCAAGAGATATCAACAACTGTTTGTTTAATTTCTCGTTTTTCATCACTGTGTGTTGAAATATATATATATATATATTATTTTTAAAATTTATTATTATTATTATTAATAATAATAATAATAATAATAATAATAATAATAATAATAATAATAATAAATGTGGCACATAGAACATGAACAATCCCTGTTGTAGTTGGAATCCTAGGATTAGTTGGAAGAGCTTCCAGTTGACTAATTGAAGGGATTCCTAGAAATCCATGCCTTAAAGAAATATAAAATATCGTTCTCACAAGTACAGCCCACACTTTACGGAGGACTTTATCTATGTAAAATATTTGAATTTTTTTGTCAGTTGAAAGTGTCATGATGCTATTTCTAACCTTAGGTCCCTGGGTGGGACCCAGAAAGAATTGTGTAAACGTCAGAAATCAAAGAAAATAATAATAATAATAATAATAATAATCGCGAAAATGTGACATATGGGAACATCAACAATCCCTGTTGTAGTTGGAGCCCTAGGACTGGTTGGAAAAGATTCCAGTAGACTAATTGAAGGGATTCCTGGAAGTCCATGCCTCAAGGAGATACAGAAAATTGTTCTGACAAGTACAGCCCACACCTTACGAAGGGCTTTATCTATGTAATTTTTTTTTTTTTTTTTTGTCAGTGGAAAGTGTCATGACGCCATTTCTAACTTTAGGTCCCTGGGCGGGACCCGGAAAGAAATGTGTAAACGCCAGAAATCAAAGAAAATGATAATGATAATAATAATAATAATAATAACGATTCCCTGTAGATTGTAATGTATCCTTGATAATCTTCAAAAAACTATCACAATACAAGGATATTGAAGTAGAAAACACAAAAATGTGGCACATGAAGACATCAGTAATTTCAGTTGTAGTTGGAGCACTCGTATCGATTGTATAGAATCCTTGAATGGATTCCTGGTAGCCCATACCTTAAGGAAATGCAAAAATTGTACTCACAAGTGCAGCTCACATTTTACGAAGAGCTTTATCAATGTAAAACGGGTGTGACTTTAGGTTGATATTTTTTTTACAAAAAAATGATCAATGGAAAATCGCAGGAAGCCATTTCTGACCTTAGGTCTCTTGTTGGGACCCAGAAGGAAATGTGTATACAACAGAAGTCAAAGGAAATAATAATAATATTACAATAATTCACTTATCTTATTTAAAATTTGTACTTATAGTTTTAAATGTTTTTTTTTATTTAATCTTCAGTTATATATATATATAGAGAGAGAGAGAGAAAAAGAAGAGAAAAAAGAGAAAAGAGAGAGACAACAGAAGACAAACTGAAATCGTATAAATAAACCAGTTTGTCTGTAGTGCCTATTTTCATGTTTTCTATTATGTTTATACTGAAGTGTATTGATGTGGCTGGAGTAAATACGGTATGTGTCACTCCTACACGCTTTTCACTTAACAGCCCCAGCCCGCCACTGATTGCTTTCGTTTCATTCACATCACCTGTTCACTTGCACCCCCCTCTTCTCGGAAGACCCCCCCTCCCCACTACTTTAACCTACAAGAAGCTATCCGACTCGACCCTGCTATCTTTTTTCCCACACCCCAACTTCCCGCTTGAAGTAAATCCTCTTTTAAATCGTATTTCACCATTTTTTTTATATATATTTGTCTTTTAATTGCACGGGGTCCAAAAACGCACTTTTCCCTTTTCTTCTTCTTCTTCTTCTTCTTCTTCTTCTTTTTTTTTCTTCTTCTTCTTCTTCTTCACACTCACCCAGTCAGCCGTCAAGCAGCCTATTATTATTTTTATACATTTTTTTTCTCTCTATCATTTTTCTATGTATTTCATTTTTATTCCATCTTCTTCCTCTTTTTTCTTTTTTCTTCTTCTTCTTTGTCATTGTCATCGTCTTCTTCGTTATCGTCGTGGTTTTCTTTTTCTTTTTTGTCATCGCCTTCTTCTTCTTCTTCTTCTTCTCCTCCTCCTTTTCTTCTTCTTCTTCTTCTTCTATGTCATTGTCGTCGTCATCTTCTTCGTTATCATCGTCGTCTTCTTTTTCTTTTTCGTCATCGCCTTCTTCTTCTCATCTTCCTCCTTTCTTCTTCTTCTTCTTCTTCTTCTTCTTCTTCTTCTCTTCGTGGGTGATATTTCGTCTGTCTGTCATTCGATTCCTTCACCCTAGCCCTTACACAATATGGCGCTCACATTTACTCTTTATAAATGTCTTTACTTACTATGTCATTAATTTTCTGGCTATTTCCGATGCATCTCTTCCACTCTTTTTTAAACATCATATACCCCACCACCACCTCCACCACCACTTATTAACAACCAGTTTTCTTTCTCTGTTCAAGCCTTTCATCAGAAAACTCTTGTTCCTTCTCACAATGTGAAACACACTCTCTTTGTTCCCCTCTATCTCTCTCTCTTTATCTCTCCATCTCCCACTCTCTCTCCCTCTCCCCCCTCTCTCTTTATTTCTGTCGCTCTGTCTTCGGACGGTTTTCATCCAGTCTTTCTTTCTTTTCTCTCTTTCTCTATTGCTATGTCTTTCTATTTGTCTTTTTCTTTTGTTTCCTTAATAATTCTCATAAGCTATACTTTCTCATAGATTCCTTTCTTTTTCTCCTTTCATTGATTCTTTTTCTTTCTTTCTTTCTATTCTTCATTTCTTCATTCATTTGTTTCTTCCATTTTTATTCATTTCTTCTTGTATATTTCTTTCTTCATCTTCTATGTTTCTTTTTTTATCGCTGTCTCATTCGTTTTCTTTCTTTCTTTTTTCTTTTGTTTCTTCTTTTTCTCCTTCTTTCATTCATTTTCTTTTTGTTTCTTCCGTTTTCATTCTTTATTTCTGTCTTCATTCTTATTTCGTTCTCTTTTCCAATTATCCCTATTTTCTTTCGTTTTTGTTCTTTTGCTTCGTCTTATTTTTTTCTTTATCTTTTTTGTTGCTTCTTTCATTCTTTTTCTTTCTTTTTTCTTTTTCTTCTTTTTTTTCAACGTCTTTCTTTCTTCTTTATTTTGTTTCTTCTTTTTTCATTCTTTACATCTGTCTTTATTCTTCCTTATTTCTTTTTGTCTTCTTATTTCTTTCTCTTTTCCTTTTATCCTTATTTTCTTTCTTTCTTTATTCTTTCTTTTTCCATTTTTCTTTCTTTTCATCTTCGACTTCTTTCTTGCTTACTTTTTTCTTTCTTTTTTTTTCGACAGTGTTTCCGTCAGACTTTAGTGGTTTCCGGTCATTTATGGACAGGAAGCTCCCATCATAAAGACATTCTCCCGGGAATCCGTTTCCCAGTCATAAACGTCCCAGTATGCAAAAAATCAGTAGAAGCTGAATAATGTCTGCCCACGTGTGTGGGACTCGGGCTTAAACTGAACTTATTCGCCATCGTGGGGAGGCAAATAAATGTAAAACTTTCTTACAGTTTTCACTTATTTCTCATAATCAATTCACTTTTGACACACCCACTTATACACACCCACATACACGCACACACATATACACATACACAGGCACACAAACACACACACACACACACCCATTTTCTCTCTCTCTTTCAATCGCTATCTTTGTTCTGCCTTTCTCTTTTGCTCTTTATTCTCCTTTATTTCTTTACTGCAATCTAAAAAATCTTTTTCTCTCTTTCTTTCTTTCTCGACCGTATCAGATTATTCTTTATCTTTTTATGTCTTTCATCCACCTCACTCCCTTTATTTCTCTCTCTCTCTCTCTCAAACTCTCCCTCTCTCTCTTTGTCTTAATTACTTTTTCTTTTACTTTGAAAGCGTTTCAATTTGCCGCCCTTTTCGTGTTTCGCGCCAAGAACCAATCAGGACCCAAGGTTGGCCCTAAACCATCACACTTGCACCGAGATACCCAGACACTACCTAAGTCGGCTTGGCCTTATACACCCACACTTATTTTACTAACCCAGTCATCTCAAATACTGATTCTAAAGTACCCGAAATACCTTTGGTGCAAATGTCTATAAAAGCGTAAACATTTTCGTTATACGCTATTGTTATTGTTGTAGTTGTTGATGTTGATGTTGATGATGATGGTGATGATGATGATGATGATCTTAACGTTATAATAGTAGTAGTTGTTGTTGTTGTAGGTCATATATAATATTTAGGTATATATATCACACACGCACATACATACACACACACACACATATATATATATATATATATATATATATATATATTTAGTGTATAGGGGCAGCATATCATTATTTAAATATATATTGTTAAATATAACAGACAACGAATGTCTATTAGGTTTGATCATGAGCCGTTCTAAGCATCGTATAGTGGCTTTAATTTCGGTAGAAAATAAAGACAAAAACTGTCCAACATTTGGATATTTCTTTATTAGGCTGTTCCTCGATCTAAGCTTTCGGCTAACATGAGCCATCATCACAGTTCATATAATTCATTATCAAAGATGGTATATCCTGTTATGTTTACACAGAAGTTTGCTATGCGACGATAACAAATGCAATATGAATATCTTTGTTGAAATTCCCATATAGCCACTCATATGAGCCGAAAGCTTAAATCTTACATATAATAAAAATA
>CAHIKZ030002016.1:302500-310000 GCA_903632075.3 Acanthosepion pharaonis
CTAAAGCGGATCGTCAGGGAAATTCGATCCGTTTAGGTGAAATTTTTAGGTAGGCTTACATAGAATTCACTTTGTATATAATATATATATATTTATCTATATATATATATATATATTATGAAATGGACAAGTCCTACAATTATTTTTTAAAATTTTTTATGTTTATACATTCAAATTTTTATATTTACAAATATTTAAGTAAATGTTCTGTTTATAATAAACAGTATTAAACAACATTTAGTGGCCTGAATGTCCGAGAAATTTTCATATGAAATATTCGTCCTGTATCCTATACAAAATAATTGTCGGATTTTACTGTCCATTTCATAAATCCTAACGTAATTTGTTTACATTTGATACGCATCGAGCAGATATGAATGTACGTGAGAGAATCATGGAAGATTGTAGTTTAAAAACAGTAAAATCAATTTTAACCGAAACGCTCCTCTGTGGCGAAATCGGTAAAAGCACGTCAGGCTATAAAACAATTATGTATAGGATACAGGTTCGATTCATGTCGGAGGACGAATATTTTCTATGACAATTTATGAAAACTAAATTAACATGACTCTTTTAAATGTTATTAATACTGTTTATTATAAACATTTAATTAAATATTTGTATCTATAAAAAGATAATGTATAAAAATGTCTTTATATATATATATATATATATATATATATATATATATATATATATATAAAATATCATAAAATTTGCATTTACAATTATTAATATACCAACCCAATGGTAAAAGAACGCCAGTTAGTTCTCTTTCTTTTTCTGTTTGATGTTAGAGAAAAAAAGTGATGTCTCAAATTGGCAGATAATTTCCCAACAATTTGAACATTTTTGACACTGCCATAAACGTACAAATACTAAACACACATGCCATTGTAATAGAATTCTTCAATTTTTCAGTATGATCGAAACATTAAAACCAGGTATTTTACAATCAACATTAAATTTGCGTAATTCTCCAGCTATTTTTATCAAGACAAAATTAGATGTGCGATAAAATATTATTAACTCGTTTTCAAATGTGCATTCCTTTTTGGGAAGGAAATCTTTAATTAATTCCTATATATGGTTAGTTAAGTAGCTCACTATGAATATCGTATACATTATTCAACAAATACATGGTGCGAGGGCTAAATTATCGCCATTTTCTATTTTTTTTTAATTTCGCGCACGTGCGTTGTTTGTTTTTAATTTTGTCGACTATTTCAATATAGTACGGTCATTTGATTCAGCGTCTGTGAAAAAAGATCACCATGACGGAATATATCCGCCAGAAATTTTGGAAACGGCATTCTTTGATAACTTTTCATTCGCGCTTAAATTCAATATGAAATTTCAAAAGTTTGTTTTCAATTTTGATGTGCAGAGGATTCAGAAAGACTTGGATGATTCTTAAGGGTGATTTTATTTTATGTTTCAGCTCGGAAACTCATTTTGATCGTTCTAAAAAAAAGAAATCATTTTTTGTTGGCGAGGACCTCAGACTCAACACAGAATTTACACTTTTGCCTTTGAGGAGGTTTTGCTGCCATGGGTCAAGAGGGTGGCTGCTGAAAAGACATTCATATATGGTTTAATTTTTTTGCGCCAGGCCGCACAACAAAAAGAATACAGTCATGTCTCGAAGACAATTTCTGCGACCACATCAACCCTTACATTGGATTATTTAACTCCCCAGATTACAACCCCCATTTTTATTATGCGTGGGGTTATATTAAATCAATCTAAACCAAAAAACTTTTTTGTAAACCAAAATGAACTGAAGGTAAAGATGATGGCAGTATTCACCAACAATTTTTATTACCGCCATTAAGAGCTCAGGTTTTTTGAAGTCGTTTTGAGGACGTGATTGAAGCTAATTGTCGAAATCTTGAATAAATTAACTCTTTATTATTTTTAAGATATTTTTGCGTCTTTTTTGGTATTATATCTGTTAAAATGAGATGTCAGTGTTATTTTCAGTTTTGAGTCATTTAGACGACAATTTATCCATCGCACCCTGTACATTATTTTCCAATGGTTCCCTGAACAAGTTTTATTTTTCCCCCCACGATTATATAAGGTTATTTGGCCAAACTTTCCTGACGATCCCATATGAAGACCTTTTCTTTTATTGCTTATACTTCAGTATCTAGGTCTGCTCTACGGTTGTATTGAGCTCTTTTGTTAGTTAGTTGTTACTCGTGTCGGGGTTTTGTCTTTGGGTTTCAGACCTGCATCTGTGCGATTTTTTTGTCGGCAGAAGTTCATGTTTGTAGCTCTTTCTTTTTTTAAAACCTTTTTTTCCCTCGAGATTGATTTGATTAGCAAAAAAAAAATTCGAGGGTTTGAAATGAAACGAGTCTAGTTATCTATATTTATATATATATATATATATATATATATATGACACTATAATTCAGCTTCACTAGCATAGGCATTCTCCAAAGATTTCTTAACATTTGTTATCTGTATAGTAAAAATATCATAAAAGTAAAAAATGGTTTTTTCGTTGTTTTTAATAAATGTACAAATTATGTCTTATTACCTTAGGCTGTGTTAAAACGAATTTAAAAGATTCAAAAAATAGAAATTTATTTTACTTTATGTGCAAATTAATTGAAACAAAAGAGATAATTTCCGTTATTATTTACCTTTTTTTCGTATTTTCCAAAAAACTAATGACCCAGTGCACATATTAGTATTTCGTAAATATCCATTCCACCAAAACCTTTCCTTGCAGATTGACCACAGATTCTAAAGTGGTTTAAAGGACAGTTTCGAGCCAGTAGATAATACGGAATATTTTCTCACTGGTAAGTCTTGCCAGTGAATTTTTATATTTGTTACAATTTTCATACGCTTCCTTGGAGTAACGTCCATCGCAGACAAAAGCAAGAACAACTAATGACAGATGAGATAAAAAATGTCTCGGCGTTTTGAAATTCTATGTAATCACGGATGACGCAATATTTTTCAGCGTCACACAAATTTCATCATACACCCCGAAAACAGATTCATATTACTGGATACCACTACAAATGACCTAATCTGAGGAAAAGGTAGAAATCACCCAGTGAGTCTAAAAATGACCGTATGGTGAAATAAAGTAAACTAAAGTGGAGATTTTCATTTTCCTAAAAAGTAAAAAAAATAAATTCATTCATCGGAAGAGAGTTCATACATTATACCTTTCTTAAAGACATTTTAAAAATAAAAGAATGCGACAGACTAATCCCGGAATTTGAACTAATTTATTATTATTTTCTTCTATATACCGTGTCTCTTCAGGGCATTATAATCATAGCTGAAATATTTTCCTGAATTTTTGTAGCTCTTAATAAATTTTAATCTTTTTGTTATTTCTCCTAAACCTTGTTCCGCCATCATATTACTCAAACTCGCTAGATAGGTTATGCGTTGTTTTCCTCTTGCCTTTATTCTGTCCTGTGAGTATCACTTTTTCCAAGCCCTCTTTCATCATTATGTGCCCCAGAAATTTTAAGTGTCTCTTTTTGATGTTAAATATAACTTCTCTTTTTACTTCCATTTTCTCTAAATATTCATTACTATAATAAATTGGGTCTAAGACCGTATTACATTATTGTAGATAGTATATAAATTGCTGAAAGTATACCTTTAATTTTCGAATATGGTCAATAAATTGTAACCGTGTTCATAACTAAAGTTATTAAGTGTTGGCTTGTTTTTTTTTTATAAGTACTTCTTTCACTTTTTGCATTTTCTCTAAAACTTCGTCATTGTTCACATGTTCGGTTTATGGTATTCTCAGCATCTTTCCGTAGAGCAACATTTCTGTTGACTCGTCTCTTCTTCATCTGTGAGACGATTGTCTAGCACTCACTGTTATATAGGCGGGATAACATTATGCAACATTTCAGTACTATTTTATTTGTTTCTAACGAAACTTTTCTCTTTCTTAATATATTGCTTAGCTTTTGGAAGGCATCTTTCGGATCTCAGTGTCGCACTTCTCGTCCTCTGCTAAAACACTTCCCAAATCATTTCTATTGCTTGAAGTCTTCTCTTCATCTTCATCATCCAATATTCATTGACATTTATCTGCCATGAATTCAGTGCTTTTTATTAAACGTATATAGTTTTTCTAATCATTCCACTCCAAGCAAGACAATAAAGCCACTGAGATGCAACGAGTTACTGAGTGTTAGAAAATAGGAGAAAAAAAAACACTATTAAGGAGAGAGGACAATAACTGATTAATGAAACGGAACATTTTGCTCGGGAACTAATTGTCTACATACAGATAAATATTTGTATATAGATTATTAAAATCACTAAATGAAATAGTTACTCATAAATTTACTAACCTAAGTTCATTTACCTCCCTTGCCACTACAGATGGGACAGAAAATATATAAATAAATACACATTGATTATATGTTTGATAATTATTATATGGTTTTATTAGGAGTTATTTTAGGAGTTTTTCTTGGTTTGTGTTTATTTATTTTGTCGTCCTTGTACACATTACTTCCTCTGAACATTCTAGCTATTTTCATTAAGCAATGACGATCGGCATTCCCCACCCCACGAGATAAAATGATTAATTCCCGCTGATGAATAGAATCGCTTTATTCAATTAATAACGCCTTAATTAATTATATTAATTCTTGACGATTTAAAATGTCTTTGTTCATTCATTGCAATCTATTTCTAGTAAAACTATTCTTACTTGCATTATTTACATTATTCGGACCGTTATCCTCATCTTCATTGCCATATTCACAACGTTTCGGCCGTTGTACGCTCCGGCCTTTATGTCTATGTCTGTCTATATATCTGTCTATATCACTGAAATGAGGTATTATGATTACTTGCATTATTTACATTACTCGGAGTGTTATCCTCATCTTTATTGCCATATTCCCAACATTTCGGCCGTTGTACGCCCCGGCCTTCTGCAGGTAATTGGAATTTCGAATCGAATCCTTTATTTCATCCACCGGGGTAGATTTGTTCTAGTTCCACCTGCCATGCCTCTTCCGAGTATCTGAGTTATTTCCCTTTAAATCAACTCTCCAAGTTTGGTTTAACACTGCTGTTGCCTGGTATTGAACTCAATGAGCCATGTCTTTATCCACTGGACACATGGCCCAGTGAATAAAGACGTTGGTTTAGATCCAAATGACTAGACCCAAAGAGTTGTGAGTTTCCCGGTGAGGTACATGAAGAAATACAATATTAACCGCGAAGACACAATCAAGACGAAAATAGAATTGCACTCGGCTCCCATGCTCGCGTCTAGAGACGAAGTCCTCTGGCAGGGATTGGCGTTGCATTGTTGACAATACGACAGACACTTGAAAGATCGGGGGAGTGCGAAGTTTTAAATTTACAAAATAAATCAGATAAAAACTGTCTAAAATAGCGTTACAAATATCAAGACATTTATTGTCTTTCACCATCACTGCGGTATTTTGCATTATGACTGACAAAAAGAAAACCTGTATGACTTTTCATCATACACATTAATTTCATTATCTTCAGTCGTTTGCCGGTATCCGCGGAGGACGTAGTCCAAGCTATCACATAGAAACCCTTATCCACCGACAATCAAATCGCTTATATAAAATAGCATAGTATTTGAATAATAAAGAAATAGTTATTTGGTTTTCATATATTTAATGAACTCAAAATAATCTGCAATGTTATTTGTCCTGACCTGTCATTTCGGCTTCAATCATTTTCCCATTGTCATAACAAAGCTTCCTGTGCCTTTTTTTTTTTTAAATATTTCATGGTAATTGTTCTGTTCTTCTTTCCTCTATGGTACCTAGACTTTATAAATTTAAGTGCAGTACTAGATTGGCAGTTAGGTCTCATCATTTTGCAGTTACAATGGCCAGAACCGTAACCGTAAGTTTTATACTAAGAGTTTCTTCTCTCTTACTTCTCACATGTGGAACTTTTTTCCAGCTTCTTGCTTTCCACTCAAGCTTGCTCTTTACAAATTTAAATGCAACGTCAATCGTTATCTTCTGTCTTCTTAATTGCTCTTCTTTCATTGTTCTCTCGATTTAATAATGTTTTATTTTTCTTATATTCTCTCACGCGCAGTAACCGCATACGTTTTAGTGGCTTTATTGCCTTGCTTGGGTGAAATGATAAAAAAAAAAAGAAGATACTTGCCCTCATTATCAAATATATAAACGTATCAATTTTCGTCGGCTGTTGATCTTTCGAGCGTAAAATTCTTCAGATTTCGATGAAAAGAAACACCCAGTGTCATTTTTAACTTCTTCACAATGAATTAATTAAAAACTTTAAAATCTTGGCATACAGCGTTGAAATACCGGTTCTCACACGATCACCAAAGTTAAGCAACGTCGAACCTGGCCAGTACCTACATGGGTGACCGCTTTGGAATATCAGGCGCTGTAAGCTTGAATGCGCCGGTGATGTAATCGAAAAGTGCTGGGAATTGTTAATCGGAAAGCCGAGTTCCAATTCCAGTCGAGTTGATTACAAACGCTTAGACGCAAGTTCCCTTGAGAAAGGTAGAATCTACCTCTCTCTCCACCCCCAAGCTATGAGTTAATTAATTGCACCAGTAAATCATTACTGTCTCCAAATAATTCTTACAATCTAAAAATATATTCTGGCTTTAAATAACCCGCAAAAGTCATAAAAGCAAACAAATCAATTGCAATCATCTGAAAGGATGATAGATGGAGTGAGGTGAGTAAGGTGGATGAAGCAAAACTTAAATATTTAGTACTATAATACTTAGCATAGTTCGAATTCCAGTCGAGTCTTTACTTTCACTTACAGGCTAATACCCTTCGGAAAAATATGAATACATCTCTTCTCTCCAGCTATGGCTAAATAGCAGAATAGACTGGATACTATAACCTTGGGTGTTAACCAGTCTAGGAGAAAAAAACTCTGAATACAAATTCAACTTGCATGTCGTCTCGAAGAAAGAAAATTGTCTCCTTACTTCGAGCTGAGACAGAAAAGAAGAGTCTGCTTGGTCTAAGTACAATTCGTTCGAACACAAGACATCTCTGATTTCGGACCACTCATCCATATTTCACTTCTTTTTATTTTTTAGAAAATCAACATTGCCCTCAAAATCAGCATTGCCCTCAAAATCAACATTGCCCTCAAAATCAGCATTGCCCTCAAAATCAACATTGTCCTCAAAATGAAAGCTGGAATTCTGTTTGATAAGTATTGACACCAAAAGTCAGATTCATAGATTTTACTACTTTTTGAGCATTTAGTTATAATACGTCTGAAAAAAATATATAGAAATACTTAATTTTCTCAGGTTTTTACTTACAAACTGACATCAAAATTTTATTTCAAGAATAAATCCAACTAAAGTTAATAACTTTTGTATTCGATACATTGAATGGGAAATATATTCAAACCAAATATCCATTTTTTACTGTATTCGATAAGTAAAAAATGTGTAAAAAAATTGTAAAAAGATTACAAAAATAGCTAATCAAT
>CAHIKZ030002016.1:315000-330000 GCA_903632075.3 Acanthosepion pharaonis
ACTAGTAGACATAATAGTCGTAGGCTTTCTGAATTTCTGTTTGAAAGTATTGTTATGACCACTGATTTTTATTTAATTTTTCATTAATCTTATTTATGTTCCCTTTTATCTGTCATTTTAAAACATCTCCTATGTGCCGTGTCACTTCAGGATGTTGGCGATCATAGCTCTCCACAATTTCCTCTCCTTTGGAGTTGTTAATAAATTTTGCCTTTTTGTTATCTCCTTAAAACCTGGTTCTGCTACTCATTTACACAAATTCATTCATTCTATGTGCCGTGTCCTTTCAGAACGATGACGATCATTGCTCTCCACAATTTCCTCTCCTTTGCAGCTTTTGATAAATTTTGTCTGTTTGCTATCTCCCCTAAACCTTGTTCCGCCATCCATTTACTCAAGCTACTTCTTCTTCTTGTCGTGTTCCTTCAGGACTTTGACGATCATGGTTCTCCACAATTTCCTGTTCTTTGTAGCTTTTAATAAATTTTGTCATTTTGCTAAACCTTGTTCTGTCATCCATTTACTCAAGCTCTCCAGGTAGGTTATGCATTGCTTTCCTCTGTCCCACTTGTCGTAAATCTGTCCTGTGATTATCAAATCTTCCAAGCCCATTTTTCCTCATCATGTGCTCTAGCAATTTCAACAGTTCAATTTTAAACATCAGTCAGTTATGTACTATGCATAATACACGATGACTGACGAGGCAGATTTTTTGCCGGAGTAGGTTGCCATTTCTTTCTGCGGTAGACCCGTAGCCATTCAAGGCTACAGAACCCGGCCTGTCCTGCTATTTACCAATAGCTGATGGGAGAAGAAGAGGATTCGTACCTTTCCCAAGGGTATTAGTACGTAAGTGAATGTAATAGATTCGATTGGAATTCGAACTTGGCTCTCTGATTCCTCAATTCGAGCTGCTATCCATTACTCCACAGTGCCTCCTTTTTTAAAAAAAACAAAAACATACGAATGTTAAATAAACAGCATGGAAGAGGAAATATTTATTTTCAGTGCGATTTGAACTCGCATCGTCTATGCACGAGAAACTGTCCGACTAAGAGAACACGTTAATAATTAAGCTACGAAAGCCAACCGGAAGTTGTTCAAACTTAATCATATAGTCACATTTTTTCTTTTCGATTATTCGACTTAAAGGCATTAAAAGTGCCTTTAAAATTTCCGCTTTCGAAATCTAGCTCTTGGAATTAAAAACTGACAGTAGAAACGAAGTAGAATCCAAATTGTATGAGAGCAAATTAAAACTGACCCCTTCACCTCTCGTCATCACGTCAGCCGAAGTCCTGCTTATAAAATCGCTAAATATAGTGAACCAACATGTCAAAATCGAATCGTTTATCTAATGACGACATCGCAATGGTTGCTATTTGTCTCGGGATTATTTGCTTTTGGGGAAATCCTCAAGAGGACGTTTTTTTCGTATTCAGTTTGGTATAGTTACAAGAAATATAATCTGAGATTAAAACGTGTTTTTCTTGGGTGGGGGGTATAAATAAAATTTACTTCTCCTTTCTTAATTTTTTCATATCATATCCTGGATGACAACTAGAACTTTGAATCAATCATTAGAAATATTTCCTTCTTCATCCGGGTACTATTAATATACCTGCTTTTAAGCAAATATCGTATGATTGGTTGCCATGGAAACTGCGTCAAAGATATCATCAACATCATCATCCATTCTTGACTTCAGAAAATATACATATGCGACAAAGTGTTATGGGGTCCACCCCTTTTTCATACAAGCGGACTCAACCAGTGTGTTCTTGTACTGCTGCCGGTGAATACCCGGAAGTGAGAGAGATACACTGATACAGTGAACAGTGAGAGAGTAAGAGTGTGAGGTAACCGCTTTGTAGGAGTCACAGTTGCGAGCACGTAGACTCAGAAGGAAGTCATACTTCGATACTGAATTTGCCAGACTGTATATATATTATTATTGCCACTAACCGCATTTCTGGGTCTACTAACCGTATTACCAATTGTATTATTACGTCAATACATTTATTTGTTATATTTCATTCCTGCGTTTGTCATTCATGTGAGACCGGATTTCATCCCGGAATCCACAACACAAAGAATATTTGAAATTACAGACAGTGTTTTTAAAAAATGGATTAATAAAAGATAGTACCACAAACCCTTTTCAAAAATAATTTCGGAAAGATTTTAGGGGCTGATTTTGTTCTGTTTTAGTTTGGTAATGTTTCAAAGAACTATTAGAACTGTTAGGTAATAATCTTGACATATTTAGAAAGGATATTAGAATATTAGTACCTATATTGGCACAAATCGCCTGCATACGGATAGAAAATGAATTCAGTAAAACATACAAAATTAGAAAAGGTTGTAAGAAAGCGTTTGTTTTCTAATCGGAGATATACAATATATACAGTGATTCATTAATAGTGGCCACAACCTTAACAACATAAGGTATGCAGATGACACAGTGTTGATAGCAGACACAGAAAGGAAACTAAAAAAAAAACCTACAGAGGATAGTGAAGGAAAGCGAGAACAAAGGACTAAACCAGTCGTTCTCAACGGGGCTCATACAAAAAAAAATAGCAGATTGCGGGTCTATGGTAATATTTTAGTAGTCCATATTCAAATTTCACTTCAGAACGAGTGTTACAACTAAGAATTGGAATTTCTACAGTAATGTACGCCATATTAAAATACTAAAAATGTGATTATGACAATAAATATGAAGACAATCGTCCGAACGATGTAAATAGTATAAAAAGTTGGTGGGGAAGATATTAGAATTATCCACAATCTATACTGGCAGCAATCAGCCTGCATACAGAAAGAAAATGAATTCAGTAAATATAGAAAGGGGTGTAAGACAAGGCTGGGTCTTCTCACCGGACTTTTTCAACCTATGCAGTGTAGTGATTTTTGAGAGAATTAGAAATCCTACTTCCCTCTTCACGGTCTACCGTTCAAAGGTTGTCCTTAATAACATATCATATGCAGATGACACAGTGTTGATAGCAGACACAGAAAGGAAACTACAAAAATTTCTACAGAGGGTAGTGAAGGAAAGCGAGAACAAAGGACTAAAGATCAATTGCAAGATGACAGAATGCATTGTTGTCAGCAAAAGGAAAAGACCAAATTACAAATTGAAAAAAATGCGACACGGAAATCTGAAGGGATACAGAAAGATGCTTTTCAAAAGCTAAGCAAAGTATTAAGAAACAAGAAGAATTCATTTCAAATGATTTATTTGGGAATTATATTAGAATAACCCAGAACATTGTGTAATAACAAACCACGTGCATACGGATAGAAAATGAACTGAGCAAGTATACTAAAATGGAAAGGGTTAATAAGGCAATGGTGTACATTCTCAGTGAGTTTATTTAACCTTTACAGTGAGGTCATCCTTAGAAAACTAAAAGTCCTATAACGATCTACCATTGTTGCAAACAATCTTTAGAACATGAGATACGCAGATGACAGTGAGTTGACAGTAGAAACAGAAAGAAAGCTACAGGAAATCCTAGAGGCTTTTAATAAAAGAAAGCGGAAAGAAAGGACTAACTATCAAATGTAAGAACACAGAATGTACTATTATCTACAAGAAGGATAGCCGAAGATGCGCTCTAAGAATTACTGACGTCAGAATCAAGCAAGTAGAAAAAATTAAATATATGAGAAATTATTAAACCGCAAATTAGGATTTTTCCAAACAGATCAGCTTATTCAAATTTCATCGATTACTTTGTGAAATTGAACGAAACGTAGAGTTTTTAAATCTCGACAAAAAATGTTAGCGATAAATACAACAATAATAAAGACGTGATTTCAACACGCGTCAGAGTGTTGTAAACAAATTCTAGTAGTTTAGAAATTGCAATAAATCAAAATGATTTACGTAAAGATTAAGCAAAAGAAATGTTAAAGAGAGGATGCTGTAGAAAATATTTGTAAATTCCTGGCCCCTTTTTTTCATATTTAGGCTTATATAACAAACAGAATGGTAACGATAAAAATAACCGTTTCCATAGAGGAAACATTCGAAACTCATTGACCGAACAGCCAATGTTATTGACGGTTGAAATTTATAATTTTTTTTCTTAAGAAAAGTTTTCAGTAAATAAGGTTTTATCAACTTTCATCGGTCTTTCTAATACTGATGGAAATTTCCTTTCAAGCCTTTTGCGTTTGGTTGTGTGGAAAGCTAAAATCTTGATCATATTATTTTCTCCTTCTAATTCCACGTGATACTCCTTTTGTTGCTACTGCTTTACGCAGATGTCAGCGAGTTGATGGTAGAAACAGAAAGAAAGCTACAGGAAATCCTAGAGGTTTTTAATAAAAAAAACGGGAAGAAAGGACTAACTATCAAATGTAAGAACACATAAAAATACTATAAGAGGGATAGCCGAATTATTAACGTAAGAATCCAGCAAGTAGAAAAAAATTAAATATATGAGAAGTCTGTCTATATTTCTGAGATGAGATATTATGTACATTAGTAGGCCGGAGCATACAACGGCAGAAACGTTGTGATAAATATGGCGACAAAGATGAGGACAATAATGTAAATAATGTATATGAGAAGTGTTTTAACACATGACGGATAACGTGACATCGAAATCCGAAGACGCCTTTTAACAGTAAAATATGACTTCAAAAAGCTAAATAAAGTATTAAGAAAAAGGAAAATTTCATTAGACACAAATAATCCTGAACTGTTATGTAATATCGAATCTCATATATGTCTGGGAATGACAGGCAATTTTCTGACAGATTAAGAGGAGACTTGAAGCAACAGAGACGTGGTTCTGAAGAACATGGCTGAGAATACCATCGATCGAACATGTGAACAGTAAGGAAGTTTTAGAGAAAATGGAAACAGAAAGGAGCCTTATACATAACATCAAAAAGAGACAATTAAAGTTTCTGAGGAAATTAATGAGGAAAGAAGGCTTGGAGAATCTGACGTTCACGTGATATATTAAAAGCCATAGGAGCAAGAGAAAGAGGATGGCGTGGATAATTGCTTAGGATAGGAAATTGTGAAGAGCTATGATCGCCCACATCTTGAAGGGATATGGCACATAAAAAAAGTTTAGTTGGAGGTCAGAAAATGTGTCAAATAAATGCCTCAGGGTAAAAACAACCCTTACATAAACAATGAATGCTTTCGTTGTCGTGAAAAAGAGTCAGGCTACAAAACCAATCGGACGTGAATACAGAAATCTTGTTCAAAAAGGTTTTGGAAATAAAAGCGGGCACAAAAGAGAATATGTCCTTACGAAAATTTGCTTGTCTCATACAAAGGTTTCGTTTTTGTTTTGTTTTTTTTAACCTGATATTCCTTGGAGCTTTCAGAAGTTTAGATATGAGCCGATAATGCATGTTACCTGGAATCATACCTAAAACCCTATCACCAAGACGATATGAATAAGAAGTTTCGGAATAAGATAATAATTGTACACATCACAAATGCAGTGCTTGACTCACAGCTTTGAGTCAGTCCCATAAAACCTTGGATCAGACGTAGAGAATGTTGACTCAATTCTGTAGATGAAAGAATCAGCTCCATTGAGAGTTGTCTCAATCCGATAAAGTTTTGACACAGACCAACAAATGTTTGCCTCAATTCCAGAGAAACTTGAATCGTTCCCATAAATTCTTGACTCATTCCACTGTATCCCTGACTCAGTCCTATAAATCCTTGACTCATATAAAAGCTTGATTCAGCCCCATATATGTGTAACCCAGTATAATAAAGCATTGACTTGGTCGCATAAAGCTTTAAATAAGCCTCGCAAAGAATTACTTCTGTCACTTACAGCCTTGAATGACTCTTTTAAAGCTTGACAGTTTCAGTGAGCCTTGGATCAGTCCTATAAACCTTACCTCAGTCCCATTAAACCTTGAATAAGTTCCATAATGACTTGATTGTTCTTTAGAACCTTGACTCAGCCTTAACTAAGTTCCAGTTAGTCCTGACTCCGTCACATGACTTTGTCCGTTAGTCCCTTGATTTAATCCCTTAAAGCCTTAACTCTGGCCCTTGGAACCTTGACTTTGTTCCTTAAAGTCATAACAGTTCTAATTAACCTTGACTCAGTTCCAGTGGGGCCTTGGATCAGCATCCAAAAGCCTGAATTTAAATCCATAAAGCCTTGACTCTGTGCTTTACAGCCTTGAATCAGGCCTATAAATCCTTGAAGAACAATCTACCCTTCTTTTTTTATGTGCCGTGTTCCTTTAGGACTTAGGCGATCATGGCCCTCCACTTCTCCCCTAACCCTTGTAGATCTCAATAAGTTTTGTCCCTTTGCTACTTCCACCAGGCCATGTTCTGTTATCCGCTTGCTTAAGCCCGCTAGATATGTTATGCTTTGCTTTCTCTAGTCTCCCTTTCCCTCGATTCGACATGTGAGTATCAGATTCTCCAAGACCACCATTTTTATTACGTGTCCCAGAAATTTCAGCTGCCTCTTCCTGATGTTAAGTATAAGCTTCCTCCTAGTTTGCGTCCTCACCAAAACCTCATCGTTGCTCACACGCTCAGTCTATGATATCCTCAGTATCATTCTGTAGAACTCTACCTTTGGTACCTCGAGTCTCTTCTTCATCTTTGAGGAGACCCGTTCAACATTCGCTGCCGTTAAGGAGGACAGGTATCAAGTAGCAGTTCGCTACTCTTTTCTTTATTCATCAAAGAATTCTTCTTGTCTCGTAATACTCTGCCGAGCTTTTGGGATGCGTCTTTGGCCAATGTAGATTAAATAAAGAGTTCAGTTCCGAATTCCCTGTAGGTTACCCAGATCGATATGCACCTGAGGAAGCTCGAGGAGCACAACGGCCGAAAAGTTGTGATAACAACAACAAAGGTAAGGACAATAGTCCCTAACATTTATGAAATCGTTATAAGTAACCGTGGATTGTCCATGATGTAAGGCCCTAATCAATGCGTTGATTTTGCAAGCCCTTAAAAATCAATTCGATTCAAAGTAGATACACAACGTCAGCAGACTTAGACAAGTTAAATTTAGATTTTTAATTGCAGTTGTTATTCAAGTTAGTCATGAAATGGCGGATTGAATTGTCTCCTTGATGAATTCTTTGACAATGAATAAAAGTTATGTAAGTTTTGACATTCGTGGTTGGACAAGACGTAGTCACCGGCTTGCCCTGTGACTGACAAGTGTTTGTATGTGAATTACTTTGAATTTATTTTTGAAAATCTAAATTTACGGTAAAAAGTGGGCTAGCAGGTCATCCAAATATGGAAAAATGCTTGCGGCACATACATTCTCACAAAGCAGAGAACCAGCTGCATTTTCTGCAATTATGAACTGAATTCGGTCGAAAATGTGTTTTATAGACATGGTTTGATGGTGGAATTAGTTAAAACATGTGGTAGAGTCGCATGAGGATTGCGTTCCTTGTAAATGACTTGTGAGACCGACAGTAACAAGTAAAATAACTTGTACTCTAAAGATAACATGTTTAAACCAATCTTTAAACTATTATAGTAACAAGATGTTTCCGTCTGAATTTTTGAGATGAGGAGTTAGCATTCGAAATGGCCTTAAAGGGTACCTGGATTCGCAGTCACTTAAAGAAGGCCAGCCTTTATGGATCCCACTTTTAACCCACCCGGCTTTTTTTGACAGCTGGATTGTCTCAGCATATTTGTAGGTCCGATTAATTGGATCGTAATTATGATTCCAATGTAATAAATTATAATCATTGAATATTAGTGTTTAAGCCTTTTTATTATATTCTTCCTCTGTCCTGGGCATTGAGTTTTAACTGGATTCTATCCTCTTGGAAATTTATATATATATATATATGTGTGTGTGTGTGTGTGTGTGTGTGTGTGTGTGTATTGACCACTAATATTGGAGTTAACCTGTAGAAAAAGACAATATTTATAAATACAAAGGACAATGGAAAACCTGTAATATTAGCCGACGCGTTTCGTCCAATGTGTACTTTTTCAATGCAAAAAACGAAATGGGTTAATTAAAACAAAATAACTATTAATAACAAAACAAAATGTTGCTAAGAACATTTTGTTTTTTGCCTAGAAAAAAAGTCCACATAGGACGAAACGCGTCGGCTAATATTACAGTTTTCCTATTGTCTTTTCTTTTACATATATATATATATATATATATATATATATATGTGTGTGTGTGTGTGTGTGTGTGTGTGTGTGTGTGTTGTTAAATATAACAGACAATGTACGTCTATTATGTCAGATAATGAGCCTTTCTGAACTACGTATGGTTGCTTTAATTTCGAGTGAAATTAAAGACAAAAGTTGTCCAACATTTGGATATTTTTTTTATAAAGCAAATCCTTGATTTAAGCTTTCGGCTAACATGAGCCATCTTCAGAGTGATTATATGGATATTTAAAAAAAAAATTCACCATCAAATATGATATTCTGTTATGTTGATTTAGAAGATTGCTGTGCGACGATAACGGTCGCGGAATAGCAGACACTGCTCATAAATTCATGATGCAGTTCTATGATATTGTACCATGTAAAAGACCAAAATATTAACAATAGAACCATGTCTAGATGCAATGTAATGTGTTGTGACTAGTTTGAAATGTAATTTTGTTGAATGTGGATTGCTTTGTTTTAATATAGATGGCCTCCAATATCTGAAGGTTTTTTTTACTGTGTGCATGGATAAGTATTATTGTGTTATCAACTAATCTGACTAATATTATGTACATGGCTATGTTTTTCTAAGAAATGTTGTTTGATAGAACAAAGATCAAAAAGGTGACAGGTAAGTCTACGAGAAACAGTGGTTATAGTAATATATATATATATATATATATATATATATATATATATATATATATATATATATATTTCAATTAAAGGTGCAAATTATAATTTATAAATTCATGAATCATTCACACAAAAACAAATATAGAAGTTAATGATTTAAATGGCGAGAATACATCTTCGCAAACAATATAAATGAGATACATCAACCCCAAACCTGTATATGAATGATATGATCCCTGTTCATAAATTCCAGTTGTAGAAGGTCTTTTAATTTTTACAAGCTTTCGTCTGTTCTTACAGACATCATCAGGTATGGAAATAGATTTTGTTCTTGTTTTTACTTCTCGGTAATAAGAGGACAACGAAAATAGAGATGTAATCCGAAAAAATGTTATGATAAATGTGTTATTGTTTTTGAACTTGCGGTCACACTTATTATCCGAAAGTTGCACGTTGGATCAGTTATTTTATATATATTATATATATATATATACCCTAGTATAGGATTGGTGTATACAGAATAAATTCCAATAACCAACAATTAATATTCTTAAAAGAGTGCTCAATACAGAGTAGAGCGAATATAATTATTTATTTAAAAATTATAACATAAATATGTTATAAAATCACTACAAAAATAGCCATTTTGTTACAACACCTCTGGTGTCTTATCGAACGAAGATGTTGAATGTAGATTGTAGAATCTACAATCTACATTCAACATTTTCACTTGATAAGACACCAGAAGCATGAAAAAAAATGGCTATATTTGTAGTGATTTGAAAAACATATTTATGTTATAATTTTTAAAATATAATTATATATATATATATATATATATATATATATATATATATATATAGAATCTGCTGCTCTATAAGATTAATGAAAATTTCAATTTTACTAAAGAGCATAATTCCTCTTTTTATTTTTGTTTCCTGAGCGAGAAGAAAGTACTAAACAAGAAGATAGAATGCATGGTTGTTAGCAAAAGGGACATCCCACTAGGCAAATTACAAATTGGGGATGTCAAAATTAGATAAGCCCAATGATTTAAATATTTCGAAAATGTTTTAACCGAAGGCGAAAAGTGCGGTTCCAAAATCTGAAGGCCTATTGGGATAGCCTTCCAAATGCTAAGCAAAGTCTTAAGAAACATTAAAATTTCGTTATAAACAAAGAAAATGAATACTGAACTGTTATGTAATATCAGTTCTCGTATATGACAATGAATGCTGGACAATCTCACAGGCGAAGAAGAGACTTGAAGCAACAAAAATGTGATTCTACAGAAGGATACTGAGAATATCATGGACTGAACATTTGATCAATGAGGAAATTTTAGAGAAAATGGAAACAAAAAGGATACTTATATCTAGCATCAGATGAAAACTGGACATTTTCTAGGGCACCTAATGAAGAAAGAAAAATTTGAAAATTTGATACTCACAAGACAGATTAAAGGCAAGAGGAAGCGAAGAAAACAATGCATAAATCATCAAGGAAGCTTGATTAAATGAATGGTAAAACAAAATGACCAAATTTTATTAAGATTTACAAAGAATAGGAAATTATGGAAGGTCATGAAGGGACATAAAACATAGAAGAAGCAGAAGGAACTTGAGTAAATGCATCTTGTTTCAGCTTTCAACCTGGTGCTCTTCAGCCACTTCTTTCTTTTTTAGGTATTTACCATGCAACGCCTGGACCTCCCAGTTTTTGTCATTCAAACCTTTTCCAGGGATATTTTTGGCGCAAGTGAATATAACCAATGCAACTGGAATTGGAACTCGGCTCTCTAGTTAACAATTTCGAGCGATTATCCATTACACCAACCGCACATCCAAGTTGTTAATCCCTAATGGGTCACGTTTAGTTCAGATGATGCATTTGTCATTACAACAGGTTATGAATGGAAAAATAAAACGGAAATTATTTATGACTCTTAACGCTTAAACAAACAAAAAGATTAGAAATGTAGATATAAAAACAAAACATAGATATCAAGATATACTTATCTTTGAAGGTACGTGTTTCTTTGTGCGTGAGGAGGAGAAGTTAGAAAGGTAGCTTTTGTCCTAGCGCTGCCGTCGGCTTCAGCTTTCAACCTGGTGCTCCTCAGCCACTGATGTATTTTCTGTTGGCCCATATCTGCTTCTTTCGTTCTTTTTAGGTATTTGCCATGCAACGCCTTGGCCGCTCAGTTTTCTTTTTTCTTTTTTTTTCTATTTGGCCAAATTGTTTCGCTTTTTGTTTTACTCGTTTAGTGTAGATGGTATTCGCTTTGTTTTTTGTTGGTAGGATTTCAGGTATATTAAGCTGTTTCTTGAAGAGTGCAGCTTTTTTGTTGAGGGGCTTGATTTGGTGTTTTACTTTTTGTAGGAGAGTGTCATTGGTTTTTATGAGGTAACTGGGTGATATTCATACCGATTTCTTGGCAGTTTCCTTCTCGTAATCTAAAACAATTTCTTCTTCTTCTCCTCCTCCTCTTCTTCTTCTCCTCCTCCTCCTCTTCTTCTTCTCCTCCTCCTTCTTCTTCTTCTCCTCCTCCTCCACCTTCTTCTTCTCCTCCTTCTTATTCTTCACCTTCTCCTTCTTCTTCATCTTCTCCTCCTCCTCCTCTTCCTTCTTCTTTATTTCCCATAAAGTGTAAGGTTTGCACTGCATAATTGTAGTATAAACTAGACGTAAACATGATGTGCCTGAACGAGCGTCTGCAACAGGGATAAGCTAGTCACACTAGTAGATTCCATAGTCTCCTAAAGTAATATCTTCTGGGTCTCTCATCGCTATTCAAAGGAATAACAAAAGTTTGCATATTTTTCTCGTTGTCGCCTATTGTTAAAATATCCTTGTTCCAGAAAAAAATGATTTACAGCTCGTCACAAATATCGCGATCGGAAAAAAAAAATTATGACTGTTTACCTGCAAAAACCGCTCATCTCGACTGCAATTCTAAAGAATGAACAATAAAAAAAAGGTTTCACGCCAGTCATTTGAAACAGAAAAATTGAAAAAGAAAATATATCGAGATTGGGAAAATGTATTTGATTGAGTGAAAAGGCTGTTTATTGTCGCCAAAAGTTGGCTAAGTTCTACCGGAATGGAATGAAAGAATGATAATTTTAGCACAAAAGAAAATAATGTAAATTTAGCCGAATCGCGTAGAAGGGCGGACACTTTTATGACCGCAAGCGCAGACACCTTCGCGCATACACACGCGCATGCGCAGACACACGAGCGCTTGCGCAGACACCTACACACATACGCGCGCGTACAAACAAACATATATCGTATTAGAGGGTTTCGTTTGTACGTTTCTGGTGAAACGAAGAGATTGCTTGGTCGATTGATCGGCTTCTTTTTTTTACAGTTTATCAACCCTTTGTGGGTTATTTAAAGCTGAAACATATTTTGGATTGTAAGAACAATTATTTTCTTGTGAGTCGCTTTAAGAATTTCTTGAGAATACCAATGATTTTTGCATATACACGTCCTACTATTTAACCCATAGCTGGAGGGAGGAGGTGGATTCGTACTTTTCCCAAGGGTATTTTCGCCTAATTTAATGGAACGAACCCGACTAGAATTCGAACTTGGTATTCCGACCTCTCATTCCGATACGCTACATATTACAGAGGGAAATTACTTCAAAGAGGAAGTAATCTCTGTATTCCAGATACGAAGTTTAGTGCAAGTCTCAGGGAAATATTTATTATTTTTGCTTCGGAGATCATCGTTTCTAAATTTGCTGAGGCGGAATTTTTTAGTAGTTAAAGATCCCTGGTCATCACCTCTTAAATCCCCAACAATTGAGTCTGCCATACTTTTTTTTACGTCAGCTTTAATGACTGACCAAACCTTTTCAATGGGATTTAACATCGGACTATAGGGGCAAGTCTGAAAATTTGGTGTTGCCTAAATTCATCCTCCTCCACAACTTCTTCAATTGAAGTATGGCAAGGGGCATTATCAATAACTAAGACAACTCCCTCTTTCATAAATTTCATTTGCCTTTCTAAGGTAATCCCTGGTCCATTCTTTCGCATCCTCTTTTTGAAAGAACCTCTTTTAATTTTATGATGAATTAATCCATTATTACTAATACATCCAATAACATGGATGTTATCCCCCTGGATCCGGCATGCGACTGTAGTGCACCTTGTGCCTTTTTTAGAGCAACCTTCTCTTCTTGAAATATGGAGATTAAAATTGGTTTCATCCATATAAAGAATTGGCACACTTTTGGGACTGAAATTCTAATAAAGCTACTGCGTAATCCTTACGTTTTCGCCTTATTGACATTATTATTGGCAGCTTCTGGTTCATAATGAACCCTTTTTTAAAGTAAAGGCCATGGAGTCCAAATGCTTTCTTTTATGCATTCTTTCGTCACACGAACCTCATACTTTTCGACCAACTTATTTACAATGTCTTGAAGAGTGACCCTAGGAGAGTTTTCAATTAATTCAACCATAAAATTCTTATGCTCTTGCATAATTTTATATTTTCTTGCTCCTCCCCTAGAGTCACTCTTATCAGCAACCTGGTCTAACCAACGGTATGCTGTTGGCAGAGGCACACCAATTGTTCTTGCCAGGTCTTTCCAATTTCCTGCTGCGGCATGTGCAGCTAAAATCTGGGCTTTTTTTTTTTCGCCAGCCACAGTTTTCTTGAGGTAAGTCCTCTTTGGAGCTGTTAATTAATTCTTCATAGCTTCTTTTGTAGAGGTTTTCGATTTCCAACATCATCATCATTTTGCCCATAGGGGACTTTCTCCCTCCTACTTTTACTGTAGGCTCACCCAATGTTTTCTTGGCCTCTAAGTTGTTTGTATTTGTTTTTTTTCTTCATCTATATAATGAAGACGAACAGTCAATTTTTTACTCATGGGGTAATTTAATTGAAAAAATAATTTTCAATTTTAAAAAAAATATCTTCAATTTAAAGTTGATTATTCTATTTTGAAGTTGATTAAATATTTTTTATATTATTATTTAAAATAAGTCCATTTTGATTTTGATTAATATCATTTTGAAGTTGAAAGGGATAGATAGATAGATAGATAGATATTTAGATAGTTTGATAGATAGATAATTTGAATAGATTAATCCAATAATGTTTTTAGATATAAGTTTTTAAACTTAAACCTTATATTTTGGTACAGTTGTTTTAATAGTTTTGTCTTTTGAAAACATATTTTGTCCTTGCATGTTATCATTAGTTATATTGCTTTGCGTGATCATGCCGTTTTGTGTTTGACATTTTGTATCTAATTATGAAATAAATAACTATGAGGTTTTTTTTTGATAAATAGGTTGCTTTTCTTTCTGCAGTAGACCAGTTGATGCCATCAAGGCTATAAAATCTTGATGTCTCCTTATTTTTCCATTTATGTGGGGGGTTGAAGATGATTAAAATTTTTTTTTTCAAGGTTTATTTTAAGTGAATGTAATGGTTTACCGAAAACCAAAAGTGCTCAAGCACTGAATATATATATATATAAATTTCCACTGAAAACCAGAGAAATAAAAAAAACAATAGAAAAAATGGGAAAAATCTCTAACAAAGAACTTTCATTGATCCTTAATGTTTAAAAAAAAAATTGCTGTTCAAATATAACTTTTTTTTAATGTCATCATTGATTGAGTTAGTAAGATGAACTGTCAAATCCAAACCCATCCTTGTTATGTGAACTAAAAGTTCTTGTGTTTTGCTGTCAAACTGACCTTCTTAGTTGGACTGATTTACATGGTTAAAGAGTGCAAACTGCTGAAATATTTACTCATACCTGAAGGAAGGACTGGATTCATGCCTTTCCCAAAAGGCATTTATACATAGCACTTTATATATAATACTGATTAAATTTCATGGGAAAGACTGACAATGTAAAAAAGATCTTAAGAAAGAAAATTGAAAAGAAATGACCTGACTGTCCTAACAATATACATATACCTTGGTAGATGAGCAGAAAATTCTGATTGATTTTGTTCCATTATTATTTGGGTATAATTCTTGACATGCTTGATTTTTTTTCTTATTTGTAATGAGGACCTTTGAAGAAAAAGAAAGAAAGAAAATATTTCTGTTTTGTAGCATTTTTACCTTGCTTTTAACCAATGCCAGTCATTGACTGAAGTAACATTTAATGAGATAAGTTGCTGGACTACATCCATGGAATGGACTTTGTCTAAAATCAA
>CAHIKZ030002016.1:335000-437500 GCA_903632075.3 Acanthosepion pharaonis
CTTCGGTTCATACAATATACTGTTCGACTATAGGCGAAATGTAAAATTTTCAAAAAAAAAAAATATATACTTTTTACAATATGAATTCACTAAATGTAAATTTTAAACAGTCTATACCAACAAATTTGCATGCTATATATAAAGTAATAAATATTATATTGCAATTAAATATTTGATTCTCTAACCTGAAACAAAGAAAATATTTAACAAAATTTTTCAACTGTGCTCTTTTAGTACAACCAACCAATTTCAATTCGTATGCTGAGGCAGTAATTAAAAAACATTATTGTACCTTTTATACAGAAACTTTTAACCTGTATTTAAGAAGAATTGGTTGGGGTTAGCATATATCTAATAAAAAAATATAAACATCTTTATTTAATTTGTATGTAACATTTAAAACGAATGATAGTCATATTCATGAAATACAAGCAAAATAATATAAAAATAATTTAAACAACAACATAAAATAATTATGCAAAAAAAATTATTTTTTACTTGTAAATTAATTTACATTACAATCATGACATGATTATAAATGTAATAAAATAACTAGATGCTAGTTTTATTGATTCAGAAAGTTCATATATGATTAAAAAGTTGGACATTTAAAAAGGAAATAAGCATTCAATAAAGAACATCACTTTCTATAAAACAGTACTTAAAAAATGGAACTACTTTTAAATATTTTTCCTGCATTACTAATTTTGATGAAATAGCAAAAATGAAACAAAAACTGTTTTAGTGAAAAAATTTATTTATATAAAAAAACAAATTAAGCTGTTTTTAAAATAAAATCAACATTTGCATTAAATTTATTAAATTAAGATTAATATAAAGTTTTTTAGATGACTTTTAAATTTCCAGTATTTTCTGCAAATTTGCTTTTCTATTGGATAAACGTTTTTTGCTTATCTAGGTTAGCATCCAGTCTATTTATATTTTTTTCTTTATATTGTTTAAATATATTGTGGTAAACTTTGAGAACTTGAATAACTTCTTTTGATAAATTTGGATATTTTGTCAAATATACTTTATCAGAAAATTTCTTCAGCTTTTCTTCAAATTTAGTCTTTAACTGAATATCTGAATTAATTTCAATTAAATTTTCATAATCCATTGTCAGAAATCCTGTGGATCTTCTTGAACTTTGAATTCTTTTCTATTCAATAATTATTTTTCTTCTTCAAATTTGGAAACCACAATGTTGATTCTAATTATAATCAGTCACAACAAAAATGATTTTCAATATCATTTCAAATTTTCAACCTCTGAATCCAGTTCAGATTCTTGAAAAAGTGATAAACATTGGAAAATGTTGTAATGTTTTGTATTTTGTTCTTTAGCTGAGATCAAGTCCCAAAATTTTACATCATAATGTTACCAGTTTATTTTTGGCTTGAAAAGATTCACTTCTTTTCTATTGCAGAAATAAATACAATTCATTCAATTTTGCAAAAATATAAGTATGCAATTCTTGAGAGCCATGGCATGTTTGTTAACCTGTTGAATTCCAAAAAATTATGATAGATTAAACATATCAACAGTTCTTTCTACAATTCAAACTTTCCCACAAGAATATTATTCTATGATTGCACATAACTTTTTCTATGAAACCTTTGAATTTATATCTTTCAGATAAAACTTTAAAATTTAAAAAATTAAAAATGCAATTGAAATTTATAACCAGCACTGAATTTCATGTAAAAAAGACCTTAAATCTTTTTTTGCAACAAAAGCATATCTAAAGAATGGTAGTGATTACTGTTTTTTTTTTTTTTTTTTTTAAATGTTTTCAATTCATTTTACAGCCATTTTATTTCACTTCTTTTCTTCTATTATTTGCATGCTGCAATACATTTATCCCAGCTTATATTGTGCATTTTCACAAAATTATTGACAGAATTGAATAATAAATTTTTGGAGGTTAACTGTTGAAAATTGTGACATAAAATTAAATCATTTTAGATATTTTCTTGAAGTCAAATCAAGCAAAAATAGGTCAATTTGCCAGCTTAGAGAAAATCTCTGGATGTATTGATTTGTAATGTAATAAGTGTCAATACATATACTCACAAAATATTTTCTGTTTTAATGTCACTAATTGAAATTATTAAGAGAAAATAAAGTAACATTGAAAGAGACACAGCTACTAACTTTTCACAAAATTTTTGTCCATATACACAATATCTTTTTTACAAAAAGTTTAATCAGCAATTCACCAATGATATGCACCTCACTAGCAAGAACAATGCATTAACAGACTTTATATGAGGATTCTGTTGAATTTTTGTTATCAGTTTTAATTTTTTTTATAGAAAAACTTTTAGAATTGTTATGACTTTCAAATGTTCTTTCAAAATATAATTTTGCATTAAATTCATTGGAAATTCTCAGTTGACAATTCAGCATTTCTACAGAAAATCTTACAATCAAAAAAAAAAAAAAATTTAAAAAAAGAAAAAGAAATGAATTATTAATGAAAAAGGTAGGTGAATTTAAGCAAAATTTTATTTAATCAAAGCAAACTTAGTTTTACAAAAATAAAAGAACAGATTTATTTGTTTTAATTGGATTTACCCCAAGCAAGTCAGTAAAGCCACTAAGACACAAGGTGTTACTGAGTGTGAAAGAATTAGAAAAACAAACATTTACTAAGAGAACAAGGAAGAATAGTCAGGCAGACTATAGTTAACAATTGACATTGCATTTAAATTTTTGAAGCTCAAAGCTAACTATAGAGCCGGAAAGAGTTCCACAAGCAAGAAGTGCAAGAAAAGAAATTGTTAGCATAGAACTTAAAGTTACATCTAGATAATTCAACTGTAAATTGATGAGACCTTTTGTTTAATCTATTTGTGCTTAAATTCAAAAATTTTATGAAAGCTGGCAATTTGACCATATTGAACTAGGTTAGACTTAGTATTGAAACAGGAGTAAAATTTATTTTTTTTCTCATCAGCATAGATACAAAGTTGAGAGTTGATGCCATCAAGAATGTCATTAATAAAAATTAAAAACAAAATAGCACCAAGGATAGAGTGCTGGGAGACACCTGCATTTAGTACAAAATAATCTAGAAGAGTGACCATTCAGGATAACTTTCATTTCACTATAAGAAAGAATGAATAAAAAAAAAAAAGTTCATCCAGAGACACTAAAACTTTTCAACTTGTGAAGAAGACCGGTAATGATAAACGCTGTTGAATGCTTTTGAGATAAAAAGTACCAGCCTGAGCTTCACCATTCTTATCTAAAGTTCGATAGACTTTTTCCATAAAAATGGTATTTTTTTTTAGAGAAAAATGAACTCATTTTTTTAAGGTAAAAAAAATTTGAAACTTTTCAACTTAAAATGAAAAAATCAACTTCAAAAATGGACTTATTTTAAAAAAAATTAAATTCAAAATGGATCAAAAAAAAATGGATCCATCAACTTCAAATTGATTAATCAACTTCAAATTGAGAATTAATATAATACTAATAAATTTAATATTTAATCTTTTTTATTTTTACTTAAAAGGGATATAAAAAAATATAAACATTCTTAAGAAATTTATGAAAAAGATTACATCATCTAAGTTAATTACAGAGGGAAGTAATCTCTGTATTCCATATACAAAGTTAGTGCAAGTCTCAGGGGAAATATTATTAATTGCCTCAAAGATCATCGCTTCTAACTTGCTAAGGCGGAATTCTTTAGTAGTTAAAGATCCCTGGCCATCACCTCTTTAAAATCCCAACAATTGAGTCTGCCATACTTCTTTTTTACGTCAGCTTTAATGACTGATCAAACCTTTTCAATGGGATTTAACATCGGACTATGGGGGGGCAAGTCTGAAAATTTGGTTTTGCCTAAATTCATCCTCCTCCACAACTTCTTCAATTGAAGTATGGCAAGGAGCGTTATCAATAACTAAGACAACTCCCCTTTCATAAATTTCATTTGCCTTTCTAAGGCACTCCCTGGTCCATTCTTTCGCATCCTCTTTTTTGAAAAGAAACCTCTTTTAATTTTATGATGAATTAATCCATTATTACTAATACATCCAATAATATGGATGTTATTTCCCCTGGATCCAGCCACGACTGTAGTGCACCTCGTGCCTTTTTTAGAGCGACCTTCTCTTCTTGAAATATGGAGATTAAAATTGGTTTCATCCATATAAAGAATTGGCACAGTTTGGGACTGAAATTCTAATAAAGCTACTGCGTAATCCTTACGTTTCGCCTTATTGACATTATTATTGGCAGCTTCTGGTTCATAATGAACCACTTTTTTAAAGTAAAGGCCATGGAGTCCAAGTGCTTTCTTATGCATTCTTTCATCACACGAACCTCATACTTTTCGACCAACTTATTTACAATGTCTTGAAGAGTGACCCTAGAAGAGTTTTCAATTAATTCGGCCATAAAATTCTTATGCTCTTGCGTAATTTTATATTTTCTTGCTCCTCCCCTAGAGTCACTCTTATCAGCATCCTGGTCTAACCAACGGTACACTGTTGGCAGAGGCACACCAATTGTTCTTGCTAGGTCTTTCCAATTTCCTGCTGAGGCATGTGCAGCTAAAATCTGGGCCTTTTTTTTTTGTCTTCCACAGTTTTTTGAGGTAAGTCCTCTTTGGAGCTGTTGCTAATTCTTCTTCAGCTTCTTTTGTAGAGGTTTCTCCAGCATCATCATCAATCATCATTTTTGCCCATATGGGACTTTCTCCTCCTACTTTTACTGTAGGCTCACCAAATGCTTTCTTGGCCTCTAAGTTGTTTAATTTGGTTTTTTCTTCATCTATATAATGAAGATGAACAGTCAATTTCCTTACTCATGGGGTAAATTAATTGAAAAAATAATTTTCAATTTACCAAAAAATATCTCAATTTGAAGTTGTTTATTCTTATTTTGAAGTTGATTGTTTTTAGGTTTTTTGACATTTTCTCAATTTGAAGTTGATTAATCCATTTTGAAGTTGATTGATCCAATTTGAAGTTGATTAATCCATTTTGGAGTTGATTAATTTTTTTACTTGAAAATAAGTCCATTTTGAAGTTGATTATTATCATTTTGTAATTGAAAAGGTATAGTCACTGTAAATCTTTAGGGCACTACTTTAAGAAGACTGGTTCACTTATAAAAAATAAGAAAATATATTTTTAGATTAGCATTAGTTAGGTTGTGACACTTGTCAAAATCGGATTCTGAAAATATTGATTAGTTATCCAGTTCATAAAATTTTTTAGAGAGAGATTGAAATTTAAAATTAGCAAACAAAAACAAAAAAGGCAATGCAAATATCAATAACATAAGCACAGTTTCAAATGAGACATTTGTAAAAAAAAAATCCTTTATTTCGATAATTCTTCAAGTTCAAAAGTTAAAGATCGATTTTACATTCACTATTATGAACCATCCCACTTTTTATAACTAATAAATTTTTTTTAGATTCTAACAACTGTGTCATGGCATAAGGAAAGTCAAAAGAATGCTGTCAAAAAAAAAATTATATTGAAAAAGATTTTCCTATATTTTTACAAAGTTGGACAAGTCTGTTAAGTAGTACCCATTTATTTTTTTAATTTGATTTATTTTCGTTTGACTAAAATAGGGTTACAAATAATAGACAATATTTTTATTTTCAATAATTTATAGAGAAAACATGTTTGCTCAGAATATGAGGCTAGGTAAATTCAAATGGAGATAATTTCAGTACAGTGTAACCCGGATATAAGAGACCCGGATATAAGAGAAACCCGGATATAAGAGAGATTTCTCTGGTGCCAAATTAGAGCCTGTGTTAATGTATATAAAATAGACCAAACCGGATATAAGAGAAACCCGAATATAAGAGACTTCTTCTAGGTCCCGATAACTCTCTTATATATATATATATATATATATATAGACGTTAACATGCTCTTTACAAATTTTGCATAGATTAATTACTGTTTATTTTATTTTTAAAAAAATGCTTTACAATAAAGCATTTTTTTAAATTAAAAATAAAATAAACAGTAATTAATAGAAATTTTATTTGTTCTTTTTCATTTTGTTATTGCTTTTCGACAGAGAAAAACGGGTTATTGCATTATTTTTTTTCCTTTAATTTGTTTGCTTTTCGATACAGAAGAAAAGGGTTTAAAAAACATATCCACTTGTCATTGCTTTCCAACAGTGCGCAGTAATTTACAAGAGTAAGAAGATCAGTAAAAGTAGTAAATAGGCCGTTAATTACGATTCCGCGATTAAAGTGTTCCACAGTGAATGTAGTTAAACAAGGCCCGTAATGGCAAACGAATGAACGCGACTAAGTCCGAATTTTATTGTCGATAACTTCAAAACGGTAGGTTTTATCAAAATTTGGGCGTTATTTTCAAAAGTTAGCATATACATTCATACAGAAATATGACGATTTGGGAAAGTTATAATAGAATTTTCTTTGTAGGGCTTAAAAAGCAAATTTACCATTTAATAATAATAATAATTATGACCTTTTTTTAAAAAAAAATTTTAAACATTGGTCTCAAAAAAAAAAAGACACTAATTTTTTGTAAATTGTTAATTACTAAGGAAAACAAAAGAAAAACATGAAAATTTTTTATAAAGCATTGATACATACCCAACAACATTGTCAGATTTTTTTCTTTCTTCAGGAAAAAAAATTTTGGAGAAATGCAAAGACTTGAATAAAAAAAAAAAAAATTTTCATAGCCTTTGTCAGAACAAAACCAAAACTTTTACTATTTTTTTATGCAAATGATTACAGTTCTAAAATTAAAGCCTCTGATTAATTGGGACGGTAAATGAACATCTGGGTTTTCCTTCTTTTCTCCTTTTTAATTCTTTGAGGTGTTTTATGTAAATGAACAAACAAGAAAGCATGCCAGGAACTATTTATATATTGATAATATTTCTGTCTCTCTTGATAAAATATACACCTTTTGTACATTTGTTGAAAACCACATGTGCAAAATTATCAATGAAAGAATTTTTTTTATTATAGTTACATTATTATTTAAACAGGATATAGCAATTTTACTTTTTTTGTTTATTTAATAATCTTTTGTAATTTTTAAGAAAGTCTAAACCAAAAACACACTCAGCATCAGTCACCTTTAATAAAAACATGTGGCAGTTATTTGTCTTACAATGGCAAACTTTCTAAGGTGTTTATGAAGCTAGAAGGTAAAGAGACAAACTCTGTGAAAGAGAAAAGTAAAACAATAAGAACTGCAGAAAATTAATAATATATGCCATCATTTTGTTACAGGATGAATAAACTAGAACAAGTATAGCAATATGGTGCATTAGTTTGCAAGCTGTTCATTGTTCAATTCAGGTAAAATTTTGAATGTTGATTCTCAAATCAGGTAACCTTTTCTCCATTCACATGATTACACAATAACTACAATTCATTATTAGCTAAACTAAGCTTAGCTTATATGAGGTCTGATCAAAAGTATCAGAACTGATACTATAAAAAAAAAACTACAACATATATCAATTCAGCATTTAATCTCCTTAAAAGTAGTCTCCTTCTGAATCCATGTAACTTTATCCAGCATTGTTTCCATTGTTGGAAGCATTCCTGGAACTCTTCTTTTGGGGATAGCAAGCAGCTGCCTCTTCACCTTGTTTTTTTCTAGAATTTGATACTTGGATTCGTTTTAGTCACATGGATTGAAATTTGTGAATATGGTATTTGTCAAATATGGGGAATGTTATATTTTTATATATAAAACAGCTGCAAGTCATGATTTATGAAGGAACGTATGTGGTGTGGTGAAACGATATATTTCTCCATAATTTTTTTTCCAAGCACTGCTATAAACAATGAAGATGAACAAGAATGTTATAACTTAGAGACAATGTTTAAGGTCAGACTGTGTCAATGTATACTCAGCTGATTGATGTTATATTTCACGCCTCATTTCAAGAGTTACATGCACAAACTTTTTTGTAATCATTTGGTCCACTTGACAAGAGTTTTAAGCAATTGATTGTGAAATTCTCATATTTTCATTATATTTATAATAAGTAAAAAATTAACTCATGCGTATGTATAGGCAAGTGTTGATGTGTCCAACAATGATAAAAACAATTTCATAAATAATTATGTTGATACCTCACCACCCAACACTAAAGATGAGAATTACTAACTGACCAGAGTTCTATACAGGTACCTTTAAACAAAATTTAGAATTGTACCAACCATGATTGAAAACATACTTGTCACTTAAACATGAATGTGATACATATATCCAATACAAAAAGCATTTAGAAGGAAGTGATAGAAACTCTTAAAAGAAAACAAGCAATAAATAGCATGTATACACTTATTTTTATAGTAGTATAGCTAAAATTCCTTGAAAGTGACAAATAGTTTAACCAAAAGTTAGAAATCAAGAAACATTTGGACATTTTGTTTCAAAATTGTTCGGTGTCTTATCAAATAAATCATGTTGAATATAAAATAAATGGTTTTAAAAGTTTCAAATTAATTAACGATCCTTTACATGTATTGTCAAATGACCGGATATTATAAAGTTGTTCTAACGTAATTTCAACGAAGAAATAAATTGAATAACGTATATATTTTTTATTTTCTCCTCAGTAATTTTATAGTTTTAATTTTAATAGTGATTAAATTTGGATTTTAAAATTGGCAGTTTTTAATTTTAATATCAAATTTTATCATATAATTTAATAATTATTGGTTAGAATAAATTTTTTAATATTACCCGTATTTTAAAGATCTGAATAGCTATTATAACATGATTTCGTTGTCAAGCTTTTTGAATCTTCCTATACTTGGGTTTTGATTGGTTATTCTAGCTTTTTAACAATGTTTTCCCCTAGCGAAGGATCGTTAATTAATTTGAAACTTTTAAAACCATTTATTTTATATTCAACATCATCACTTGATAAGACACTGAGGGTGTTGAAACAAAATGGCTATTATTTTGTAGTGATTTTTATAACATATTTATGTAATAATTTTTTTTTAAAAAAAATAATTATATCTGCTCTACTTTGTATTAAGCACTCTTTTAAGAATAGTAATTGTTGGTTATTGGAATTCATTCCGTATACATCAATTATATACTATATATATATATATATATATATATATATATATATATATATATATATATATATATATATATATATTAAATATTCTTATTTGATTAGTCAGCTACTGCCTTTCATAGGGATTGAAGTTATATTTTCTGTTGATTAAAATTTAACTAAGAATCTTCATTATTTTTTTCCATTGACCCCCCAATAAGACCTACCTTACTTCGCTGTCTCACGTAAGAGTGAAATGACACAAAATAAAATCAACCCGATTAAGATATAGGACAATATTATCTCCCAATGTTTTCCTTTACATCTTTTTATATCCATATTATACAAAAAGAAAACAGTCTGGATTAAATGTCTTTCAATACAGGGAATTTTAAAATGCCTATAAATTCTTTAACAATCCATTCGTCCTTCAATGTATGTCAGCTTCAGTGAAACTAACACTATATGACAATAAAGGCATATTTAAATTCAAAATTTGTAACAATATTACAAATGCTAACACGAAGCTAATGAAAAAAAAACTTTCTTTATGATAATAACAATATTAAACTTGATAATAATGACCAGAGTCTGTTTTAAATATTCGATTGAAAATATCATGAGCTTGGCACACAGAAAATAGAATCAAAGCTTAAACAGATAAACCATATGTTGGTTACATTTCATAAAACCTATTAGGTTGAATTCTTAATGTTTTAATGCACATCACGCACACAGGCACAGACACAGACGCACACACACATATATTTCATTTCAATTCACCCCAAGCAAGACGATACTGCCACGAAGACGCAAGGGACTACTGGGAGTGAAACTTGAATGAAAAACATTTAGAAAGAAACCCAAAACACAGTCCTAAACAGGTAAAAAGGGATAAACCTCTACTCCTGTTCAAAAGGCCGGGGAGGAGTGTAAACCGGACGATAGGTGGACACATCTATATAAATGTGCACGTTGAGGTCAACACCAATTGATGACAGCCTGTTTCATTAGTGAACGCAACCTTCATGGCTTGAAGATTGAGTTCAATCATGAAACAAACTGTGGGCGCTCGGTGTTGACCTCAGTGTCAACTATTAATTTCACATGCGCTCTATCCCTGATATTGAGCACTTTTACCCATAGATATAGCATACCTTAAAACTATATTTTTATCATTCATATATATATATATATATATATATATATATATATATATATATATATCCTTGAAGCTAATAAGAGATAGCCTGAAAGCCCCCGGATCCAAAGATCATTTTGACAACTTTTACACACTCTATGTCTAGAAAAAAATCCCTTGTACTAAGGCAAGAAAATACAAGAATCATAGTGCTTTTCTGTATAAAAGAAGGGTTTTGTTCTAATACACGATATATGTATACTCGTCTCTCCCGTCGAATTCGACGTATGAGGGTTAAGTAGATCAGTTCCTAGGAAACCGGCAGCCCGACACCAGCACATGAGATTTGATTATAGTGGTGAAGGTCAGGTCTCGTGCAGGACAATCTACACTTTTTGGAGGGACGAATACAGAGACCTGGTGCAGTACATGCCACAGTGTCCCCAAACGCCTGTTTTGAATTCAGAGTTGCCCTTCTCCCAGACCAGCTGCCATCCAAGACTATAGAACCCAGTTTATCCATAGCTGGAGGAAGAAGAGGATTCCCACCTTTACCAAGGGTATTAGCACATAAGCGAATGTAATGGATTCGAATGTTATTCGAACTCGGCTCTGCGATTCCTCAATCCAAGCTGTTATCCATTACTCCATGGTGCCTCCTCGCTCTCGCTCTCGCTCTCGCTCTCGCTCTCTCTCTCTATGTATGTATGTATGTGTGTGTGTGTGTTTTTGTGAGGTTTTGAGATATTTTTAGCCAGTACACTTTCAACTGTCCTTGATCATTGTAAGTTTAATATATCATTAGAATCCCTCTAATAAGCTGACCTGCCAACTTTTGTCATTCCAGATTGCATTAACAGATGTAAAGCTCTTTGAACACTCCCCTACTAAGCACACTGCTTGTCACAGCTGACTAGTTTGCAGAATGAAGTCGGGACGCGAAGACAATTTGGAAGTTCGCCATACAATAAAGCTTTGTGTTAAACTGGGCAAAATTGCAAAGTTATAAAATTATCCAGTTTTCTTATGGATGAACTTGAATGAGTCGAGCATCTGTTTGTCGCTGTCATAAGTGGTTCAAGGACGACAGAGCGGGAGATGAGAGTCAATGAGATGTGTGGGAGGGAGAGTAACGTCAGAAAATCAGAGCTAACTGAGAAAATTTGCAATTTCTTGGATGAAGCCCGTCCTCTGTCTAAAATGACAATACGTATACAGTTTGGATTTGGTGTGGCAACTGTACACGAACTTATTCATGATGATCAAAAATTTGTGCGACATTTTGGTGATAACAAGGTGATAGTTGATGAGCATCAAAAATGTCCCTCACCCTTTCTACAGTCCAGACATTTGATCCCTGTGGCTTTTGATTTTTTTTCCAAGCTGAAGGAGAGCCTCAGGGGCAGTTGTTTTGAAGACATTGTAAAAAGGAAGGAGGCTTTGACAAGCGGCCTGGACACCTTCACTTTTGATAACTTCCATGAGAGCCATCAGGAAGTGGCTAGAGGGCTACAAAAAATGCATTGAAGTCAGAAGACCGTACTTTAAAGGAGAGTTTTGTACTTCTTTGAAATTAATAAATTTCTCTTCTGAAAAGCTTCAAAACTTCTGAAATGTACCTCGTATATAAATTGTTATATTTATAGTGATCTAGTTTTTACATTTAGACAGTGCGATCATAGAAATCAACACTGAATCTTCAGACCATACTCCTTGATCTATATCCCACTGGAAGTTTACTGAAAGGAATTGAAGCTGGAACCGGCTAATCCCTGTTGTTTTTTTTCTAGATAATATTTTAGCTTATTGATATTCTTAATCAGGGGTTTGTTTATTTTAATAATCTTTTTTTGTTATTTAATGTTTTATTTTTAGTAAATGGGCATGTGTATATATAACTTAACGCTGTCTAATTCTACTCAATCGCTATACGCATCTTGATTCTGTTTCTACCAGTCCAATTCGCCCTATTTTTCAGCGCTGAGTCATTCACCAAATGCGGCTAAACAGTATCAGCTTCCGAAGTGTGGGTGATCATGGCTTCTTGCCTTTTGTTACTCTAACCACTTTACCACCTCACTTTGTCCTTGGCGGCCTCCTTCTTGAGTCGTTAAGTAGGTTATTCACTTTTTCCATATGTTTCTCATGTCCCCAGAATACCTTATGAGTGTTAAGTTCCCCAAGCTCTCTTTCTTCGTGCAGTCAGTTAAGTGCCATACGTGATACATGCTTGAGCGATCATTTCTCTTTCGTTTCATGGCAGACTAGCCAGGAGATATTCCCACAGTAGGGTGCCGTCTCGTTCTGCGATAAACCGGTTGCCAAACAAAGCTATAGGGCCAAGCCTGTCCTGCTATTGAACCGATAGCTGCCAGAGGGAGAAGAGGTGGATTCCTACTTAGTAAATAAATGTAAATGGCCCAGTAGATTAAAGCGTGGGTTGAAGTAAATCCAGTGACTTGATCCAAAGAGTTGTGAGTTCAATATCTGGCCACAGCAGAGGTAAACAAAAAAATTGTAGAGTTACTAAAGGAAATTAACTAAAACTGAGATATACAGAATAGGCATGGCACGTGGAACGAGAACAATCTACCCCCCCCGTGGTCTAAATAAAGTGTTCGGGTCGAAATTCCAGCATATTTCATCTGAAGAAGGCTGGGGCGTACAGCGGCCAAAACGTCGTGAATATGACAATGAAGATGAGGACAACAGCCCGAACAATGTAAATAATGTACATAGTTATAGAAATATAGAGAGATTATAATTAATAATAATTAATAATTGATTTACAAAGATACGATATTGATTTCCTTACTTAAAAAGTTGGTTAATGTTGAGGAGTTCTCCCATTTTTACACAAATGGACTCACCCAGAGTATACATATACTACTGCTAGTAAATATCCGGGAGTAGAACGAGAAAGAACGACAAACGAGCACGAACCAGAACGAACGTCACGAGCAAGAGTCACACTGAGCAAGCACGGAGACTCAGCAAGATGTCATACAGTGATACGTCGATACCAAAGACTGTATATATATTTTGCTACTAACCCGCATTCCTGGAACTACTAACCTGCATTACCAGTTTGTATTATTACATTTAATACATTTATTTTCTTATATTCTTTCTTGGCGTTTGTTATTTATTGGTACCCGATTTCATCCCGGAATCCACAACAGTTAACTCACTTGCTGTCTTCCGGTGTAGATCCTTTGAGAATAGATCTTTGATTTAAATCGTAATTAGGTTTGATGACTGATTGGAGGAGTGAAAAAAAATGACGAACTTTTATTCAGACTAATAGTTCGTGTAGAAGTCAAGACTTTTGTTCAGCGCCATCTAAATTACTTCAGAAAAGTATATAATTCAAGTTCAATTTTCTGCCGAATGTTTTTCCTTGATTTCCACACAAATACCTTTGGGAAATGAATGAATCATTTTTTAAATCCCTATTGGTTAAAGAGCGAGGCTTACTGCTCTATATAGCCGTTGTTGCCAACCAGTCTAGGAGAAGGACAGCTCTGAATTGAAAACCTTCACATTGGGACACTGTGTATGCAGGCTTCATGAACTGCATACTATTATGGAGAACTGTGGAACGAGGTGGTCGACTCTATAACCTCTAGAGGTCACTAGGAATATGAAGTACGGGTTTGTGGAATCTGGGACATCTAAGAGGAACGGGTTTGTGGGATCTGCGACCTCTAGGAGACGCGGGGTAGTGGACACTAAGACATGTAGGAGGCGCAGAGTTTGTGGTGACTTTGGGGTCTCTATGAGGTACGAATTTGTGGACTATATGAGGTACAAGTTTGTGAACTAGGACCTCTTGAAGACATAGTCGACTCTGTGACCTCTAGGAGGTACGGATTTGGACTTGAGGACCTCAAGGAATGAAGTCGGATAACATATATAATTCAAAATAATCTCTGAATCGAGAAATTGCTTCTTGAAAGTATTAATGCTGACATATGTCAGCATGTAGATATATAATGTCTTTCTTTTTTTTGCATTAATTCAACGCTAACTTCTGCTTCTACAAATAAAAACTAGTGCAACGTGAAATAACTCTCTCTTCAAAAGGAATAACGAATTCTTTAATCATTAAAAATCTCAATTAGACATCATAGTTTACTACCACGACAAAATATGTTTGCTCTTAGTTTCATTAAATCCATGAAGCTGGCAGTAAAAATGGCGAGAAATTGAGTCCGAAATATTTGTATATCTTCTGTTTATAACCGCTCCAAATATCAATTTTATCGCATTGCTTCTGTTTGGGAGAAACAAGAACATTCATTAACACCTATAATTTAATGATCCACTTCCAAACAGCACCTCCTTCAGGTATTAAAATAATAGGGTTACTAAAATTATCCTGATACATGCAGTAATATTTCCATGTCAGTTGTAATTTTTACATCTACCCACACACAAATGCATGCTGTTCCCACACGGGTCCTGCCCATAACAACAAGAAATGGTTCCTTTCTAGCCTTATCTCGTCTATGGAAAAGAAAAGCAAGTTTGTTCATGATTATGTTCTGATGATCCGCTTACAAACAGTGCCTCCCTATCGTCGGTTATTCAAGGATTCTGATCAGTCTTCTAATTCTTTTGCAACGAGGAGTTTCATTGCTTCTTTAGTGTGTACTGTGCATTTAAGGTTTTCATTTTAGGTTTTATTTGACCCACCGCGACTTACAAATCGTCCGCCAAGCTAGAGTGATACCCACTGCAGAATATGGAAGACAGCCACTTTAACAACAATCTCATCTTGGCTTTTAAGCCTAAATCAACGAGCAGCCGAATATAAAAAAAATATTCAGGGGCGTCCAATCAGAAAAACAAAACTTTTAGGGTTTTTTCCAAAGCTAGAATCCCATTTGGAAGCCGTCAGCTACCTAAAAGATATCATTTGATACACTCTGAAATCACATGAAATTACACATTAAAAAATAATATCAACCATTTTTTAAAAATCAGCCATGATTCGCTGATAGCTATAATCTTCCAAACTTTAAATGCAACGTCAATCTCCATCTTCTGTCTTCTTGAAACCCCTTCATCTTTTGTCACTTCCTCAGACCTCCCTATTGGTTCTACCTTGGACTATCACCATGGTACAAGGAACCGGACCATAACAATAGTGAACCCCAAAACAAATATCAACGATACATTTTTATAGTCAAATTACCAACAATACATTTTATGATCTACAAAACATATATCTAAAAACATATCCGTATAAAATTTTGTACAAAATATCTGTAGTTGAAAGCATAAAATTACGTACAACATATTTAGATTTAGTCATTAAATAACCAATGGAGGTGTTGACATGCCGCGAAACAAAATCAACCAACCAATCAAAAGCTCTTCGCTCAACCATATTCTTCGTTTATATTCCATGTTCCTTCAGGATGTTGGCGATCATGGCTCTCCACAATTTCCTCTCGTTTCTAGCTCTTAACACTTTTCTCTTTTTGCTCTCTGTCCTAAACCCTGCTCCACCATCCAGCCACTCAAGCGTGCCAGGTAGACTTGCGTTGCTTTCTTTTATCATCCTTTTATTCTGTCCTGTGAGTATCAAATTTTCCAAGCCCTCTTTCCTGCTTATGTGCCCCAGAAATTTCAGCTGTGTCTTCCTGATGTTAAGGATAAGTGTCCTTTTTGTTGCCATCGTCTCTAGAACTTCGTCGTTGCTCACATGTTCGCTCCATTGCATTCTCAGTATCTTTCTGTAGAACCACATTTCTGTTCCTTGAAGTCTCTTCTTCATCTGTGATGAGATTGTCCCGCATTCCCTGCCCACAAAAAAAAGATGCTTCCCACCATCCATTTCACACATTTGAACATGACATTTGTACAATAGGTAACAGAGGAGAAGGCAATTATCAACACTCAAAACAACAACGAAAATCGACTTGAAACTGGTGCCCAACGCACACACAAACAATCAAGCAACAAAAACGTTGCAAAACCACAAATGTCGCCGACATAAGGCCATAGATCTGGAAACACAGTGACCTGTCACCACAGCAGGAAAGGCTCCACGAGACTCCTTGACAGGTGCGGGTTTCAGAGCAAACTAGGACAGTAAGTCAGTGCAGCAGTAAAATCCTTTCAAGGTTGTATATTGGCGTCTGAGTTGAACATAACTCGCTAAGTCAGTCTTTGTACTGGTGTTCGAAAAACTCAAGTGATTTTAACAAAACCTAAATGTGGCACACAGAAAAACAGCTAACAAATCCAAAACGTAATAAACAATTTAGACAGTGCCAGTGCTTCCTTCACATCAACAGAGATGCCATACCTCATCCATCAACAACTGGGTTGCTGCTGGATGAGGCAACAATCAAAGGACAAGAATGTGGCAAAGGCACTGGCGTTGATAGCATAACATCAATGATGTAGAACCACGTCATGTCAGGTATTGAAAACAGAGCAAACCAACGGAGGAGTTTAAGTCATCATAAATATGTGCAGGAAGAAAGTAATTAAGCTCTGAATGCACAAACGATGACTTTTAATTGCAGAGGAAGAATGCTACTAAAGAAGGAAGTAAAGCATATCGTTGCGGATCACTTCTCCTGGGATAGGAAAATATAATACACGCACATATATATATATATATATATATATATATATATATATATATATATATATATATAGAGAGAGAGAGAGAGAGAGAGAGAGAGAATTAATAGAAGTAAAAAGTTGGTCACTTAACTGATTAATATTACCTTCAGCATCCCGACTCCAGAGTTTCGTAGACGGACCTGTCCTGCCACTCGTCAGGAGATATCAGCAATTGACTGCTTCAATTAATTTGTACAGGAGTGTTGCAGGGTCACCGGACCAGATGTGGTGGCAATATTCTAAACCTGGACGAATGGTAGAATTATAGATAAGTATGATAGATTCTGGAGAGAGAAATTGTCTCGCCCGAAACAGTGAACGAAATTTCTTATCAGGTGACCTAGCAATTAATTCAATGTCGTCTTTCCACTTAATATCAGTTATTTATTTATTTTATATTTTTTATGAAATATATTTAGTAGGATACGCTTATAGTATAGAAAGTTAGTCTACACATGCTTCTTACAGCATATAAGTATTGTAGTTCAATGAAAAAAATATATATTTGATACATTTTCCTATCTGTTCACATCATGTTAATTAAAACCTTGTCTGCTTATTAATACAAGCTTAGCTATAGACATGTTTCTATATTTATATTTCTCATACATAATTAAGGAGGTGTGGTTCGTAGACAACCAATCACTAGCCAGAGTTTTCTTATGGCTCTCTTCCTTTTTATATTCTTTCATCACTTACTGAAGAAAAGTGCTTAAATATGTCTGGAATGACGATGATACACAATATATTCAGGTCAACACAAAGACAGTTAAAGTGACGACATATATATATATATATATATATATATATATATATATATATATATATATATATATATATATATTGCTTAATTTGTATTAGCAACAACAAAGGCAATAAAAACAACAGCTGTATGTGTTAATATTTACGCTAAGTTTTAAAAAAAACGATGATCCGCTTGGCAAAGCCACAATCACACACTTATACACTGCGGGCAACAAAACCACGCGCGCCCAAATCCAAATCCACACATAACTATATGTGTACATATATATATATATATATATATATATATATATATATAGATGTACTCATATATATAGGATTTATTTGTCTGGCCATGCGAAAGGAAAAATGGCGGAAGGGCGATTTAAAACTGATAATCTCACGTGTAAATGGGACAACAAATAGTTCAGTACTTTCGGCATTTTTCGTTTAAGGGCGCCTCAAGCGTCAGTGATTAACCTTAATCCATCAACTATAATAATATATAAAATATTAGCCATTTTCTTTATAAGGAAACATTGAATAATCATTGACCGAGCAGCCAGTGCTAGTCGAGTAACGCTTTTCTTCACTCCCTAGTCGTCGGTCTTGGATCAAAGTGTTGTATCTGTTCTGCTCATCTCTAATAGTAATGTCAACATTAACCGTTTCCTTATGAGAAAACATTCAACATTTATTTACCGAGAAGCCAGTGCTACACGAGCTACACTTTTCTTCATTCTTTCGACATCGGTCTTGGATCAAAGTGTTGTATCTGTTCTGCTCATCTCTAATAGTAATGTCAACATTAACCGTTTCCTTATGAGAAAACATTCAACATTTATTTACCGAGAAGCCAGTGCTACACGAGCTACACTTTTCTTCATTCTTTCGACATCGGTCTTGGATCAAAGTGTTATATCTGTTCTGCTCATCTCTAATAGTAATGTCAACATTAACCGTTTCCTTATGAGAAAACATTCAACATTTATTTACCGAGAAGCCAGTGCTACACGAGCTACACTTTTCTTCATTCTTTCGACATCGGTCTTGGATCAAAGTGTCGTATCTGTTCTCCTCATCTCTAATGATAAAGATATAATATTAACCGTCTCCTTATAAAGAAATATTCAGCTTCAAATATTAAACGAACAGCCAGTCTTATTGCTCAGATTTTTAGTCCATGGTATTCACAGCACGCTTTTCTTGAATCACATTTCTGTTGCTTCATATCTCTTCATCTGGGAAGAGATTGTCCAGCACTCACAGCCATATTGGAAATTTTCCTCTTTTAATACTTTGCTTAGCTTTTGGAAATCATCTTTCCATAATCCAATTCTCCTTCGGATTTCAATGTCGCATTTTCTGACTTCTTTTAAAACACTTTCTAGATATTTAAAATGTTGTACTTGCTTGATTTTGGTATCTCTTTTATTCAATCCCCGCCCATTGGACTTGGAGCATATTATGTGTATTATCTGCCTTCAGGCGGACAAACAATTTATGCCTCAAATAAATGAGGGATGCCTGGACCCCGTGGATTTCAACCCTGTGGAAGCACCTCCCTCATTGCACCAAAGAGGGAAGGTGACGTTGGTTTCCAGAACACAGACAATTTTTTTTTTTTTTTATCTAAGCCCATGTGCACGAGTTTGAGCAACCCATATAAAACTAGCCTTGTGCCATATCCCTTCATTGGTGGAAAAGTGGTGAATAAATACCTAGTGTAGTATTTGCCTTCGGCCGGACTATACTCTCTTAATTGTGTTCCTTTCTTCGGGCAGAAACACAATAAATAAATGAGGGAGGCCCAGGACAGGAGATTTAAACCCTATAGAGGACGAGTAGATACGAAAGTATAGTATCTGTTCTCCTCATCTCTAAAGGTTAATGTTAGAGGTTTCCTCATAAGGAAACATTCGGTGTTTCTAGTTACCATGGAGGGAGATTAAATACTAAAATTAGTATCAGTTCTCATTAATAATGGTATTGTTAGATGTTTCCTCATAAGGAAACATTCGGCGTCCATTTTCCGACCAACGACCATGGAAGATGAGTAAATACCAAAATGTAGTATCTATTTTCCTTATCTCTAATGGTATTGTTAGATGTTTCCTCCTAAGGAAACATTCGGCGTCCATTTACCGAACAGCCACAATTGAGGGCGTGTAAGTACCAGAGTGTAGTATCTGTTTTCCTTATCTCTAATGGTATTGTTAGATGTTTCCTCATAAGGAAACATTCGGCGTCCATTTACCGAGCAGCCACAATTGAGGGCGTGTAAGTACCAGAGTGTAGTATCTATTTTCCTTATCTCTAATGGTATTGTTAGATGTTTCCTCATAAGGAAACATTCGGCGTCCATTTACCGAGCAGCCACAATTGAGGGCGTGTAAGTACCAGAGTGTAGTATCTATTTTCCTTATCTCTAATGGTATTGTTAGATGTTTCCTCCATTTATCAAGTAGCCACAGTGAAGGACGGGTAAATACCAAACTGTAGTATCTGGTTCTCCTCATCTCTAATGGTATTGTTAGAGGTTACTTCATATAGAAACATTCAGAGTCCATTTTCCAGTAGCCACAATGGAGGACGGGTAAATACCAAACTGTAGTATCTGTTTTCGTCATCTCTAATGGTATTGTGAGAGGTTTCCTCACAAGGTGACGTTTAGAGTCTATTTACCGAGCAGCGACCGTGAGGACAAGTAAATGCCAGTGTAGTGTTGTATTCATCTTTAATTGTAATTGTATTGTTAGACGTTTCCGCATGAGGAAATATTCGTAGTTCATTTACTGAGTAGCCGCCATGGAGGACGAGTAAATACCAAAGTGTAGTAACTGTTCTAATCTCTATTGGTATTGTTAAAGGTTTTCTCATAAGGAAACATCTAGCGTCCACTTACCGAGCAGCCACTATTAAAGACGTATAAATATCAAAATGTAGTATCTGTTCACCTCATTTCTAATGGTATTGTTAAAGGTTTCCTCATAAGGAAACATTTAGAGTCCATTTACCATGCAGCCACCATGATAGACGAGTAAATGCTAAAGTGTAGTATCTGTCTCCTCATTTCAAATGGTATTGATAGAGATTTCCTCATATGTAAACATTCGGCGTCCATTTACCGAGCAGCCAGTGCTCATTTTGTTTTGAATATGTAAAATCTTTCTCTGAAAACAATTTCTTAGGAAAATGTGTTTCTCAAGTTTACTAACTGTTATCGCGCTTTTCAGTACCGAGAACATCTTTCTTAAGCGTTTGTATTGAAGTGTGCTTCGAGTTACAATTGCACTCATCTTTAGTTGTTTATGTTGTTTGAAGTTCTCAGGTGATATGGTTTCACTTATTTGGTACAGATCTTTGTTCTTTTTTGTTCTGTAGTGCCAGGTCCTTGGAACTGGATTCAATTCATGTGTTGAATTTCATTCATGAGACATAAATTGATTTTTTTATATGTTAATATTACTTTGATTTCAACTTCTGGGAAAACATCCAGAGAATGTTTAATAATTTAAAAATCCCCCCCTGTCCCAGAAGAAGTCTAGAACGTTCCTAGAGATGCTGTATCTATGAAAGTGCGCAAACTCATGAACAGGTTAATAGGAGTAGATAGAGTCGCCTATCATCCGACCAGTACTCCTTCCATGTTTGTTGAACACGAGAAAAAAGTTTTATCTTTTGTTTTCTGTTTAGGATCTACTTTACTGGTTCTTTCTTCCATGGCCTAAATCATTTAACTGCCTTATCTTTTGCGTGATCTGACTGATTAGCGGCTGTGACTTTTCATTATAACGGTGCCGTTCTTTTAGTTTTCTGGTTACTGCATCTCGACTGGTAGTAGGAAACTCGGACCCCTTGGTAGCGCGCTTAGAGGGTCTGCTCTGATCAACACCCGCATAATATTGGTGTATTTAAAGTGCCATGTCACACATCTGTAGGTGACCCTGCATGGACTTATGGTGAGCAATCCCTAAACTACATTATGCTTTAGTCTTATCCACCTTCTGATCAGTTTGTATTGCCAGAGACGATGGATAGCGATAATTAGTTGTCTCCTTGTAATAGTTACATTGAAAAGAAATACGAGTAAATCAGTAAACAATTCAATTTGTCCTTCCCCAATATTTGTGGTAGTCATACCAATTTCTGTAGTGTATAATCTTTTCTCTTGAAACAGCCTTCACTTATCTTACCAATGTGTGAAACTACTTTAAATTCTTCTAGTAATTAACTCTTTGTTTCAGCAAATCTTCCACTTTGTCAAAAAGATTATTGGGTGCATATGCATGACCTTGGTGTTTACATCCGGGAAAACCTTCCAAGGGAAAGAGCTTCCAGATGATTTTTTCATGTGCTTTCGACTTTCTTTATTGTACTCTCATTCTCGGAACTATAACATATATAACGATATAGAAACGGCTCTCTCTCGACATTCATCTGCGAACATTTTTGTGTTCAGTGATTTCAATGTTTATCACGTCAAGTAGTTTAATCATTCCAATGTTACTGATGTTTTCAATGTTTCCGTTACAAAGTCTCTCAGTCAAATTTCCTAAGAGTTTTGGTCAACACGGTTCTATGCTTGATTTGTCCCTTATCTACTCTCCTAGCTCTTGTCAAACATCACAACTCTGTCCTCCTGATAATTTGGATCACGCTCTAGTATCAGCTGATATTGATTTTTAGTCGTCTATTAGACAGGAACCTTCTCATCACAAGGCTTCATTCTATTACCAGCGTACCGATTGGGATTCATTTTGTAACTTTATTCGAAGCGCCCATTATATTGATATTCTTAACCTTCCTATTGATAACTGTGTCACTGAGGATAGTTCTGGCATTAATGCTTTTGTACCTTCTTGGAAATACCAGGTAAAACAACAAACTTCTTGATTCACAGCAAATAGTTTAACCGTTATATCCCACAGAAATTAATTTACTGTAACAGTAGAATAGTTCCGATCACAACAGGCGCCACTGTGTGTAACAATTGTAGACGAACCCTCAAAGAAGCTAAGTTTTTGTTTGCTGACAGAATGAGACAATGTATACCTTCTAACAAGTTTGGATCTTGTGACTATTTGGAGCACTGTAATCTTATTGAACAATCGAATCGCCATAATTACACTATTGCTACTACCGTATATATCGTTAATAGTAATTAGGTTGAATATAATTGCTTATTAAAGGCAGATCTAGCACAATAATAGAAAACGTTATCTTATTTAAATTATTGGGGAGGTAGGCGATGCTTGGGGCAAATTCTGCTATGTTGGTCGAACAGCACAGCTCTCCCCACTTCTATCTCTTCTCCCATTTACTCACCCAGACGTGGTTGCTGGCAATACGAATGGACGGCACAAAAACCATACGAGGAACAAGAGCGTTTCTCGCCAAGTGCAGACTAGAAATTTCTCTCCGATCCCAAGCATGACTTAATATAGACCAGCACACGGATATACCCTATTTCCGGCTTTCTTACTACTTGATACCCCCAAAACACGCTTCAAAATGTTTCCTTTCGTGTTCATCTTCGGTCAAAGTGGATGCCACTTAGAAGACCTAACTTCAAGAGGAGCTATCTGCTGGTCCGTCAAAAGAGAAACACTTGGGATCCAGATAAAACCACCTCTTCCCTTTCTACGTCGCTGTCCATAGTAGAAAGAAATTTATATCTATTCTATGCATCCATAGCATCACAGGTTATGTAAATTATTTCATTTATGTATTCTCCTTGTGTCTTCATCTTTTTTCGTTTAATTTTTTTTTATTTGTCTTCACAAGCGTTTATGGAGCGCACGAGTCTTGAATAAAACATTTGACTAAATGGAATTGTCCTAATTGGCTAAAAATATTGATGCAATCTGAAAAAGATATTTTGACAAGTACACCTCAGGCCTTATTAAATCTATCTATCTATCTATCTATCTATCTATCTATCTATCTATCTTTATATATATATATATATATATATATATATATATATATATATATATATATATAAAAGGCTTAAACACTAATATTCCATGGTCATAATTTATTCCATTGGAATCGTAAATACGATCCAAATCATCAGACCTACAAATTCAATGTATGTATGTATGTATGTATTTATATATATGTTTATATATATATAACACATAGACGTTTCCACTATATAAATTACAAGAGTGACGAAAATGAATTTGTGTATTAATTTTTATATATATATATATATATATATATATATATATATATATATATATATATGATTTGTGTACTAATTTTCAGTTTCACTCGGGTGCACAACACACCCACCCATGCACATATTCACAAAGGCGTGCTTAGCCGCCAATACAAGCCTATTAAGGTGTCAAACTTTTACTTCGTCATCTTGGGAAATTCATTTTTATAAACAAATACATTTACGAAGGATACTTCTGCACTAAAATATCTTTCGATGCTATACATATATATATACGTTGATTGTCTCATCTTCACAGATGACTGGCATCTTGACCATCAACACCTACATTCATTTCAGATCGTTGTTTATTCTCGAATGATTTCGAAAGTGGCTCTTCAAATCAGCAGCTGATTTGCAAGGCCTATAGCATAGATGACAGATGTGCTCCAGAGACTTCACAGAGTTAAGCGGATGTTGCTGGTGTAGGTCATCTTTGTGCACCATCATATGCGTCTTCAATCCAGATATCGGTTCTCATAATTCCCTTCAGATCACATATGTAATATCACCAGGTCGTGGAGATAACACAGACTGAGGTCGTCTCTCATGTGATTTCAGATGATTAACATACCCAGCTTTTGACAGTAGGCTACGACCACATGTCTCGCATTTCCAGCTTGCAGTTCTGTCATCCAAGCTCCAGCCAATACCTTTCCTCAAAATCCTTTTTTTTTCTTTTGCTCGGTCTAGGCAATCTGGGCATCGAGCACTTTACTGAATAGGTAAGTTTGCTTTTAGGCTTTTTTTTTTTTCTTTTGCTCGGTTTAGACAATCTGGGCTTCGAACACTTTACTGAGTAGGTAAGTTTGCTTTTAGGCTTTTTTTTTCTTTTGCTCGGTCTAGGCAATCTGGGCTTCGAGCACTTTACTGAATAGGTACGTTTGCTTTTAGGCATTTTTTTTCTTTTGCTCGGTCTAGGCAATCTGGGCATCGAGCACTTTACTGAATAGGTAAGTTTGCTTTTTAGGCTTTTTTTTTCTTTTGCTCGGTTTAGACAATCTGGGCTTGAACACTTTACTGAGTAGGTAAGTTTGCTTTTAGGCTTTTTTTTTTTTCTTTTGCTCGGTCTAGGCAATCTGGGCTTCGAGCACTTTACTGAATAGGTACGTTTGCTTTTAGGCATTTTTTTTCTTTTGCTCGGTCTAGGCAATCTGGGCTTCGAGCACTTTACTGAGTAGGTAAGTTTGCTTTTAGGCATTTTTTTCTTTTGATCGGTCTAGGCAATCTGGGCTTCGAGCACTTTACTGAGTAGGTAAGTTTGCTTTTAGGCTTTTTTTTTCTTTTGCCCTGTCTAGGCAATCTGGTCTTCGAGCACTTTACTGAGTAGGTAAGTTTGCTTTTTAGGCTTTTTTTTTTTTGCTTGGTCTAGGCAATCTGGGCTTCGAGCACTTTACTGAGGAGTAAAAGTTTGCTTTTAAAATAATTGTCGGATTTTTTCCATTTCATAATATATATATATATATATATATATATATATATATATATATATATATATATATAAAGACATTTTTTATGTTTATGTGTTCTTTTATAGATACAAATATTTAAGTAAATGTTCTATTCTTAATAAACAGTATTAACGACATTTACCGGTCTGAATGTCCGAGAAATTTTCATAGAAAATATGCGTCCTCCAACAGGATACATTTTCTATGAAAATTTCTCGGAAAATTCAGGCCGGTAAATATCGTTAATATTGTTTATTATAAACAGAGCATTTACTTAAATATTTGTATCTATAAAAAGAACGTATGAACATAAAAGAAAGTCTTAAAATAATTGTCGGACGACACCCATTGCGTAATATATATATATATATATATATAGTCAACCGCAGATGTCTGATTGGGATCGAAACCCGATTCATCTGACATTAGTCAGATAACTTACCTCTAGGCCATCGTCGCATGACATGTCATAATCTATACTGCGATTATGCTTTTTATTTTTCCTTTGTTCGGACACGTGTTTCTGGACACAGAGCGGGTAGAAATTGTCCAAATGTTCTATAATTCCGCGCGCTTTCGGCTATACCTTTAGCCATTATCAAAGAGGATTTTGGTTTTACATTTTAACTGGATGTATGGTTTGTGTGGATGTACCTAGAGTTATAGGGATGTTTTATTTTCTGAACACATTTGGACATTTCTACCTACTCTTTGTCCAGAAAAGAAAACACTTTCTTCGAACTCAAGAAAATAAAAATGCTTAATCGCAGTACCTTGTCTGTCGTCTTTGATGAAACATGTACTATAAAAGAGGGATTACTGCATTTGTATAGAATATATATATATATATATATATATATATATATATATATATATAAGAGATTATAATAAAACAGTTTTGATTTCAATACATAAAAGCTTTCATGTTTCAATACTATGATTGTAGTTCTTCAAGCGATGGTAAGTATCTGCTGATGAAGATATATATATATATATATATATATATATATATAGAGAGAGAGAGAGAGAGAGAGAGACCTAGTGAGCCAGACAAACCTACCCATGTTTCACCTAAGCGGATCGTCAGGTTTTTAAAACCTTTTTTTCCCCCTAGATTGATTTGATTATTGGCAAATCAAAAATTCGAAGGTTTTTAGAGTATAGTTACCTAGCTCTATCTCTGATATTGAGCGCTTTCTAATAAGTACTGCACATATAATATATAAATAATTATACATACTTATATTTATTTATATTTATATATATATTTTTCACACACACACATATATATATATATATATATATATATATATATATATATATGTGTGTGTGTGTGTGTGTGTGTGTGTGTGTGTGTGTGTGTGTGTGTGTGTGTGTGTGTGTGTGTATAAAGTATACACTTTCGGGTGTGAAGCATGGCAGTAGGACTCCTATAGGCGGGCGGGTTCAGTTAATTTTTGGCGCTTAAAAGCTTCCCCCCAAACAGAAAACTCCAAGGAGAGCTGACTGTTTTGAGTATCTGGTTCCATGTACACGTAGGACTCACACTGTGAAGCTTGCCTTGTGCCGTTCACATGAACGTAAGAAAATAAAAAAGAAACACGCACTTATAAATACTCTGTAGATATGCCTCCATATTTCTGCGTATTGTGTTGGGGTAAGTAGGTCTGTGCGGCAGATAAACGGGTGGATCGCTTTTTTATTCACTAACGTAAATATTAGTACTTGTTCTAGTTTCCTTTATTGTATAACTTAAGAACTATGCCGTCACCATCCCGCCTTTACGACTGGCCTGAACTTATTGCGTGCTGTTGTCATTCAATATATTTTAGCGTTTCATTTCCCTAATCGAAAACAGAAATAAATGAAAAGGAAAACAGGTGTGAGAAAAATATGACCAACGATTGGTTGTTTACGAACCGCACCTACTTGACATTTAATATGTGCAAGATATAAATAAAAACACATGTCTATAAACAAGTTTTCATGACGAAGCATATCAGCTTTTCATGTTTCTTTAGGATATTCAGGCATTTTTATCGGGTACATGAGTTCAAATTCCAGTCGGGTACCTGGATGGGTGGCCGCTTGGAAACACTGGGTACTGTAAGCATGTCAGAGGTTATGAGTTCATTATATGATTCGAGCATTAACAAACCCACTAGGGTCATACTGTTATTGGATTAAATATGTTTGGTGTTGAAAGACCACATAGTGCGGCTCAAACTGTTGGCTGACTATAAACAATCGCACATGTACCATCAGGTTTCCAAGAATTGTAGAGAGAAACACCTAATTCAACCATAACCTGTTTGTGACCATCTTCGTGACACACACACACACACACACACGCACATATATATATATATATATATATATATATATATATATAATCGACTCTCCCGTCGAGATTCGACGTATGAGGGTCAAGCAGATCAGTTCCCAGGAAACCGACAGCCCGACATCAGCACATGAGATTTGATTATAGTGGTGAAGTTTTCATGCAGGACCATCCACACTTTTTGAAGGGCCGAATACAGAGACCTGGTGCACTACGTGCCACAGGGTTCCCAAACGAGCCTCCGCAGGTTTTGAATTCAGAGTTGTCCTTCCTAGGCCAGTTGCCATCCAAGGCTATAGAACCCAGTCTGTCCTGCTATTTACCTATAGGGAGAAAAGAAGAGGATTCATACCTTTCCCAAGGGTATTAGCACGTAAGTGAATGTAATGGATTTGACTGGAATTCGAACTCGGCTCTGCGATTCCTCAATCCATATATATATATATATATATATATATATATATATATATATATATATATATATATATATATATATATATATATGACGATTGCGTTTAAGCATAAAACAGACTGTCGCCTTTGGGTGTTGGTTAAATGTCACTTTATATATATACATACATATATATATATATATATATATATATATATATATATATATATATATATATATATATATATTAAATATTTCAGCCCAAGCAAGGCAAACGTCAGGGATTACTGAGTGTTAGATAATATGTGAAAACTACTATTAAGGAGAAATGATAATAAAAGAACAAGAATTAGGGAGACATAATATAGCGATTGACATTGCATTTAAATTTATGGAGGTCAAAGTTTGCTGGGAAGCAAGAAGCCCACTGTCCGTTCCATTAGCGAGAAGTGTGAGAGAACCTGTTAGCATAGATCTTACGGTTACATCTAGTCATTACAGCAGTAAAATGATGAGATCTTGTCGCCAATATAGTACTGCGCTTATATATATATATATATGATAAAATATACTTTTAATGTATCCTATATTTATTGGTTAAAATGTTCAATATCAGGTATAGAGCGTATGTAAATATAAAACTGGACATTGAAGTCGACACGAACAGGCAATATGTTCATGCTAAACGTAATCGTTAGGCCATGTGCGTTGTGTTTTTGCTGAACTTTTTACATATACAGGTCAGTGATACATTGTGTTTAGTCTATTTTATTGTGGGTAGTCTATTGTATCATTCTAACGGTTATTTTGGTGGGAGTGGTTTGTTAATTTGTTTATTATTTACTTATTTATTTATTTTGATCAATTTATTTTAGGATTTCATCGGACTAAATTTGTTATTTAGTCCGTTAAAGTCCTAAAACACAAAACGCATCTCAAGAAAACTTTTTCCACTTTGTCATACATTCTCCCCCAATATTTCTTGATATCTAAAAAATATATATCGTTATTTCATATATATATATATATATATATATATATATATATATATATATATATATATATATATATATATATATATATATATATATATATATATATATATATATATATTGGCAATAAAAAGTCCTCAATACAAATTAGAGCTTATAAAACGTAAGATAAACGATGATTCACATTCAAAACTGAAAGTTCGTCAAGTCAGGTCAGGTTCAATCTTTAATACTATATATATATATATATATATATATATATATATATATATATATATATATATATATATATATATATAAGTTTTTTGTGATACAGAATTTAACAATAGCAAGGAAATGGCAAAATTTATAAGACATTTTTTTTTTTTAAATGCTAAAAAAAAAAAAAAAAAAAACAACTGGTTTCGTCCCAGACTTATCAAGTTTATTTTTCTGGCAATAGAAAATTATAAAAGCGTATAAATTAAATTAACGAATGGAATGGAATGGAATATATATATATATATATATATAATAATCTTTATTCCTAAGCAAATATCAAATTTTAGAAGCTAAATTAGTATAAAATTAAGTAAATAAATACGAAATTAGAAAACGAAATATATAATAAAATTAAAATAAAAACATCGTGATTATGAATAATCTGGAAATATTATCCCTCAACAACAACAAAAAAAAAAGAAAAATAATAGAGAAAATCTTTTTTGTCTTCCTCCATTTCACATGTCTCCAGTGACCTATATATATAGAATATACACAAAGGTGAATACTTCATGGTCTGATGAACAGTTAAGCCACCATACAATCTTGAGCAACAAGAATTTAGTCAAGCAAGTTTTATTCACTTCAATCGACAGGGTTTTTATAATTAAATGTTGTTTATTAATTTTTTCCAATTTATGCTGTTGTAAACCTGATTCAAAATTTCTGCAGAATCTGTCCAATGTCCACTCTTTTGTCTATATTTCTGAGATGAGGTATTATGTACACTATTTACATTATTCGGACTATTGTCCTCATCTTTGTCGCCATGTTTATCACAACGTTTCGGCCGTTGTAAGCTCCGGACTTCTTGGAATGTCGAACTGAACCCTTTATTTCGCTCACTGGGGAGATAACTGGCATCCATCAAATATGGCACGTGGAAATAGAACAGTCTACCCTTGTGAGAGAAATAAATGGTTCAGTTCGACATTCCAATCACCTGAAAAAGGCCGGAGCGTACAACGGCCGAAACGTTATGATAAACAAAGCGACAAAGATGAGGACAATAGTCCGAATAATGTAAATAGTGTCAACTCTTTTGTCGCTCACTTTCTATCATTTCTGGTTTTATCATGAACGTTTATGTCAACAGAATAAAGTTTTATTAGCCGACGGTAATCTGTGCACATGTCGATGTTCCAAACACATCCAAAACACGAGATCTAATCTACCACAAATATTAGTAGATAATAACAAATTACTATGCAGCACTCATTGCAAGGAAAAACGCAAAATACCCGAAGCTATTCTTCTACAAAAGAAACAACCTGCATTAAAATAAAATATCATTCATCACGTTCTTTTATTGTCCTTTCTCCCCACTAATGTCCCCTCATCCCCTTTAAGTCCTACTAACCTCTTTTGTCTCAATGGCGTTATAGTTTTACTTGGGGTGAAATGATTTAAAAAAAAATAATAATTAATAAATACCAAAATACTCATTGCAAGGAAAGACGCAAAGTACTTGAAGCTCTTATTATACAAAACAACAGTCACGCATTAAATAAAGTAGCATTCATTTTAAAGGATGACATTTTAGAATGCGTAAAAGTGCCTTGAAGCAACAGAAATGAGGTTCTACAGAAGGATGCTGAGAATATCATGAACCGAACATGTGAGAAACGGAGAGAAATATGAGAAATCTCTAGGGCACATAATGAAAAAAGAGAGCTTGGAATTCTAATTCCGAGTCGTTATTCATTGCACCAACCGTACAGTCCCTGGTATTCCCAAGCGGTTACCCATGTTGATACTGACCAGGCTCGACGTTGCTTAACTTCGGTTAAGTAAGCCCTTTTTCAGTCGGATTACTTCGCCCATGTTTACTATGTGGTTAACGGCAGGAAATCTGTCTGAATCAAAATTAAAAACCATCAGGAGTCTTTGATCTAAGAAGAGTTGATCTGCGGTGACCCCAATATAAACTGGGTTTACACAAAAAGATAATAGAGTCAGTGTTATGCTCGAAACGTCAAAATTTATAGGATCCGCAAGGACTGAACTAAAATCCACCAATTCCAGAATCGGTTTTGAAAACTCTCAAACCAGATTTCAGTCGAAATGATTCCCCGATCAGCAATTGTTTTTCTTTCCCTATCATATTGTTTCTTTTTTTTTCTTCTTTTTTTCAATAATATTCCTTGAATTAGAATTTTAATATTTATTTAGTTCGGTGAAAGACTGAGTCATCTCAGTCATACCCCCCCCACCAAACACAACCACCGCTATTTTTCATCTTTTGTCTCCTTTTCACTGTAAAATATTTCCCATTTGTCATTTTTTTCTCTCGCCAGCTGCAATCTCACCCGCTCTCTAAGAAGAAAAAAAGAAGACGGCAATATAGAAAATGTGTTTAGGCGTTTAGCAGGTGCGTCTACACGTCAGACCATATATGGGTTGAACTTCTTACTATCGGTAGCAGTGTTGAGATCAGGTTGTGGGGTTCATGTGGTTCCTCTGACCTATAAGCTAGTTACTATATTAAACTAACAACAAACTGCTACAATCGCACACTTATAAAATCCGAAGTGCTTTCTTTTTCTTCCTTGCTAAAAAAAAAAAAAAAAAAAAAACTGGGACAATCCTTTTTGCAATATTTCTATTTGAATTTTCTTAAATTTTTATAATTAATATTTTCTTCTATTCAAACTGATAGGGCATATTTTTCTATTGCAGGGTCACATGACGAAAACAATGTTCCGAACAACATGGCTGCTGCTTCTTTCATTTGGCTTCGCATACACACACACACACACACACACACAGACACACACACACACACATACAAACATACGTTCACAGACACAGAGATAAACATACGTTCACAGAAACACACAACAAACATACGTCCACACACACACACACACACACGCACACTAGAATACATGTATTTGTTATACATAAACAATCATTTGCTTTACTTTTCGCTTCATTTTCTTTTTTGTGCCCATCTCATTTTCTATATGGGTAACAATCTTGTCTCGCAGGATCAAGCTTGCTATTCATTACATGACCTCGAAGTGACCAAATGATTTTCTTAGCGGAGCTAAGATGTGGCACAAGGCCGAAAGTGTTGGGTACCCAGTGTTGATCCAACTCACTACTCAGTCGTAATTGATCTAACGAAACAAGCTTGCTATTCATTACACCACCTCAAAGTGATCAAATGGTTTTCTAAGCGTAGCCTAGATGTGGCTCAAGGCCAAATGTGTTGAGCGCCCAGTGAGGATAGAACTCACTACTCAGTCGTAATTGATCTAACGAGACAAGTTTGCTAACCATTACACTACCTTGAAGTGCCCCCGCAGTAATTATTGTTGTTTTATAAACATGTTTTTAGAATTTTAATAAATCTATATCATACGACATTGAATTCATACATTTCCTTTCCTCGCTGTAGTTCTCTATAATTATCTCAGCTCATTACTTGCTTTACACGTCTTATTATTTAAACATTAACCTTTCTATGTTTTAAAGCTGTTCCATATGTTATGTCTTTATTAAAATTCCAAGAATAACTTTAAAAAAAAACGATAAAAAGTACCGAGAACGTGTATTATTAAACGAACTGAACATAATTTCAAAGCCTCCATTTTCCAAAAAGTTTGGTAATAGATAATAGCCAAACACTAATCCACGTGAAAAGGATAAATTTCTAGATAAGAAAAAACAGTTGGTTGTAGATATGTATTTTTTTTTTAAATAGTAATGTTAACGATTAATTAACTGGATTAATTAACTGGATTAATTAACTGGATTTTGTAAAAGTTTTTTTTTTTTTGCTTAAAACAGTAAAACATTTGCTTACGCACAGTAGCCTGTGATGTCATAGGTCAAAAACAGCATTTTTCTACTGCCATCCCTAACACTTACAAATTGCTGCATACAACAACATCACGATGAAACACTGGTTCTTGTACGAAGTTAAGCAACGTCGAGCCCGGCCAGTATATAGATGGGTGACTACTTAGGAATACCAGATGCTTTAAGCCTGGATGTGGTGTAATGGATAATGGCTCGGAATTGTTAGACGGAGAGTCGAACTCCAGTTTCTGTTAGATTCGTTATCTTCAACTGTGCATAAATATCATTGGAAAAATATGAATCCACCTCTTCTACCCCGCTATGGGTTAATTAGTAATACTGGTATCAATAAACTGTTATTATCTCAAAAAGAATTCTTACAATCTTAAAATATTTTCTGGCTTTAAATAACCTGAAAATGGTTGATAAGGCGTAAAAAAATCAAGTGCGCGAAAAAAGTTTAAAATAAAAAATATTAAGGAAATACCGAACACCAGCATTGCAATAATCAGGAACTTGGTATCATTTAAATTCTTTATATAACCTTATATAATCAGTAGATTAAGAATATAGTAAATACCCAGGTTTACGATAGTCCCGACCTATGACCATTCAGTGTTACGACGAAGTCTCCATTAATTTAGTTTCCTGGTTGTATACCATTACGGATTCTAGTGCATTCGATCTCTTTCGTTTTGTTGTGTTTGTAGAAATTTATGGCCCTTCATTATGGCTCCCAAGCGGAGTGCCAACTCTTCTGATGGCGGTGCTTCGAAGAAAAAGAAGACCATTACCACGGAAGTGAAATTATATGTATGTTCCGACTTACACGGAAAATCACGTTACGACGCATCGTAAGAACAAAACGCTGTCCTAAGTCGAGGAGCCCCTGTAAATTTTTGTAATTCCATACGCTCTTATGAAACTTAGTGGGATTAATCTTATTTTTTATACAATATTAGAAGTATCAGGATACTTCAAGGGAGGTAACTAAGTTATTAAGATGTCTACAGGGTGCGATGGATATATTGTCATCTAAATTATGCAAAAATGAAAATAACAATGATATCTAATTTTAACAGATATATTTACCAAAATAACAAAATATATCTTGAAATACTAAAGAGTAAATTTATTCGATAAAATCGCAAGTGGCTTCAACTACGGCCCCAGATGACTTCGGAATCTCCTGCAACTCTTCTGAACAGTCTCCTTGTTTAAGTTAATGAATGCTGCCATAATCCTTGCCTTCAGTTCATTTTTGGTGTTACAAAGAGTTTTGTTGGTCTCTCACTTGCATCCCACATACAATAATCAAGGTGGTTGCAGTCTTGGGAGTTAAGTAGCCAGATGTAAGGGGTAATATGTGATAACAGCATCAAACATGAATAGATTTGTCCGTATTTAAATAAACTAAATCCGTAAATAACTACTGAAGAATTCTGATGATACATGTACCGATTATTAGCAGACAGTCCTTTCATCCGTCTTTCTTTTTCGTTGGTCTGTCGAGTCAGAGCTGTTCGTTTTGGTCCACTATTATTTTATGTGCACGGAACGAAGGTTAAGAAAATAGGCTCGCAGCGAAATTTGGCTGAGAGGCTTGACAATATTTTTTTAATTTTATTCGCACATGCTTACTAATGGACATAGGTAGTTGCAATTTTACGAAGCATTAGCTTTGCTTACATTCTACATAGGTTGTAAATTCCCGTTTGCTTCATATGTTAAAACTTGTTATTTTTTATTAAAGTAGTTTTTAAGCTAAGCACATATTAATCCTGACAATACAAATTACGCAGTTGTTTTTTTTACCTTTTAAACAAAACATTTTTTTATTTAAATGCAATTATTAATGCTTTATCTGTACGACACTTTCTATGTTTTCCATGTCTGTCCTTCGGATATTATTAATTCTCACACAAAACAAATTTAGGCTGAATAAATAACGTGTTACTATAAGGATAGGGAGCTATTTATTGTTTATAAATATATAAAAAATAAGGTTTTAACACATAATTCTGTCATCAAACGAACAAAAAAGAAACAAACAAAAGATCATGTCAAATTTAATTTTACCATATAAGGTACTGAATTGAATTGATTGCCGTAAAGTTGTCTGGCTCTGACGTCAAATAGCGTAAAGTGATCTTCAGAAGCCTATTAGGTATTCTCTCTCGAAGTTTTAAATAAGATTCTTTTTTCTTTTTTTTTTCTTTGGAAATTTGAAAACATTTGATCACAAAACAATTTTATCTATAATTCTTAATAAATTGACGTGAATGTAAGTTGAAAGAAAAAAAGACGATTTCATTTTTTAGCTGTATGACGCAGATCTCCCCCGATTTCAAAGACGGGTTGTCTTTTGTTTGTTCAAAGCTCACTTTTTTAGTAAATATTTGAATTCTGAAATAAAAAATCAACCGCACTTATTATTTTTTTTTTGTTTGTTTTGTTTTATCTTCTGTTAGAAAAATGCTTAACTTGTCCCCCGGGTTGGATTCTAATCATAAGATAGAAACCCTCAAATGTAGTTCCTGCTTCCGTAATTGTTTTGTTTCACTTTATTTTTTCTTTTCTTTTTTTTTTTTTTTCTTTTTAGTTCTTTTCTCCCAAGAATAATGTACGTTCTTTCTTTTCTTTTATTCTTTTTTTTTATCAACTTACATCAGTATTTGTTGATCTGTAAATATTGAATTACGGATAGGCGTGAGGAAATATAATTTCATGGACGACATTTTCCGCCTTTCCCTCTCTCTCTCTCTCTCTATATATATATATATATATATCTGTGCAATGTGTAGCTAAATAATTCCTGATCACTGACAATCCCCACTTCTTAATTTTCAAAGCATTTCTATGATATCATTAGTAATGGATTTTATATATATACTAGCAGCAGAGCCCGGCGTTGCCCGAGGATGTAACAGTAAGTGATAGATCAAGTATCGACCATCATAAAGACTGAAAAATAAAATTGACAAAGATTATTGTTTAAGGTTGACGGACACGCATGTCTTTATTAGTTTTTTTTTTTTTTTTTTTTACGAATTGGTCAAACTCAAACAAAAACATTGTTTTCAATCGTTATGAGTCTACCGATTGAATAGAATTTTATTATAAACAATTGTCTTGTAAATGGAATTTTTAAAGCATTCTGAATGTAAAAATAAAGAAAAAAGTGTGCAAGACAATAAGAAACACTACCTGCCAAAAAAAAGTGAAGTTTTGTTGATATCGGTTGAAAAATGTAGGAAATCCGATCCCATATATAAATAAACACACACACACACACAAACAACTTGGGTTTTATAAGTATAACTCGATATGAGTTGTTCCCCTTTCATTCTGGTGACAGTGATGCCTCTTAATTGTGTTTTCAAATTGATTTCGTGCAAAAACAATTGTGTTTTTCCAATTTGTGGCGCTGTCAGAACGACCGCAAGGTAATTTTACGTAGTCCTGTGAAGTTTTGTTGAAATCGGTTGAAAAATGTAGGAAATCCGATGCAATATATAAACGAACAGACACGCACACACAACCTGGGTTTTATAATAAGTATGATATATATATATATATATATATGGTTTGTGGTACAAAATTTTATGGCCGCCATGAAAAGACAAAATTTATATTTATTACCACTCCTGATAATAATAGATAAAAAGTAAAACTGAAAAACGGACTAGCTAACCGGTTTCGAACCTCGCTCAACAGAGCTAAATCGAGGTTAATAATGATAGAATTATCACTAAAAATGGACAATATGTATTGGGGGAAAATATTGCTTAGATGGAAATTAGTTGAGGCCCAGTACGAAGTCATATTTACACAGAGAGGACTTTAACGATAAAATATAAATGGCCTCCAACACTTTCAAGTGGTAATTCGAGTGGGACTTGCTAAGAATGGTCAATGAGTTCACACTGAAACTAGCAGAACAATTATGGCTATTTATTAGATGCTCTGCGATGGAAGACCCGTATGTATTGGTCAGAATGTCTGAAGGGGTGTACTTAAGATTGCAAATTTTCGTTGGAACATGTTGCTTTATTTTGACATCCAACCTTTGAGTCATTCTCCCTATTTAGTGCGAGACACAACTACATTTAAAAGAATAAATTAAAGAACTATTATGATGTGGAGGGAGAACGTCCTTACTTATGGATGGAAGGACAGGGTTGGCAGAAAAGACCACACTAGTGTTAGCAGCAAAGTAACAATGTCGAACCCCTACGGAAACCTGGCTAGCATATCTGTCACTGATATTAACCAGCCAAGGAAGGCGCAGGTACACAGGACATCTTTTTACTATAGCAAGTTTAACTTTATTGAATTCAGCAATTTTATTCTTAATTATTGATTGAAAAATGCCCAATATATATATATATATATATATATATATATATATATATACATACATATATATATACACATATATATATATATATATATATATATATATATGTGTGTGTGTTAAAGGGAAAAAAACATGTATAAGTAATTTATGCACTCGGATGCACAAAATGCAAAAAATCTAATATAGGTATCACTCAAGAACTAAACAATAGAGTTTCCCTTCACAAAAGTATTATTAAATTATCAGACAACAGAAAACTCTTTGTGTCACAACACATCCACAAGGGTAAATTTAAAATTATGCCAATATATCAAACAGATGATTACTCTTACCTGCAAATACACGAAAAACTTCATAGATAAATTTGAACCAGCACTAACCAAGCCATAACCCCACACATAGTAACATACACACAATAGACACGAACAGAGGAAGGCATGAAGGGATACAAGGGGAGATAAAAAGATAAGAACAAAGGCATCCTCCTTATTTTTCCTTCCTCACACCAAAGTTATTTTTTTTACTACCTTTCAAGCAAAAGAACATTTTTCGGCCAGTTCAAGCCGGAATCAAATGACAACTATTACACACAATGGACAATCGGTAAAAGACTTGACACTGAAAGAAAAATTTTAAATAATTTTAAAATTAAATAATTTTAATAAATTTAATAATACATTTGCATATTGTTATCCCATATAAAAATTTGTTTATCGTTATCCCATATAAACATTTGCATGTTGTTATCCCATAAAACATTTGCATATCTTTATCCAATATAAACATTTGCATGTCGTTATCGCATAAAAGATTAGTATATCGTTATCCATTATAAACATTTGCATATCGTTATCCCATATAAACATTTGCATGTCGTTATCCCATAAAATATTTGCATATCGTTATCCAGTATAAACATTTGCATATCATTATCCCATAAAACATTTGCAAATTGTCATCCTATATATACAAGTGTGATTGATGAATTGTCCTCTACATCAGACAAAAATATAAATAATACTGACATCCCATTTTAACAGATATATTTACCAAAATTACACAAAAATATATTCAAATACTAAGGAGCAAATTTAATCAATAAAATCGCCGATATGACGATTAACTACACCCAGCAGCAAGGCCTGTGACCGGGAGACTTGACATTTTGAGGTTCGTGGGACCCCTCTTAATTGCAGTTGTTTCCCGGTTCACACTGTTAAGGGGTGATAACACCTGTTAGGGTCCAAGTTATGGGCAAATAGTGAACCCTCAATCAAAAAAATGAAAGTGTAAAATGCATTTTTAAAGTAAAAATTCTAGCAATTAATTTGTATATAAGAAATACAAACAATACATTTTATCTGTATTTGAAGGCATACAATTGCGTTAAAAATATATTTAGTTGTAACCATAAAATTGTGTTCAAAATATTTAGATTTTGGCATTAAATAACCCATAGAGGTGTTGATATGCCGCTAAACAAAATCAACCAACCAACAATACATATTTATAGTAAAATGACCAACAATATATTTTATCTGTAGTTGAAAGCATACAATTGCGTTCAATATATATTTAGTTGAAGCCATAAAAATGTGTTCAAAATATTTAGATTTCGGCATTTAATAACCCATAGTGGTGTTGATATGCCGCTAAACAAAATCAGCCAATCTACAACCAATTTAGTGTATTCAGTGTCTTTTGCTTGAATGGTAAAATATTTACTCCAAGAATCAGCATCTAATTGAAACAATATATCTTTTTCTTTTAATGTTTACACAGCACCAAAATTTAGACTGTATTTGATTTGATTTGAAACTTTTTTACCATGTGCTCTAGAATAAATTTATATGGTAAAACCAGAACCAATTCTTGAAAACAACGAGTACATACTCATAGTATTTAATCCTGTGTCCATTTTCTGTTCTTTCCATTTGCTAGATTTAAAAAAACTCAATAACCATTCAAAAGGTAGGCGACCATGGTCCTCCACAGATTCCTTTTCTTTATTATTTGAAGTAATATAATGAAGATAGTTTTCCGTTTTCTCTACCATGGTTTGGATTTTAGATCTTTCCTTTTATTAGACTCTTGTTCTTCTTTTTCTTTCCATCTTCTTTCATTACTCCTTCTTTTTTCTATTTTCGTCTTAAGTTTGTGCTAAATAGTTTGGTATATCTGAAGAGGTATTTACAAAACCGGAAGAGAGATTAGTAGTCAAACGAACGCAGGTTAGTCAGTAACAATCAGAAAGAGTATAAAGTCCAACTGTATCTTCCGGTAGAGAGACGGAAGTGTGATGGTCTTTCACCTGATAATATTTATTTGCATTAAAAAATACAAAATGTGGTATACAAGGCCAAAAAAGGGGATGGGGAATGACGGTCTTCATCTGTCTTAAATCTAAACTTAGCTAGTCGCAGACACTGACCCAAACATGCCAACAATAATCCAATCACCAAAACAACACATTCACTCCTACCTTTCTTACTACGTCCACCATAATACCTCAGTTTCTCTATGAAGTCCTAACTAGTCCCCTTATTTACAAATATTGTTCATGGGGGGAGGGTCATAAAAATAACAACTTTTAAAATCCCCAAATGACTATTTACAAAGTGCATTAAATATATACAATAAACTGAACAAAATTGAGTTAGTAATAAAACCCCCCACAAACTATGAATGTGGCAGAAATATCAGTTAACCGGACGAAATCGATGCGGGACTAAGAAAATAAAGACACATTCAAACCAAACAAGCGTTCACACGAACACTCACTCATTCATACACAACAACAAATACGAAAACACACACACGAAACGAAAGGCGCCCCACATCCACCAGAAAACTGACATCACTAACCACCTAACGAGGGAGGGATGGGGAATTAAACAAAAGTAAAAAAAAATAGGGACAGAAATAAAAGGGACCAATGAGCTTACATACCCTAGCTAAGTTAACCGGGAAAAAAAAGGAAAACTAAACTTTCAAAAATGAAAACCTAGTCTAGCCTAATATCTGGGTGGGTTGCCTACGTTCAACCCTGTTAGGACAAAATTCTGTACCTAACCGACATCCAAATGCCACTCTAGGTCAGCCCCTTTCACTCTACACATTCGCGCAAGATTCACCCACCTTTTACCGAATTCTGATGCTGGGAGCCGCCGCCTTTCCGTCCTAATCTTGACTTTAAGCAGATGCTTAAAGTACAAGATCAGTTGGGAAGAGGTGAACTTCTCGCCTTCATAGAATCCCTTCTGTCGCGTCGTCCAAATCACGACTCGCATAACCCCTAGTAAGCAACAGAACCCTTAGTGTTCAGCCTTCGTCAATTGCGATACCACATTGCTACAAACAGAACTGGCTTCCAGGACAAAAAACTTTCCCTGCAGCATGCGAACCATGAGGCCTTCAACAAACTTGCACAACGGCACTACCGCCTCGCACTGAAAAAAGGCGTGACCAATGGTCTCGACATTCCCAGTACAGCGACGACAGTTTGGATATTTCTCCAAGCCTGCTGAACAAAGTCTTTTGCCGACCCAGAGGGCCCCACGAATCATCAGCCAGGTGAGTGATGCCTCATCGTTATTGAGACATTTCAGCCCAGGCGCCCAAGGCCATATCGAGCGAGCCTCCTGCTTCGTAAGACCGAGCTCGTCGATCAGACCATCTTGAACGGACCCCCTAACTAACACTTGATATAATGCCTTACGAGACAACGCTTGGGCGTCAGAGAGGCCATCCGACGTCCGCAAGAGGAGTTTCAAAGCACGACGACATTCACGGTAGAAGGAGCACTCGCCACGAGGAGTACGACCGGCCTCCTCCACGCACGAGTGCACACTTCTCAGGGATGGGAAATGTTTTCGGACATCTTCTTTCCAAAAGGTGCCCACCTCATCCAAACCGCGACACATTCGGTCTAGAAAGGTAATGCGTAGCATATATTGACGAATCTCAATGCTAGGCATCCCCAGACCGCCCTCAGAGGGATGAAGGCAACAGATCTCGCGAGATGCCATATGGGCCTTGCCTCTCCACAAGAAAGAGAACAAGGCCTTGACTAATGACATTAGTCGGGCATACGGGAGTGGAAGCACAGAAAGACGGTAGAGGAGGATCGGATAGATGTGTGAACCACAAACCTCCGCCCTTCCCTTCAGGGAAAGTCCCCTCCGAGACCACAGACTAGCCGCGGCCTCGGCCCGCCCCTGTACCTCCGACCAATTCTTTTCCAACTGGAGATCAGGACCGAACCAGACGCCGAGAATCTTGATCGGCCCATCCGTCCAGAGGAAAGGTCCGGGAAGAGAAACTCCCTTCCACGCACCCAACCGCAAGCCCACAGACTTATCGCGGTTGATTTTGGCCCCTGTCACCATCTCATACCCACTGATCTGCTTACTGACTTCGTTAATCTCGGCTCTGCTCGACACAAGAACCGAAACGTCGTCAGCATAGGCAGAATACCTGGCCGAGGTGGAAGCACCAGGCAGCGAAATACCGCGTAGGACCGGATTCGCCTTTAACTTGCGAAGGAAAGGCTCCAACGCAAGAACGTAAAGCAGAGGCGATAGCGGACAACCTTGACGAATGGGAGCGAGACAATACGAAAGGCTTCGATCTTACCCCATTCACTTCCACCAGCGCACCGGGGTCGCATACAAGAGTCGGATCCAGGAGCGAAAGTCGGCTCCGAAACCGGCCGCCGAAAGGACAGCCTCCAGAAATCGATGGTCAACCCTATCGAAGGCCTTGGACTGATCTAAATTGATCAGCGCGGCTTCACTGTCGACTTGTTCTAAGATCAAGCGTACCATATGAAGGTTATCCTGAATAGTCCTGCCCTTCACAGCACAAGTCTGTTCAGGGCCAATCAGACTAGACAGGACAAGCTGCAAACGGTTGGCTAAGATCTTCGCCAAAATCTTTAAGTCAGTGTTTAACATCGTTAAAGGGCGAAAGTTCCCTAACCCATCCCCACCGTCCTTGTCCTTACGCAGCAACTTGATGACACCCCTGGTGAAGCGTTGAGGTAAAGACCCTGCCTCATCCAGTGGTTGTACATCAGTTCCAGCAAAGGAACAAAAACGTGCGACAACCTCAAGTAAACTTCGTAGGGAAGACCATCTAATCCCGGAGACTTATCCAGGCCAACCTGCTTCAGCGCTTCCCAGATTTCCGACTCTGTTATGGGACCCTCGCACCTAGCCACTTCAGCTGCCGAGAGGCAGGGAAAGTCAGCTAAATAGGCGTCGAACTGAGCAGAGCTCAGACCGGGCTCCCTGGTGAAAAGCTCCTGAAAGTAATCTCGAAAGACCTCACATATGCCCGCGTTTGTAGTCACGGTCCGCTTATCCGGTAATGTGACGCACGCTATATGTCGCCTGGCCGCGTTTCGATTTTCCTCTACACGCAGTTCAGCGGCCATATTCGTTGCCTCAGAAGACATTCTTTTTAACCTAGCCCTAACTACCAGAGCTTGATCCTTCTTGATAAGCAAGGAGGCCAACTCTGCCTTAGCTAAGACTATGTCCCCACTAACACGGGATTTCACGGCCCGATCAACTTTTTCTTCTAAAGCCGTTTGCGCCGCTAACTTATCTAAATTGAGCCGACGACTAAAATCGGCAGCAAACGTTCGAATCTTAGATTTTAAATTGCCCCACCAGGCATTTCCCACAACCGCTCCCGTCAATTCCCTCTGGATCGTTAGTAGCAGCTGGTCCCGGAAACCCTGATCACTGAAAAGCGAACAGTTCAATTTCCAGTAACCAGCCAACCTAACCTTAGGCTTATCTAAGTTTACACGGACCCGGACAAGCCTATGATCCGTATAAACTATATAATGGAAACTTGGACACCCTAAGAGCCCTACATCGACTCTCCTAACTAAGACTCGGTCCAGGTAGCTCGCACGCGAGCCAGGATCCGAGTTGCCACTAGTTGTCCAAGTCCATACTACCTCCCGAGGGTGTTCATTCCGGAACTTATCGACGAGATCAAACCCATCGATAAAGTCCCGAAATGGTTTCACATCCGGGTTGTTAGTACCTTTTTTGTGCCCTATACGATCTATATCGGGGTCAAGGACGGCATTCCAATCCCCCGCTAAAACTACCCGACGAGACGTCGTCAAGAACGGCGCGATCTGCCGAAACAAAGCAGTCCGCTCGGAATGGCTATTGGGCGCATAAACCCCAATGAGACGAAGAAGCTTATCCTTTATGGTAACATCCAGCACGCAAAGCCTGCCCGCCGGATCCGCGAAGACAAGGGTACATGCAGCCTTCAAAGACCTGCTCACTAGCCAAGAGACACCCCTCGAACAACCATCAAAACATGCTGAATAAAGGGCGAACCCCTTAGACAGTATGTCCTCACGATCATGAGAAGAAAACCGGGTCTCTTGTAAACAACATATATTCACCCCGAGGCGCTGAAGGTCACGAGAGAGCCTCGCCCTGCGAGACTCGGACCTCAGGCCCCGGGCATTCAAACTAGCTAACCAGAGAGCCATTGTGAAGCCGATTAGGGTTGCCCTTCAGGATAGAACATGGCTGGGGTGAGGACACCGACAGCTCGTCCCATGGAACCAGACGCCATCTCATTCTCGACGGTATCATCCTGAGACAAGCCGCCGATGTCCGAAGGGTAGGTTAGTTTCAAAGCTCTATAAAGGGATGGGTGAACAAAAACTGGGACCCTCCCTTTAAGTTTCTGACTTGCTCCATCCGAATCTGGGTCTAACAAATAGGAGCAGGGGGCACCATTTTTTAGAGATGACTGGGCCTCCTCTATCATGCCCCAAATCTCCCGCGTACCCGGGCCAGTTCTGATAACGGTCAAGATCCTTTTTGCAGACGGGAAGTTTACGGGATTTTCCACCTCGACCCCATTTATCTTCTGAAAGTTCCAGAGAACTTTTAAATCCTTTGGGTTTCTCGTCTGCCCGAACACCCTTTCTGCCTGGTCCCGGGATACGCGGCAGACGTCTTCCCCTGGGAGATATGGAGGTTTGATTTTTTTTTTCTTCATGTCGGTCGTAGTTTGAGATTCAGGGCTTCGAACCCTTTTTTTGTGAGGTGAATGAGCAGGAGTGGACATGGGTGAAGGATTTGGTGTGGTAGAGGGCGTCCAACCCGATGGTGTTCTTACTGGAGAAGGTTTGGACGAATGTATTTTTCTGACAGGTGAGTTCGACAAAGATTTTGGCGGAGGTGGCTTTTTGTGAATTTAGATGAAGGGGAAGACGGGGCAGAGGATAGGGGCCCGGTGCCCCCTGCGATTTTTTTTTTTTTTTACCCCGTTTAGCGTCTAGTTTTTCTTTCAACTTTTTGAGATCTAAAATCTTCTGCCAGCTTGGTTCGTTCTTTTTTTGAGTTTCACTCGCATTTTCAGCATATGACGCCGAGGCGTCGCCCTCAGAGCTGGTAGAGGGAATGGGGCTGTAGGTGATTTTGTCCCTGGTGTCATGTTGGGACTGAGGAACCGCTGTTTGGGTCTTCCCCTTGCCCCTAACCACGAGGTGCCATTCCCCCTCATCCTTCTCCTTAACCACACTAGTGGCAGGCGTTGGTTTCGGGGGTAATGAGGGATTGGACCCAACCGAGGGACTTTGCCCATCGGTCCGCCTCGCAGCTAGGCCCATTACAGGCGCCGCGGATTTTTCCTTATCGGCCAAGGGGGGATTTTGGTCACCTACGACCGGAACTCCAGGGGCCTTCTTCCCTGGGCAGGAGGAGGAAAGGTGACCAGTCTCTCCACACCTCCAGCAAGTTGGTCGCCTACCAGTCACTATGACCGGCATTTTCCGGTCGCCTAACACCAAACAGTTGGGGACGGACTTGAAGGCCTCTTGATCGAGCATTATATCGAAAGTCCATCCCCCGTTCAAATTGTCAGAGAGAGCCCCTAAAATTTGGCCGTACTGCATAAAAAATGCAGCCAGGAGCTCTCCCGAAATTTGAGGAGGAACCTCAAAAACGGCCACCCTGGTCCGCCTGCGGCCTTCATACTCGGTCCTTAATATCAGATCTTTCGTTATTAATTCTTTCTTGGCCATAGCCAGGCAATCTTCTGGTGTGGGCAGCAGAATGTCCCACATGAAGAAACCCCTACCCTTAATAATTCTTTGGGGTTTTATCCCCAGGGACAAAAGTGATTTGATCACGGTGTCTTTAGTGGAGCGACAAATCTTTCGGGTTTTCTTGTCGACCACAAAAACGGTCACCATTCTCTTTGAGAACATATCGAGTTCCTGGACAGTATCGACGAACCCATCTTTATTAACAAGATGGGCGTATCCTTTCGCCTTATCCAGGAAATCCGCCATGTTCAGAATACAACTAGGTGGGGACTTCCAACAAGAGGGCAACTCCTCGGATGTCTTAACTTGTGACTGGTCAGTTTTAGAAATATCTCCTTTCTTGGAGATACTCGATTGAGCGGATTTTGGGCTAACGTCAGCCCGCTTTTTTCGTAGTTTTGTCATGTGGGTCGGCGTTGGCAGCCTTCCCAAAAGGTCTTTTTCACAACCGACCGACTTTTTTCGTCGGCCATGTTGCTAGAGCGTGGAGACACTAGCGGGAAATTCCCACAAACAGGGGAGGAGTTGGGAAAAAAAAAAAAAAAAAAAAAAAAAAATAAAACAATTAAAGCAGGCCTGGAAAACCCAGGAAATTAAAGTATAAAAATAAACTAAAAGTAAAAATCAAATAAATGACAGCAAGAAAATAAATAGGTAAGACTTTTTTTTAAAAAATAAAAATAAAAATGGCGCCCGAAGGCAGCCGAAAAAATGAAACTCCTCTCTTTTTTTTTCAGAAATTCAAAAAACTGTACAAAAAGAAAAAAAAATAAAAATAAAAATAAAAGTTTTTCGGCCGAAGCCGATAAAGAGAATAAATTAAAAGTAAAAACAAACTAGTCAGACCAAAAAGGAAGAAAGCGACCAAAATCGCTAAAAAAAAAAAAAAAAAAAAAAAATAAAAACAAAGCTTTCTTTTTTCTTTTGTCTTCAACTGTTCTTAAATTTTTAAAACTGAAAAAAATAAACAAAAATAAGAAAAGTAGTCGTCCGGTAAGACTTTGTCAAACCGGACTAAAAAAAAAAAAAAAAAATTGCAATGGAAAAAATTAAAAGCCCAAAAACAAATTCAAAAAAAAAAAACAAACAAAAGAAATGGTAGAAAAAAATTAAAAGAATAAAAAACTTAAATCAATAACTTATCAAAAAAAACTTGAAAATTTCAGTAAAGTTCTTCCAAATAGGTAGACAGATCACAGAAACTGGCTCGCCACACAGTAGTATTATCTAAAAAAAAAATTCAAAAAAAAATGACGTGCAACAATTAACACGGGAGACAAGAAAAACAGTCAACAAAGGTCTGACTCGGAGGTCCTGCTCAGTGATGGTCACCTTTTGATTCTTTTTCCCAGAACTCTATAGAACTGTCTTCTTTTGCCTTTTATGATCAAGGAAACAGATGGCAAATCTTTTTAAATTTCTTCTTTTATTTTAAACAAATTTTTAAAATGTTGTGCATTTAAATTTACCATAATTTACATGTAGTATTTCGTGAAAAAAAACAACAGCAAATGGGCCAAACCGTTTAAATTTTACCGATTTGATTTTAATCGTCTGCGTCAATGAAAAGAAAAAAATTATTCCATGAAATGGTCATTTGGCTTTCCACGGGAAGAGAACTGTTTAAATAAGCAGTTTTGATTTACACATTAGTTGGTTTTATAATCAAAATGGGAGCCAGAAAAAGTGGGGATATGGAATGATGGAAAATGGGGGTGGGGACATGGAATGATGGAAAATGGAGGGAGACATGGAATAATAGAAAATGAAGGCACAAGGAATAATGGAAAATGGGGGCATGGAATAATGGAAAATGAGGACACAAGGACCAATGGAAAATGTGGGCATGGAATAATGGAAAATGGGGGGACATGGAATGATAGAAAATGGGGGGAGATGCAATAATGGAAAATGAGGACACATGAGATAATGAAAAATGGAGGACATGTAATAATAAAAATCGTGGGTAGACATAGAATAATGGAAAATGGGGGGGAATGGAATAATGGAAAAATGATGGGAATAAAGGACGAGCACAAAATAGAACAAGGAAAATGGAACAATGAGCAAGAAGAAGACATCGATCTGATGATTGCTTAAGCCGTGACACTGACAGTCACCATGTCGTGTTGACTTTTATGCCAACACTGTATACACACACAAAACACACACACTCTCTCTCTCTCTCTCTCTCTATATATATATATATATATATATATATATATATATATATATATATATATATATATGCATATATATATAGTGTGGCGTGAAACAGCTCAGTATAGGAGACAGCTTTTATGGTTTAGGCAGTGTTGATTTCTATGTGCACGCTGTCCTGATACACACACAGACACACACACACACAAACATATATATATATATATATATATATATATATATATATATATATATATATATATATATATATTGAACAATTTTAAAATAAAATGTTCAAAACAGCCGGAGTGAGATAAATCGATTGAATTTATTAGCAGACATCATGTATAGCTTAAAATACGTTACATAAAAAAATGTTAATTTTGACAATTATATTGACAACTTATTTTAAATTTGTTCGTTCTTAAGGACGTTATTACGTGACCTAATCTAATTTGAAAATGTTTTTGTTTTTCTGTGCATTGGATAATTTTACTGTTATAGAAAGGACTTTTGATAGCGAAAACTTTAAGTATAACAAATATAGTAAAAGATTCTACCTATTTACAGTTTTTAGAATACTAAACACAGATAGTAAACAGGTATATTAATATTCCAAATTGAGGTATATATTATTGAACAAATATTTCTTCTATTTATTTAATTTTCTGTTTCTTTTTTTATATTATTATTCTAATGTTTTATCAGATTGTGTATGTTTTTGAATACACCTGGTACATTAAGCTACATCAAGTTACAACAAAGATCAAGTTACATCAAGTTACAACAAAGATCTAAGTCAGACAACCCTTACCTCAAAATAGGCACAATACCAAAACAACGATTTTTGTATGCCTCCAAGTTGGTATCTTATTCCCAGCTGGTCAAAGAATACTTTTAATGGGATTTGATCCCAACACGCCAATCACCACTGGAATCACTTTAACGTTCTCTTACCACATTCCAGATAATCTTGCTTTTCAAACCAGGGTAGTTTTTAATCTTTTCAAATACCGTGTTTTCTTGCTGTGAAGATGAAATTCCTCTCCAGAATATGACATGAACAAGTCCAAATATATATACTAACACCGAGAATGGTCAGCAGGGCTAGTTGGAAGAGAGCTTTATATTGGTACTACAGAATTTCAGTAAAACTCCAAGCGACATTATGATTGTGTTATTTTTATTCAACGGAATGACGACATAACAGTGGCAACAATGATTCGTATTCACACGAAAAAGAGAGAAAAAAAACTAGTTAATGACTACTTGTACGAACATTATACACTATGGAATAATTAAAATGTAATTATTCATCAATATCAAGAATTCCAGAAGACTTTATTACAACAAATGCAGCGAGAACGGATTGAATATCAAGAACAGTTAAAGGCAATCCTGGAAAAGCAAGAAACATTCAATGTGTCAATTTCATTTTCGCCAGACTGAATCGTGAACTCAATTAGTGAATTTAATTACACCCAAGAAGAAAACATTACATTTCTATCGTACTTCAGAAAGTACGAGGCTATTTTCAGAGAAGAATATCAAAGATCGTCGTATGAAAAGAAAGTACCTCTTCTGTTACAAAAATTTTGCCCCGCTGAACATGAAAAATATCTGAATTTACACTTCGGAAAAAATGTGACATTTAACGAAACAGTGTCGATATTATCAAATTTTTGCTGAAAAGAATTCACTTTTTAAATAGGTTGGCAGTGAATGAGCCTTACTAAAGACGAAGATGAAGATTTTGTAGCATATGCTAGTAAAGTCAACCGTGAGTGTGAAAAACTTAAATTGGATGAACTATTCCCAGACAGATTTAAATGTCTAATCTTCATTGAAGACCTAACACCAAGCAACAATGTCGAAATACGATTTCGAATCCTTTCAAAACTTGAACAGGATTCAAGGTTAACGATACAGATTATAGCGGAAGAGTGCCAAATTTTCCATCTGAACGGCCCCTACCTTCAAAACCCTGCTGGAAAAGTTACTCACCCCTTGCTGCAGAAGACACGTGGCCCTATCATGGCAGCTTGATTTCAGATTTCTCGTTCCTCTCGTGGGAACAGGCAGAGAAACTTCCTTTCGAGACACACACCCAAAGGAAAAACTACTTACAACCCTTGTTGCAGAAGACACGTTCCAGTCGTAGCAGTTTTCCACTCAGATTTCTCGTCCATCCCGTGGGAACAAACGGAAAAATATCTCGCTACGAAACATATATTCAAAAAGTTTGTTAACTGGGAAACCACTTTTTTCTCGGAAAATACTACTATTTTTCACTCTCTTTCAATCAGAAATAAAAGCTGTTTAATAGTTATTTAGAGCCTTGGATTTTGTTCATTACACTCTCACTGCCGAGCAGACACAGACGCAGATGCAATCTGGAAAAATTACTACATCAGAGATGTTATTTTATATATGGGTTATATATGGCATAAGTTAAATTAAAAGTTACATCCAAGAGATACATTTCTTTTTATTGTTTATATATATATATATGCTGTGGATGCTGAGTTTTAGAAATCTTATTCTCTCTTTTCAATTAATGTCTATTACCCTGTCTGTGCAATTTCTTAATATTAATAAGCCATCAGTTCTAAATAACTCTATATCATTTTTAACAATTATTGTATGTATATTTTAGTGTTTATATAAACCCCGACTAGGCTCACAATTTCGGCACCGTTATATGCACTCATGGTAACTATATCGGCGTCCTGGGTAAGACGATAAACTACATCCGAGTCCTGGGTAAGACAATAAACTATATCCGCGTCCCGGGTAAGACGATAAACTACACCCGAGTCCTGGGTAAGACAATAAACTATATCCGCGTCCCGGGTAAGACGATAAACTACATCCGCGTCCTGGGTAGGACGATAAACTACATCCGCGTCCTTGGTAAGACTTCTGATCAGGAGGTTTTGAGGAGCGTGGAACCACCTCTTAATTTCTGGTGTTCCCAGGTTCACTTTCACCCGGGGTGGTAGCACCTGTTAGGGTCCTAGCTATGGGAAAATAGTTAAACCTCAAACTGGAGTCAAAACACTATGAAAGTGTAAAATGGGTCTTGGTACAAGAAATACTTTGTAAAAAGTTATTACCAGCAGTAAATCGTTTGAAAATAATTTTTTTTGGAAAATACATTATTACGAATATTACATTTTAGGCAAAAAAATATTACCAGTAATACTTTTTTTGAAAAAAATATATAAGAAATATAGATTTTTTGAAGGAAAAATATTTCTAGCAATACATTTTTGAAAAAAAATATTACCAATAATAAAAACTTTTCGGCATTAAATAACCCATTGAAGTTGATATGCCGTAAAACCAAACCAAACCAAACGACAACGTTTTTATTTTGACCCATTTATATCCATAAATGTTTATTATGGAATAATGTCGATTTTCTGTATATAGGCACTCGCCCAGACAGACACGTGTACGCTGCCCTGTCAGTACACAGACTGCATCGCCTGCAGAGGAGTAACGAACCACCTCCCCAATAGAACCTTACGTAACCAAATATAAAAATGATCTTTTTTTTATCTACAGCCTCAAGTATAAACACGAATGTTTGCTTATAGAGTCAAGTATAAATTAGACAAATATTTCACTAATTTCCCTTTTATCACAATGTTCGATATACTGTAAAATTCACTAAACAACCAACTAAACTAAAGCTATGAATAAGCATGCGCACACATTTAGAATTTTTAAATATTTTTTAACTTTAATTTTTTGAAAAATTAAACAATCGTTAATAGATGGACATTGAAATGGTTAAGATTATTATTATAAATAAATAAAAAATAAAATATAAAATAATAATAATATTATGAATAAAAATAAAACAATAACGTTAAAACTTTGTATGAAATAAATCAAATAAAAATTCTTCCAGCATGCAACAAAAACGGAGATACCTCCAAAAGATGTTGGATTCAATCTCTTCACTACGAAACTACGGACGGACAACACGTGTCGCAACTTTTCTTTTTGTGACATTGCGTGTAATAATACGAAATGACTTCTCCCTTTTATTACATGCCATTTTTAAAGCATTTGTAGCCAAAAATACACACACCCGTACACAAAATAAATAAATTGCATGATATTAATGTACAGTTTAATTGTGAACATGAGGTTATTTCTGCTGCTATGATATGAGTGACACCCACAAGTCTTCTTTGCCTTTTTTAGTGTTCTCTTTGCTTTCTTAGTCTTTATCTATTGTAAATTGTTCCCAACTAATAGGATGTTGTCAACGTCCTGAAGTCACGTTGACAAAATTTTGCTGTCAATAAAACCAACAAACCTATATATATATATATATATATATATATATATATATATATATATATATATATATATATGTTCGTCTTTCCATTGAAAAATACTCCAGCGAATCTAATTGCTGACACCAGACGACATTATTATTTTCCCATTTTCAACCGTTTGTTGACAACGGGAAAAAATGAACAATAAAAATCACAAGCAAATCAGATTACAAACTCGTCAAAAACAGCAATCAATAATTTACCTCGTGGCGGGGTATATTCTTATATACCCCACGGGTATATAATTACAGGTCACAAAAGAGTCACAGAAATGACTAATCACTTCATAAAAGAAAACATTTAAGCATTCTGTTACGTTTTATTACGACGCTTCATTTTTTTTTCTTCGTTAATGGATTCTATTTCTTTTAAATGTTCTTAATTTTGGAAATAGCTATATCGTAACGGGATTTCAGCCTAAAATACCCAGAGATTATGAAAACATTATTCAACATAGAAAAAAAACAATTTTGACTATCCTAACATTTAAACTATTAATTGATAAAAAATGAACCAGAGAAGAAAAGGCAAAGTTGATAAATATAACTTTAGGTAAGGAAAAAACTGAAATTAAACAGACACATGATCTTCAGGTTAGTTGTACAAAAACAAATAAATGTAAATGTGGAAAACGTTGAAAAAAAATGCTAATAAAATATATATATATATATATATATATATATATATATATATATATATATATATATATATATATAATAACTTCAAACAATAATAATTATCATAATAATAATAATATATATAATACATGAAATAAATGATAATTGCAAATTACACCTTTGTGGAAATTAATTGAAACACAACGAATAATTCCGTTATTATTTTCTTTTTGTTTCGTATTTTTCCAATGAAACATGACCCAGTGCACATGTTAGTACTTCGTATGTCCATACCACGATGTCATTCCTTGAAGATTAACGACAGATTATCGATTGGATTTAAATCAGGAGAGTTTCCGGGACAGTCTATAATACTTTGAGTTGCTCACTGGTAAGGCTTGCCATTGTGTTTGTGCAACGTTACAATTTTCGTACGCTTCCTTGGAATAACGTCCATCGCAGACAATGGCAGTTGGACAACTAATCGACAGTCGAGACAATAGCGTCTGGGTGGGATAAAAAATCTGATCCATTCACGGATGACGCAATATTTTTCAAAGCCATACAAAATTCCTCATACACCCGAAAATAGATTAATATTACTGCACACCGCTGCAAATGACCTAATCTGTGGTAAAAATAAAAATCGATTACACCCTGTGTTACATTTTTTTGTGTATATGTATGTATATATAACTAGTGAGTTAGTCTAAATGCCTTGACTCGCTTTATAGTCTACCAATAGAAGGTTAACCAATCAGAAGACGTAGAACATTCAATTCGTCGTGTATAAAGGCGGCCATTTTTGTTCACTCTAGCCGAATGTCCAGTCCAGCTTGTCAGGTGAAGAGAACGAGAAGGACGAACTATGCTCTGCTACTTTTTACCGAAATATCCACTGCTAATCTGAACAACGCTTTCCTACTGTCTTCGAAATATTCACTGCTAACCTCTAGATTCTATACTCGAAGACGACCGTCATGATGAATAACACCCTGTCACTGCAGTGGGTCTAAAACTGACCGTACAATGAAAGATAGGAAACTAAAGTGGTTGTGTCAATTAATTTGCACAAGGGTGTATATTAAATTATTATATTACTTTTATATTTATAATTTTCAATTGAGTTTAAATTCCGTTAATTTTTTGGGAGCTTCGTCAAAACGCGTCATCTTTCCTTGAGTTCAGAATGCCTATCCAAAAAATATTCAAAAACATTTTCGGCGATCCTGGGCTGACAAAAACCACCAAGTTCATGATCTACCAAGTTGTACGTCTGTGAGACCTGGATATTCTGTCGAAGAGGCATACGACAACTTAAAAAATTCCATCAAATAAAACTTCGTCAAATCCCGTGGAACGCGAGACAGGACCGGATCAGGAACAACGATGTTCACTTCCGCACAAATATGGAGAACCTAGAAACGAACATGACGTGTGTCACCGACTTCGATGGGCCGGACACTTTGCTCGAATGCCAGATATCTGCTTAGGCAAGTAAATCCTCTTCTCAGAGCTCACATCTGGCAAGAGAGTACATGGAGCCCGACACCGTCGATTCAAGGATCAGCTCAAAATCACCTGGCAGAGGAGAGAAATCGATCCGATCAATTGGGAGACGAAAAAAGAACCAATTATAGAAGAGAAGTCTGCGAAAAGACATCATACTTCAAAAACACCAGAAGACAAATAGAAGAGACGAAGAGAGCCCAAAGAAAAGCCCGAACTCTCCATTCCCTGAACCCTTCTACCCTACCATGCGGTGGCTGCGGGCGTTTCTTCAGATTAACACGGAAGGAAATGTCGATGAGCACCGCAATAGAGAGATATGAATAGACTCAGACAGATAGATAGATAGATAAGAACGTCCCTCAAAGCTAATCGTCTTTTTGATCTACATAAATGATTTGTCTAAGAATATACTCAGATCATTTGTAAGAAATTATGTCGGTCATATGACTATACACGGGCGCAGCTTTAAAACTCTCAATGGTTAGATATTAGCGACTGATCTCTCTTCCGATCTTGCACAAACTACCCTATGGGATAAAAACCGGCTGGTTAAATTCAATGCTTCGAAGACCAAACTCCGAACTACCACCATTTAGGATGGATCGGGGGACCTCAATCTAAACTAAAATAAACCAAAATAACCAATTATGTGTGAAAATTAAAGGAGAAATATATAAAAAAAGATCCGATTGTAAACTGGAAAATTTCTAAAAATGCACAACAGAACAAACATAGCACCATCTGCAACCTTTGTCAACAAGAGAAATTAGCTATAAGTTTTAAACCAGAGATCGGAAATTATGTCCCGGTGCATACATACTAAAATTTCCTTTTGAGTTCATTTGAAGTGGGAACGTATGTATATTTCATTTAGTCCCCCGCCGATATATTTTCAACACACTTGATTTCCCCCTCATCTTTCTCCCCCTCCTCACTTTCTACCATGGCTCATGTTGTACGCTTATTCATTTATTTTTATTTTTTAAAAAATATAGCGTTCATAAATTGTGTTTTCAAAAAAAGCGTTAGTAAATCAATTGACCGAAATCAGATCGCGAAAAAGATTAAAACGAAAGCAAGCGGAATCGGCAGACTTTCTACTTTTCTATACTTTTTTTTCTCTACATGTTAAATTTTTATCTTTTTATATGTGGATTGAGCACTTTTTAATAATCCTTTCTAGTTCTTTAATCAGTTTCTTGATATTAAGAGAAACTGCATTCAGATCTAGCTACAAGGACTATTATAAAATAAATAGATATAATATCTGTCTATATTTCTGAGATGAGATATTATGTACACTATTTACATTATTCGGACCATTTTCCTCATCTGTGTTGCCATATTTATTACAACGTTTCGTCCCTTCAGTATCTGTCTATATTTTTGAGATGAGGAATTATGTACTCTATTTACATCATTAGGACTATTGTACTCATCTTTGTTGCTATTTATTACAACGTTTCAGCCGTTGTACGCTCCGGCCTTCTTCAGGTGGTTGGAATGTCGAACTGAACCCTTTATTTCGCTCACTGGGATAGACTGTTCTAGTTCCACGTGCCATGTTTAATGGATGTCAGTTATCAGTTATCTCCTGTTAATTTCCCTCTGAAAGTACTGCCTTAACCGGCTATTGAACTCACACTCTTTGGGTCCTGTCACTGGATCTAACGAACGCATTTATCCACTGTGCCATGAGTACTTGACAACTGATATCCATTAAACATTAATCAGAATCAGACAAAGAATCGCCGAAGTATACCAGTTTATATATATTGAAAAGAAACCAACCTCCTTGCAATACAATTAAGAGAAACAGTGAGGAAGGGAAAGGTAAAAAAAAAAAATTAAAGTTATCCAGACAAAAGGTCGCCTAAAATTATCAGTTTATGTTTCAGCTCCCTCTGCCTACACAGAATCGGACGTGTTGATGACAGCCGCTTCTAAGATATTAAAATAGTGTTTCGTCTAAGCCTTGTGCAGCACAGAGAAGAACTCTACTGAATAATTGGACCCACGAGTGACAGAACTTAATAGATGCTCCCAGATAGCAGACTCGTGCGCTTGTGAATGCCCTGGTGCTAACGGAGAATGTCAACGTATAAAACCATTGCACGTGATGATCCATACACACTTCCAGCTACTGGATAGTCTTACCCACATAGTCAGCCTCACACTGGCATTTAAAACGGTAAATAACGGAATTTTGTTGATTGGTGGGCAAGACATCTTTACGGACAGATGGGAAAGCACTTCTAGCAGCAAAGATCTTCCGGGTTGCTACAGAATTGAAGCAGTGAACGACAGTAGAGGAAATCTTATCAGCGCACGACTGACTAAAGGAACCAATCCAGGGTAATCTCATGTAGACGGGATATTTACATGTAGACAACACTTTTGCTGACTGTCTATCGTCCTTCGACACCTCTCAAGCGTTTTTGTGTTCATCTTCTTGTTACCAACAACTGTTTGCCCTAGATTACGACTGCCAGCTAGTACCCACCCAATGCGCCAACTGTTTATTAACCTTTGGAGTCATTCAATTTGCTCCGGTCATTATCAACTGTCGGCGCATCCAAGACCAACAGTTAACTACTAGCACGACCACCCAGGGGTTTTAAACCACCTGGATTCTTCGATTGGATTTTTCTGCCAATAATGAAATTTGGTATATTTTATCTAAACTCTTTGCTTTCATTGTCTTTGCCTTCAATTTTAATGTTTGTGGGGTTCGTCTAACACTGACATTCGGACCCCACAACAACCATCAATAGTTTTTACAAAAATAGTATGACAAATTGTAAAGTTTTTTGTGACGTGTTTCAACTGTTAGGATTTCATTGGACAGATAAAACACGTCACAAAACTTTTTTTTCCAATTTGTCATACTATTTTCTGAATATATATATATATATATATATATATATATATATATATATATATATATATCAGTAAAATTATCCAAATCGTGTAACAGCAAGACTGCCCAATTGTTATATTAAGCTTTGAACCGTTGTACCCTAGTAATGATTAAAGATATCTTACTGGAATTCTCCGAGATTTTTATAACACTATTGGACTCTAGTTTGAACAATAAGAATGTATTTAGCTCTAAGTTGAAATGATGATCTCTCTTCCTGTTACAACCTCCTGATTCAGTTTTCCTGTGTATTGCTCCCTCTTTTTTAAACTTATTCACCGTTCTCTTGATGGTTCTTGAATAGACTCTGAAGATGGAAGCCAGTGTATCAATGTTGGTATCATTACTGAAGGCCTGAATGATATTTTGCCTCTCACCATTACTTAGTTGGAATGACAGTGCGGCTGACACAGAACGATTTTAACCTTCTCTCGTTTTAGCTAAATAGGTCAAAGGATTTTTCAGTGATTCTTACGAAAAATGGTATCAATATGGCTAAATGTCTTATCTGAAAATCTGGAAAAACAAACTCAATTAGTTTAGTGTTTTTTTTTTTCTTTTTAGATATTAAACATTTTGTAGGATGGACAATTATCCCATACTGTTACACGATTTGGACAATTTTATTTTATTATTTATATATATATATATATATATATATATATATATGTGTGTGTGTGTGTGTGTGTGTGTGTGTGTGTGTGTGTGTGTGCAAATATATAGAAAAATAGGAAAGAACCGTTAGGTTAATAATCCGAAATTCTTTAGCATTTTTGTTTTTATTTTTAAAAAAACAATGCTCGATACAAAAGTAGAGCCTAAATTATAATTATTATTTTAAAAATATGATTCCTTCGCTACATAAGAGTTCTCTCAGTAAATTTCAAGATTAGTTCTTCCAAAATTTCGCTTGGGGATGAAACAGAGCTGGGTACTTCAATTCAATTTAATTTCTATAATTAAATTGAAGTTTTAGCTTTTGTTTGGGAAACATGAGAAATCTTATGTTGCGATGGAATCATATTTTTAAAATAATAATTATATATATATATAGAGAGAGAGAGAGAGGGGGGAGGGAGAGGGAGAGAGAGAGAGAATGTCATTTTGGATGGTGAACATCTCTGTTGTAATGTTCATATAACCACTCTGGTGATGACTCATGTAAACCGAAAGCTTAGATCGAGGAACAGTATAATAAAAAATATCCATGGACTGGCCAGTTTTTATCTTTATTTTCGCCCAAAACTAAAGCAACTATAAGAAGCTTAGAACGGCTCATGATCAAACCTAATACACATTCGTTCTCTCTTATATATATATATATATATATATATATATATATATATATATATATATATATATATATATATATATATACAATATATATATATGTATGTGTGTGTGTGTGTATATATGTATATATATGATTGTATTGAAAAATCTTGGCTCGATCATGAAAAGATTAAAAAAAAATTCTGTTTAGTCATTTGGTCAGATTGTGGGAATTAGGTCAGCCCCACTGTTCTGCATGTATGTGCGTATGTATATAAGTATGTATCCTGAAGGGTAAATGCCTTTTCTGGTGTTAAAATCTCCTATTATGAAGTTCATTACAAATGAACAAATAAAAAAAAGAACTGTTTTAAAATATGACGGAGAATCTTTTTCAAGTTGTATCGGCTTTTATTTTTGTAAGTTATATTTTTGTCTGAAGATCATTAATATTTCTTTAACAATGTAACAATATGATACGGATTGATTACTCAAGGAATTATTTGTTTTTAGCTATTTTAATTTACTTTCTACTCCCGTTAATGGCGTCATCCAAGAAAGAATGATTTATTTTAAGACGCCTATGACAAGAATGTTTACATAAGCTGATATATATGTTAACTTAGGTGTGTGTATGTCTGCTTCTATATTGGAGAAATTTATAATTAAACCATTGTTCTTTATTTTCATCCAAGCAAATAAAAAAAACATTTTGTTCTATTCATATATACGGAAATGTATTTCAAGTTAGTCAAGACGTTTATTTTTAGTCACTTTTGTTTTAAGCGACATTTTAAAGACTTCAAACGACTTCTATTTTATATATTCATCATTTACTCACGGATGAACGCAAATGAAAGTATAAAATTGGGTGCACAGAATACATTAACATTTGTTTATTGATGTTTATTTAGCTAAGTTTAGTACGCCAAAGGCCACAAGTATTGGCCATCTATAAATTTAATCAAATGCAATTCTGTAGAACCCTTACTAAATATTTTTCACTACCTGTTCTTTTTCGATCTATTGGGAATAAGTCTAATTTTAGAAACAGTGAAAACAATTATGAACTTTTATGCAATATCAAGCATTCTCTTTGGCATTGAACCAAGGTTTGTTTTGGTTTGTTTTGCGTCATATCAACCTCAATAGGTTATTTAATGCCGACAGGATTTTTACAATAGATTCGTATGGATAGAATATATATTTGTAAGGAAACTGTTTGTAGATCCGTTTCCATTGATATACTTTTGTAAAGAGGCTTGTTGTCGAGAGTCTGGTTTTATTGATGTATTCTTTTCGGGTACACGGTTTGTAGAGAAATTAATTTTGACATTCTCATTTATCAAGGTTTTGGCTTTCCACCACCATCTTTTTTAGTTCATCAAATTGGTTTTGCGTAAGTGAACGTTGTGGATTTCCGGCTTTTGTTTGGTTGATTCTGTTCTTTTGGGAGATAGGCTTTTCAGTCTGTCTTTCCTGGGTTTTGGTGAACGGATAAAAGATCGCTGTGACCTTTTTAGTGGAAGATTTGGTATTTTTGGTAGTTGTTTTTTTTTCTATCATTTCAGTTTTTATCATTGTCCTTTTGCAGTTCAGCCTGCACCATTTCATTAGAATTTAAACTTTTCAGGTAAGTTTGAAATGTGGGCCAATCATTTCGTCCAAAGTGTACAAGCTTCTCAATAAAGGCTCTGTATTTTGTCAGGTTGACCATTATTATTTGTAGTCTTATTTTCTGCTATTTTTGTACAAGAAAGGCCTTCATGTAACCTTCTCCTATTTGCCTTGCTTCTGAAAAAGAAGATGTTTCTTTTATATTTTACTTCAACAATTTCCCTTTCCTTTTACCAGGAATCACATGTTTTTGAGTATGCTGGATGGCATTCCTGACAGAACATCTTATTTCATTATGGCATTCTTCTTCAGAATGGTCTGAATCCATTTGGACACATTTTCCATATGTCGGCCGACTCCTGAAGCTATCCCTGTGATGTTCAAATTTTTGGCTCCTAAAACATCTTAGTGAAGCAGAGATATATTGTTATTATACCTTATTTTTATTTTTGTTGTTGGGGGGATGGGATTTCAGGGGTGCCAAATGTAAGGATGTATACGTCAGTTATAATTGTTTCCGTTTTTCTTTTAATTGAAATTCTATGGTAAATGCTGACCCCTTGGCTTCCTAAGGCAGATGTAATTTCCTCATGTTTGACCAGAGACAACTCTTTACTTTTAATAACTACCTTAGAAATATTCAGTCCTCCATGAGAGAAGGTTTTAATTTTAATATTATGAAATATCTTCATCTTTATTATATTTTCTACATGTTTCCTATGTTCCACATCATCTCTCAAATTTTTAACTGTTTTAGGATTAACCCTTCTGGATAGTATCTTTTCAATCAAGAAGGGGAAAGTTTTTCAAGTAGAGTTTCTTCTAGAGACGTCAGTATAAAAAATCTTGTAAATTTCGTATTAATTTCTTTTTCAGAATCAGAGTCAACTTTTGGGATTTTTATTTTGATTATTCATAATTTTAATGCATTAAGATTCACTGGCTGTGATCTCCACCCACCAGGGGCTGACATTGGGATGTGTTCCAATCAAAACCAAGTCACCTTGACAGGTTTTTACAACTAGTATACACAGAGACTCTGCGCACCTGTTAAATGATTTGTTACACTTCCCAAATAAGTGTACAAACTGGCATGTTCACAGCCATGTCTAAGTCTAGATCTTTTCAAACCATCTGACCCTAAGCCATTGCCTTCTAACATCTATAAATTGGATAGAGATGATATTTTATCCCGGTGTATATTTGGGGGGTGTTGTATTCAGTTATAAAGTACTCCATAAATTGATAGAGTTATAGTCGCTAGGGCTTGTCATGATCAGCTGGTTGATCGGATCGGAACTCTCCGATCGCCTATCAAGTCCAAGTAAGGGTCAAAGAGGTGTCCGTTGGGAATCAGAAGTACCTAACCCTGCTGAAGCCCTCAATCACCAAGATCCCGTCCCCGGACATTATGGGTCGCCACTCGTGGCAAACAGGGGACCTTATTGGGGAAGGGATCTTATACCTTCCCCAATAAGGTCCCCTGTTCTGCAGAGGGGCACTCGGCGTATTCTGAAGCCCCTGTCGACAGAGCGGATTGGACAAAACAACCAGATATAATTGGCAAAGATAACAGAAAATACAGAACTTATAGTAGGAGCAAACCGCTTGCATACGAATAGAGAATAATTTCAATAAATACACAAAGAACTGAAACGGCATAAGGCAATGATATTCTGAGCGCAGATTAGATGATGCACAAGGCCAAAAGTAAGGAGCACTCGGTGAACTCACTTGTAATTGTTCTAGCGAGACAAGCTAACGCACCATTACTTCACGTCGAAGTTTCCTCTTTTCTAAGCGTAGATTAGATGTGGCACAAGGCCGAATGTATGGGGCACCCAGTGAGGATCGAACTCACTAATCCGTTGTAATTGTTCTAGCGAGACAAACTGACGTACCATTACTTCACGTCGAAGTTTCGCCTTTTCTAAACGTAAATTAGATTTGGCACAAGGCCAAAAGTAAGAGGCACCCAGTGAGCATCGAAGTCACTACTCAGTTGTAATTGTTCTAACCATTACATCATTTCGAAATACCCTGAAGTGATTTTTCTAAGTTTAGCTTAGATGTGGAACAAGGCCGAATGTTTGGAGCAGCCTGTGAGGATCGAACTCACTTCTAAGTTGTATCTGATCTCGCGAGACGTGCATTGCACGTTCAAGTGTCCAAGACAGAATTAGGTGAATTTTGCATCGCGACAATCCTAAGAGTTCTACCATTGTTTATTACTGGCAGCGACTCTCTTAAAAACGTAATATATACACGTGACTGTCTATATTTCTGAGATGAGGTATTATGTACACTATTTTCATTATTCAGACTGTTGTCCTCATTTTAGTCGCCATATTTATTACAACGTTTCGGGCTTTCAGTATCTGTCTATATTTCTAAGATGAAGTATTATGTACACTATTTACATTATTCGGACTATTGTCCTCATCTTTGTCGTCATATTTATTACAACGTTTCGGCCATTCAGTATCTGTCTATATTTCTGAGATGAGGTATTATGTAAACTATTTACATTATTCAGACTATTGACCTTATCTTTGTCGCCATATTTATTACAACGTTTCGGCCCTTTAGTATCTGTTTATATTTCTGAGATGAGGTATTATGTACACTATTTACATTATTCAGACTATTGTCCTCATTTTAGTCGCCATATTTATTACAACGTTTCTACCTTTCAGTATATGTCTATATTTCTAAGATGTATGGAACAAATTGACATTGAAAGATTATTGTCCTATTTACATTATTTTAAAATTTTGTCCTTCATCTTTGTCTCATAGAATGAGACAACGTTTCGGACCTTCAGTACATGTCTATATTTCTGAAAATGATATTAAACTTTTACTTTTTCACAATATGTGTCTATTGTAAGATCATTTTAGTCGACATATTTATTACTAAACGTTTCTCGACATTTTTATTAAAGTATATGTATTTGTATATACAACTTCTGAGATGAGGTATTATATACACTATTTACATTATTCGGACTATTGTCCTCATCTTTGTCGCCATATTTATTACATTTCGGCCGTTGTACGTTCCGGCCTTCTTCAGATAGTTGGAATGTCGAACTTAACCCTTTATTTCGCTCACTGAGGTAGACTGTTCTAGTTCTACGTGCCATGTTTAATGGATGTCAGTCATCAGTTATCTCCCTGTTAACCCCTGAAAGTTCTCCACTGCCTTCATGTTCTCACTTTTTTGGGCTCTGTCACTGAAATCTAACTAAATTTTATCCACTGTGCCATGTGTCCTTGAGGAGATTTGTGTATGACTTTCTGGGTATTATAAGCCTAATGTTTTCAGCAACCATTTTTTACCAGTGCTCATATTGCAATTTTTTGCTGTTATCATTGCATGTTTTTACCAGAGATCATCCTGCCACTTTTGTTGTTATTATCGCTTTTCTCTGGCACTCCTTATTCCCATATTGTATTCTATTCATTTCTACGCTTGGTCGGCTCAGGAGATTTTTGTGGCATATGTGCTGATTCCTTAAGTTTAGGAATTTTCAAATGGTGTTCTTTGTCTATGATCTCAACCTGATCCCACAGAGGGCGGTGATCTCCCTTCTCTCTCCATATATGGTCAGCCACGCCTGATTTTTCCATTTCTCGTATTATAGCTTTCTGGTGTTCTTGAAGACTTACCTTAAGGGGGTGGCCTGTTTCCCCTTTATATTTCTTTCCGCAGCTGCACGGGATAGCGTACACACGGTCTTTAGTCATGTTCTCTTTTAGGATAGGGGGGGTCTTACTCGGGAGAGATAAATGCGTCCTGTCGTCAAGCTTTTGAAGGTTGTCCTGATATTATATGGTTTTCTGAGTGCCGTTGTCCTCCTCTTGTAACGCCATTCCCAGTTTTTTGGTGCTGCTGCCATGTACCCAGGGTAGTTGCTACGTTGTAGGGTGCTACTTATACTGAACAATTATTCATCTAATGTCTCTGGGTCGCCACTTATGACTTTTGCTCGGTGTTGAATATATAAAAGCGTTTTGGTAAAATTTTACGCTGTATGGATGGTGGGCGTTGAAATTAAGGTACTGTCCGGTGAAGGTCGGTTTACGGTGTACAAAATATGGGTTAAGTTCGACATTCCAACTACCTGAAGAAGGCCGGAGCGTACAACGGCCGAAACATTGTAATAAATATGGCGACAAAGATGAGGACAATAGTCCGAATAATGTAATTAAAATACACGTGACATTGTTGATATAAGACGCAGAAAGAAAATTACAGGAATTTAAAGAGAAGGCAGTAAAGGAAAGCGAGAAGAAAGGACTAATCACCAGTTATAAGAAAAGAAAACCTGGCATATTCCCTCCACCATAACGTTGTTTTCCCCTACGTTTCCTATAAATATTTTCATGGTAACTGTTCTATGACCTTTCCTGTTTAGTAATTATTCATGGATTTAAGCTTATTAAAAAAATTGATTGGTTATTTTCTCATATGATACTTGTGGCTAAATTTTATGCTGTTTCTTTTTCATGAAATACTTAACAAAATTGGATTTCTCTTCTATTAGAATTTCATCTTCAAAAATGTAAATGCAATGTCAATCTTTATCTCCTCCCTTCTTTTATTGTCCTCTCTCCGTAATATTTCCTGTTTCTCATATTGTTTCACAATCAATATCCTCTTGTATCTTTGTTGCTTTATTCCCTTGCTTGGGGTGAAAGGATAAAAAAATAATGGGTGAAAGCGTTTTTGAAAAAGAGATGGAAAATGTGACAAGGAAATCCGAAAGTTCACTGGAATATCGAAAGATGCCTTCCAAAAGCTAAGCAAGGTATTAAGAAACAGGAAAGAAATCGTCAGAAACAAAGAAAAGTTTGCTGAACTGTTATGTAATATCGGTCCTCCAATTTAGCAGTGAATGCTGGAGAATTTTCTCACATATGAAGAAGACACTTGACGCTAGAGAATTGTATCGCTACAGAAGTATGCTGAGAATATCATTGACTGAATATGTGAGTAACGAGTAAGTTTTAAGGAACATGGAAATAAAGAGACGTTTATATTTAGAATAAGAAAAGGATAGTTGAGATTTTTAGGATACGTAAAGAGGAAAGAAGGCTTGGATAATTTGACACTCATAGGACATATTAACGCCAAGAGGGGCGGGGGAAAACATCGAGCAACCTACTTAACAAGCTGGTGCAAATGGATAGGAGAACAGTGATTGAAAGGCGTGGTTCAAAGACTTTTCTAAGCGCTACAAATGATAAGAAGCTGTGGAGAGTCAAGATTCTCAACGTCCTGAATTTTTCAAGAGTTTTTACGGTAAAAGAATAAGAATTAGTATATAGCAACGAATGCCAAGCAGTTTTCTTCCATATGAAGTCGAGAATTCAAACAACATTAATGGGGCACTACAGAAGGATGATGAGAATTTGATATGTGACACTATTTAGCGGTCGCGTGAAAATGAAAAACGAGAAATAATTAAGGCGAGAAGCTGAAATAATTAAGGCGATAAGAAGCTATCACGAAAAGACATACTGAGCGATGTTATTTTTTTTAACAAAGAAAAGTGGTAAAATTTTATTTTCATTTGCGAAAAAAAAAAGTATTTTTTTTTCAGAAGATAGGAAATTCGTAAGATCTCGGATCTGTCGAATTAATTTATGTTACGAGGCGGCGAATAAAAGATAGCCATCTGCCCATGGCAATAATGAAAATTTCAAATTGGTCAAGTGGCCCCTACGAAACAGAAACTGGGAGATAATTGTAATCAGGTCACGTATTGACCGAGAAAGACATCAGCTGAAGACCACCAAAAAAAAAAAGAAAAGGAAGGAAAAGAGAAAGGAAAAGAATAAACCATTAACTATCTTTCGGAGATATCATTTGTTTTTGGGAAAAGACCACCTGTTTTATTGTCCAGACCTGAACATGATAAAAGTTTGATACCGGGATGGATAATTGGATACAGAATGCGAATACGTCCAGTTAACCACCCACTTGACGCTGGCGAAAATCTCGATTGATAAAGTCCAGGTGACATTCGGGTTAAGATAGAGATTAGGGACCACACTACGAGTCGTGGGGGTCTGCTTCGGGAAGAAAGAAAAAAAAAAAAAAAAAGAAAGAAATTTTTTTTTTCCTTTTTTGAGCGAAAATGACTTTAAACACCCACCCGCTGCTGAGCGGCGTTCATTGGCTGAATGGTGGCGTGAGCGGTAGGCGAAGGTAAACATGTGAGAAAGAGAGGGAGGCCTGTTGACGCCTCTGAGGGGATTGGTGTGAGATACCACTATGAGAAAGAAGGGAAACCTGTTGACGCCCTCTGAGGGGATTGGTTTGAGATACCAATATGAGAAAGGAAGAATTTGGGAGGACTTAAGAACCCCTCTAAAGCAGAAAAATGGATGGACTCCAGAAATGGAAAGTAATAAATTTTTCCTGTCCGATAACAAAGAAAATCTTTATTGTGGATTTAGAATTATCAAGGAACTCAAACCCCGACAAGCCCACACCCGGTTTTGGTCGGCGTCCATATAAGCAGAGTCGCAGCGAGTTAGGCAGTAGTTGGAATTGAAAAGAGAGAAGTTAGTTGCAGTTGAAGCTGTTGAGCTCTGAGACCAGCCTCGCAGGAAGCTGACTGAAGATCCACGCATCCCGACTTCAACTTCTAACCAAAAACAATTTATTTTTGAAGAACGACTTAGACTCACACCACCAAAACAAGTTTTACGAATATCGCCTGAAGATAAAAAAAAAAACAGTTTCTTAAAAAAAAACAACTTAAGATGTTAAGACTCGCCTAACAAACACAAAGTGTCACGAATCCATATTAGCGGTTTGGGAGAAAGACGCAGTCCTGTATTCAGAAACCAGATATAAAAAATATTTGTTATTCTTTTTTTAACACATTTGAACTTTTCGAGTTGTTACTTTATTTTTTTTTACATATACTTGTGTGGTGTTACCTTTGCTCGGACTCGGCTTGCATTGTGGCCCGGCGACTGATTGATTTCGTCTACCTAAGATCAAATCACAACGTGGGTAGGTTAGACTAGAAATCAAAGCAGTTACTTCGGTAACCAGACGTTGGAGGTGAGCTGGGAACGACAAAGCTGATACCGAATCTAACCAGATTCCCATCCGAATCAGCAAAGGGTTTAGAACGTCACATTTAGCGCCGCGACCAATACCAAGTCACATTGGGCGTCACAGGATAACACGGGGCAGAGAGAGGCCGGGGTGACGTCACAATTTGGTGGCGTGAGAGCAGGATCACGTCACATATGGATGGAAAATTAGATAACGAGAATGGATTAAAGGAAATGGTTACGGCACATAGAAGAAGAATAAGAAAAGGAAGATTTCTACACGACGGCGGAAAATATGGCACCGATATTCCGTAGAACATTAAAATAACGAAAGATACCTTCCAAAAGCTAAGCAAAGTATTAAGAAACAGAAACATTTCGTTACAAAGGAAAAAATACTGAATTAATATACTAATATCCATCCTCCTATATATCCGTGTGTGCTGGACAATTTTCTCACAGATGAAGAAGATACCTGAAACAACAAAAAGTGGTTCCACCAAAAAATGCTGAAAATGCGATAGACAGTGCATGTGAGCAACAAGGAAAGTTTAAGCAAAATAGAAAAAAATGAACATTTAGAATCAGATATCTGATTCTAAATGTTGATTTTTTTCTATTGTATTTTTCTATTAGAGAGTTCAAATTTATAGCACACAAAATAAGAAAAGGCCGCGTGGAGAATTTGACACTCACAAGGCATACTGAAGGCAAGAGGCCCAGCTGAAAACAGCGAGTGAACTGAGCACATGAGCTTGAGTAAATGTGTGGCAAAACATGGACTGGGGTAGATATTAAAGGAGCAAACATTTCTTAGAACTACAAATGAAAAGGAGGATTTTGGAGAGCCACTTTGGATTATGCAAATATTACGTTTGGAAGGACGTGGTATAAAGAAGAAGAAAGAATTTTAATATATATATATATATATATATATATATATATATATATATATATATATATGATTAGAAATGTATTTTCGTTGATTAATCAGACATGTTTTTGATACATTTTAAACGTTATATTTATTTCTATCTATCGACCTGAATATTCGAGAAACCAATATATATATATATATATATATATATATATATATATATATATATATATATATATATATATATATATATATTTGTTTCCTGGAAACTGATCTGCTTGACCCTCATACGTCGAATCTCGACGGGAGAGTCGATTATATATATATAAGTTTCATTAAACAAGAAGACAGACAAGGTAGTTATCGAGGTATTTATGTAATTTTTCTTGTGTTCATATAAGCGTTTTCTTTTTGGACATAAAGTGTGTAAAAATTGTCCAAATGTTCGATATATCCGAGCGCTTTCTGCTATTCTATTAGCCATAATCAAGAATGTTTTTAATTTTTATTTTTTTACATCTATTAATAGATATATCGCCTTGCTTGGGGTGAATGGAAACATATCAGAAATATAGCAGACTTCCATGTAGTGCATTACAAGCTTATCTCGCTAGATCAGTTACGACTGAGTAGAGAGTTCGATCCTCACTGGGTGCTGTACACTTTCGGTCTGTGCCACATCTAAGCTCTAAATCCGAAAGTAAGATCAATTTTTGCGTAGGATGACGGGTAGTTTAGCCACATTCCATCATCCAGTCGAATGACAGGGAGCTACGAGGTCAGACGCCTGGACGCTGCACTCATCACCATCGATGACAAAGGACAAAGGGTCATACCTGCGGAAATGTAACGCCGGATATTGGCGCAGTATGAAGCACCGACCATGAATCAAGATGTATGAGTGGGTCAGTCAGTTAATTGCCATACGTGATACACGCTTGGGCGATCATGTCTCTTTCGATTTTCGACCGACTATGCAGAAGATTTTCGCGCAGTAGGTTGCCGTTTCTTTCTGCGGTAGACTGGTGGGCAACGATGGCTATAGGGTCCAATCTGTGCTGCTATTGAACACATAACCTGGGAAGAAGAGATGGGTTCATATCTTTCCCAAGAGTATTTTCGCTTAGTTATATATCATGAACCCGACTGGAATTCGAACACGGTTCTCCGATTTCTCATTCTAGGCTAATATCTACACGAAAGAAGTGTACCGACGTTCAATGGATGTGTGTCAGTGTATGCATAAGAGTGCGAGTGTGTTTGTGAGTATATGTGAGAGGTAATATGTGTGTGCGAGAGCGCATGTGTCTATCAATGTGCTTGTGTATCAGCGAAAATCTGAATGTATTCTTAGAGAATATGTGTGTCTGTGTGCAAAGTGTGATGTTTCTGTGTGTGTGTGTGTGTGTGTGTGTGTGTGTGTGTGTGTGTGTGTGTGTGTGTGTGTGAGAGAGAGAGAGAGAAAGAAGGAAATTTTAAATCAGAAAACTCTGGACAATTTCCTCACAGGTTAAGAAGAGACTTGAAGCAACAGAAATGTTCTGCCGAAGGATGCTGTGAATACCATGGACTGAACAATGGAACAATAACGAAGTTTTCGAGAAAATGGAGACAGAAATTACCGATTATACTTAACATCAGGAAGAAACAGTTGAACTTTCTAGGGCATATAAAGAGGAAAGTGTGCTGGGAAAATCTGATACTCACAGGACAGATTGAAGGCAAGAGGAAAGCAATCTACCGAGCGGGATTGAATAAATGTATTTGTAGAACAAGGTTTAGGGGTTAACAAAAAGAGAAAATTTACTGAAAGCTACAAAGGGCAGGAAATTGTGGAGAGCTAGGATCGCCTACGTCCTGAAAGGACACGACATATACAAGAAGAAGAAGAAGAAGAAGAAGAAGAATGAGTAAAAGAATGTCGGAACAGGGTTTAGGAGAGATTACAAAAAGACAAAATTCATTACGAGCTACAAAGGGCAGGAGATTGTGGAGAGCCATCGTCTCCAATGTCCTGAAGGGACACGACGCATAGAAGAAGAAGAAAAATGAGCGTGAGTAAATGAATGGCGGAACATGGTTTAGGAGAGATTATAAAAAGACAAAATCTATTACGAGCTACAAAGGGCAGGAAATTGTGGAGAGCCATGATCGCCAACGTCCTGGGGGGACACGGCACATAGAAGAAGAAGAGAGACGTATGTATGTATGTATGATAATTGTGCGTGAGTTTGTGCGAGAAAGTATGCGCGTGTGCGTCTATGTGTGCACGTAAGAGAGAGAATGTGTGTGTAAAAAAGAGCATGGGGGCATTTAGCGGCGAGGATCGAACTCACTACTCTATCATCATTCGTCTGCTGAGACAAGCTTACTAACCATTACACCACCTCGATGCGCCTACATCCGAATGTGTATGGTGTGCCGAATAGAAATATGCGTGACAGATTGAAGAAACAGGCGCCATTTCCCACATTACGATGAATTAACATATTCTATTTTCGATGCCTCATTCAAAAATACTTCTTCTTCTTGTCATGTCCATTCAGAATGTGGGCGTTTGTGGCTCTCCGCAACTTCCCATCCTTTGGAATAACCTAACTTACAAGCTTGTCTAAATGGATGCCAGAAAGAAAGGTTGTGAGAAATAACGGAAAGCCAAATCTTACTAAGATCTCCAAAAGATGAGAAGTTGCGGAGAGCCACAAACGCCCACGTCCTGAAGGGACGTGACAACAAGAAGTATTTTTGAATGAAGCATCGAAAATAGAATATGTTAACTCATCGTAGCGTGGGAAATGGCGCCTGTTTCTTCAAATTGTCAGGCGTGTTTCTATTCGGCACACCATTCAGATTCTGAGGCGTTAGCTAAACACGCGGGTGCGCCGGACACACACGCGATTCGCTCTCCTAGACGCACCTATCCTCTCTTTCGCATGCACATACATATATTCTGTTGCACACGTTCTCACACTAACTCACGCACAAGGTATTTACAAACGTACAGCTTCCCTTCTGGTACTTCGACGTGTTGTAATGGTTAACAGGCTTGTCTCGCTAGATAAATTACAACTGAAAAGTGAGTTCGATCCTCACTGGGTGACCCCACATGTTCAGCCTTGAGCCACATCTAAGCTACGATTTCAAAATCATTTCGCCTCGCTAGAACAATAACGACTGATAAGTGAATTCGATCCACACTGGGTGCAACCATATTTTCAGCCTTGTAGCACATCTACGCTACGCTTAGAAAATCACCATACAGTCTCGTTTCTTCTTCTTCTATTATGGCTCTCCCCAACTTCCCATCCTTCTTCTTTTATGTGCCATATTCATTCCGGGCGTGACCAATCATCGTCTTTCCCCACTTAAAGCACGTAAAAGCATTGTTAGTCCCCTCACCAGTCTTACCATTCCGTATTTTACTATCCAAGCTCGTCGTTAGTTGTGTTACTTGCTGTTTTTCTTGACTTTTAACTCCAGTATTCCCTGTGAGTGTCAAATTCTGCAAGCCTTCTTTCCTTATTTACGTGTCGTAAAAATTTCAACGTTCTTTTTCTAATCCTATGTAAAAGTTCCTTTTTCGTTACCATTTCCTTTCAAACTTCCTCGTTACTCACATGATTCGTCCCTGCTATTCTCAGCATCCTCTTGTAGAACCACATTTTCATTGTCTCAAGTCGCCTCTTCATCTTTGAGAAGATTGTCTAGCATTCACTGTCATATAGAAGGATTGATATTACAGAGAATTTCAGTACTCTTCTCTGGTTTTAATGAAATTTTCTCTGTCTTAATACGTTGCTTAGCATTTGAAAGACATCTTTCACTATAACGACGCACCCTCGTATTTATTTGACACATTTTCTATTTTCTGTTATAACACTTTGCAGGTAGTTAATTTTCAGTCCTTTCTTGAGTCTGACGTCCCCAACATTCAGTTCACCTCTTGGACTACCCCTTTTGCTAACGACCATACATTCTGTATTTTTACAATTGATGGTTAGTCCTTTCTTCTCACTTTCCTTTACTATCCTGTCTAAGATTTCCCTCACTTTCCTTTCTGTGTCTGCTATTAACACGATGTCTTCTTTGTATCTTATGCTGTTAAGATCATATCAGCCACTGATAAATAAATCTAAATGTTAGGACTTTCAGTTCACTTAGAATCGTCTTGCTCTAAAGGTTGATAAGTCCGGTGAGATGACACATCCTTGTCTTACACTCCTTTCTGTTTTTTATGTATTTGCTTTTATGCAGGTTGTTTTCTGCCAGTTAATGTTCTGGATTATTCTCATATATTTCTTGAATAAATTAAGTTTTCCTAGCAGTTCAAATAGGTTTTTGGGTCGTACCTTATGGAATGTTTTTGAGTAATATGTTATAATGGTTCAAAATAACTGACAATGAGGAAGCCCATAGTTAGGGAGAGTATCAAAGGAATAGAAGAGTAAATAGGAAAAACAAAGAGGTTCATTAAATACTCATGCATAGAACGGAAAAACTACTCCTCAAATATTTATAGGTAGCAGTAAACCATTGTCACAGTAATAGGGAAGAGTAAGAAGCATGCTTATTGCCACTCTAAAACATAATCAGTGAGTTATGTGCCATGCGTGATACACGCTTAGGCGATCATGTATCTTTGGATACATGACTGACGAGGCAGATGTATTTCATGCAGTAGGTTGCCATTTCTTTCTGCGGTAGACCAGTTGACAGTTGCCGGTCTCTCCTGCTATTTACCCATAGCTGGGGGGAGAAGAAGAGTATTCATACCTTTCCCAAGGGTATTAGTACGTAAGCGAATGTAATCGATTCGACTGTAATTCGAACTTGGCTCTCCGTGCCTCCTCCTAAAACATAACCTCTGAAGAATAGATACACATTCTTCAGTATTTCTATTGCTTGCTATAATCAGAATGATATCAGAACAAAGGAGAGCCGTTTCCCTATAAGGAAACATTTGGCATTCATTGACCGAGCAGCCAGTACTAATTTTGGTTGAAATTTATAAAATCTTTCTCTTAAAACAGTTCTTCAGGAAAATAATTTTCTCAAGTCTAGTAGCTGTTGTAGCTCTTTCCATTATCGATAGCGGTTTCCTTTCCAACCTTTTGTTTGAAGTAGTACGGAATGTTAACATCTTGATGATGTCATTATTTTCTCTAGTTACACGTGATATCCATTTCAGTTATTTAGGGGGGGCACCTTAACGTGATGTAATGGTTAGCAAGCTTATCTCGCTCGAACAATTATCAGTGAATAGTGAGTTCGATCCTCACTGGCTGTCTTATACTTTTGGCTTTGTGCCACATGTTAGCTACGCGTTTTTGCTGCTCTTGGTATTCCTCAAGTGATATGGTTTCTCTTATTTGGTACAGTTCTTTGTCTGTGATTCTGTAGCGCCAGTCCACAAAGTTTCGATCCATTGATCTCAGGAAATGGCTGAACACAGCCGACAGTTTAGATATCTGTGATCGGGTTTTGACGCCATCTATTTGAAAGTCTCAATCTGACGAAACTATTCAAGTGCAGGTTGATATTTTGGTTTTGTAGCAATTTGCGGTGTTGTGTGAAACTATATCTGGTGCAGCATATTCTTTATTCAATTTCCTTTTCTCCTATACTAATTTTTTATAACTACACACGAATGTTATTTAAAGTGTTTTATCTCTTTCTGGATATTTATGATCGATTCAGGCTAAGTGCCATCAAAGATTTCATTCCAATTCCAGAGATAAAATTAACTGATATATGTTTTCTGCTGTGAACAGAGGGTGAAGACAATCTAGCCCATTGATGGAATAAAGTGTTTGGTTGAAAATTCCTAGAAAGTTATTAACTACAATAGACACCTGAACAAGGTCGCAGAGTGCAACTGTAATAATACTGTCACATCTAAAAAAAAAAAAAAAAAAAAAGAAAAACATATAAAGTTTCAATAAATGCATAAAACTAGTCCGGCGTGTGTCATAGCTGGTAGACGTGCGTGAATACATGTAAGCATATTACGACTTGTCTCTACCAAAATTCTACAGCCTATAGAAATAAGGCAAGGGGTGACTATATAAATAGGTATTGACACGTGCACGCACACACGCACACATAGATAAGAAAGTAAAACTGTTGAGTGTTTATCTCCATTGGGGAAATTTGAGTGCTTAAAGGAAGGGCGTAGATTTGGCGGACATGACACAGGTAGAGTTTTAATATTTCATCGAATTCGACATTTTGCGGTTGACTTGGATAAGTTAATTAAATATTTAAAAAAATACCTATCTCCCTCTCTCTCTCTCTCTCTCTCACACACACACACTCACTCTTTTTCTTTTATTTCTTCTCTCTATTTCTGCTCCTATATTTATTACTATATCCCTCTCTTTTTCACTCCCTTCTCTTTTATTTTTCAATTCGTCCCTATCTGTCTTTACTTCTATGATCAAGTATTGTAACTATATACACTATTTACATTGTTCAGACTGTTGACCTCATCTTTGTCATATTAACGATGTTTCGACCGTTGTACGCTTCCGCCTTCTTCAGGGTCTGTCTATATTTCTGAGGTGAGGTATTGTTACACTATTTACATTGTTCAGACTGTTGTCCTCATCTTTGTCATATTAACGATGTTTCGACCGTTGTACGCTTCCGCCTTCTTCAGGGTCTGTCTATATTTCTGAGGTGAGGTATTGTTACACTATTTACATTGTTCAGACTGTTGTCCTCATCTTTATTGTCATATTCACGACGTTTCGGTCGTGGTACGCTCCGGCCTTCTTCGGGATCTGTCTATATTTCTGAGATGAGGTATTGTAAATATTTGCACTATTTACATCGTTCAGAATATTGTCCTCATCTTTACTGCCATAATTCACGACGTTTCAGCCGTTGTCCACCGGGGTAGATTGTTCTAGTCCCACGTCCCATCGCCTTTATCCACTGGGCCAGTGGATAAAAGCGTTGGTTGAAGTAATCCAGTGACTTGACCCAAAGAGTTGTGTGTTCAATACCTGGCCACAGGTGAGGTGAACAAAAAACTTGGAGGGTTGAGTTACTAAAGGGAGATAACTGAAACTGAAATTGACATCAGGAAAGAGGCTCGGCACGTGGAACTAGAACAATCTACTTCGGTGGATGAAATAAACGGTTCAGTTCAAAATGCTAATCACCGGAAGAAGGTCGCAGTGTACAACTGCCGAAACGTTGTGAATATGAGAGCAAAGATGAGGAGAATAATCCGAACAATTTAAATAGTGTTCCTTCCTATTTTAATATCTTTCTTCCCTCTATCTCCTCTCTCTCTCTATCTATCTATCTATCTCTCTATCTATCCCTCTCTCTCTAATCTTTTTCTCTTTTTCTATCTTTTTCTCCCCCACTGTCTTTCTCTTTCTTTATTTTTCATACCGTTCCATCAATCTTTCTCTCATTATATTTATCTTTCTTTCTCTCTCTCTTTTCTTCTCCGTTGCTTGTCAATATATTCTCTCTTTTTCACTTCCGTTTCCTCTATTTTCCCTCCATATCTTCCTTTTAATATTACTCTCTTCCCCTCTTTTTCTTTTATTTTGTTTCTTCCTCTCTCTCTCTCTCTCTCTCTCTCTCTCTCTCTTTGTCACTATCAGAGTTCATTTCCTTCTTTCTATATCCCTGTCATTCTTTCAATCTATCTGTCTCTTTTCTCTTCTCGTATCCATTTATTTTCCATTGTCTTTCATCCATTTCTTTCAGCCTCTTCTTTCCTCTCTCTCTCTCCATGTTTCTTTCTTTCTCTATCCGTATCATTCACTCTATCACTTTCTTCCCCTTTCCACTCATCTGTCTGTCACTGTCTTTACTCTTTCACTCTCTTACCTCCCACTTTCTATTTGTCTCTATCTCTTTCTTTCTCTCTCGCATTCATTCTTTGTCCCTTTCTCAGTTATTCTATCAATTCCTTCTTTTCTTTCTGTCACTCTCCTCTTTTGTCTTTTTCACACTTTCTTTCACTCCGTTCTCTTTTAAAAGACCTTTTACATCATTTTTCGGTCCTTCTCTCTTCTTCGTCTTCTTCTTTCTTCTTCTTCTCTATCATTTTACGCCCCATTTATTAATCAACCCCTATTTTTTTGTTCCTTCTTCTCTATGTTTTACTCCATTCTCCCACTCTTTTTATCAGTCTTCCCTTCTCATTTACTTTCTTTCTTTCCTCTTCTTCCTCTGTTTCTCTCTGTCATTTTATATCCCTCTCTCTTTCTCCCTCTTCTCTTACCCTTTTCTTTATCCATTGTTTCTCAACCTCTTTCTTTCAATCTCTTTTTCTTCTTCTTTCTACACCCCTCTCTCTCTCTTAATATCACTCATTCTGTCACTCTCTTCCTTCTCTCTCACTTCTTCTTTCTATTTAGCACTCCCTTAATTTTTCTCTTTCACTGTCTCGTCGCTCATTTTTTATTCATATATTCCTCTCACTCACTTTCTCCCTCATTTTCTCTCCCTTTACTCTCTGTCTTTATCAATTTTTGTCGTTCTTTCTATCATTTCCTCTATCATCCCCCCCAAATATATATATATATATATATATATATATATATATATATATCCCTATATATATATATATCCATATATATATATATATATATATATATATATATATATATATTTATATATATACATATACACACACACACACACATATATATATATATATATATATATATGGCATCAAATGACAATTGGAAAAAATCTTTACATTTTGCTGACGCGTTTCGTCTTCCGACTTTTTCAAGGCAAAAATGAAATCGAAATTTTTTGTTGTTATAGTTACATTAAAATCCAAATTTAAAAGATAGACGCTTCTGCCTAAGTTTTTTTTCTGGTTAATGTAAAATACTTTTATTTTTTAGAATTTTTTTTTAGATATATATATATATATATATATATATATATATATATATATATATATATTCTATTTTCTCTTTTGTTACTGTCTTAACTCTTTTTTTACACTCCGTTCATATATATATCTCTCTCTCTATTTTTATTTTTTCTTTTTTTCTTATTATCTTTCTATCTTCTGCTCCTTTTATCATTGCTTTCCTCTCTCTCTCAAATCTCTTTCTTCTTTCATTTTCATTCTGTTTACTCACCCTTTTTTCTATTCTTTTCCTTTCTCTGTCTCCTCCGCTCCTCTGTTTGCCACTATCTTCATCTCCGTTTCCTTCCTCTTCCTGTAACTCTCCTCTTCTCTCTCTCTCTCTCTCACTCTGTCACTATCTAAATATAAATCATTCTTCTTCTATCTCTATCCTTATTTTTTTTCCTCTTCTCTTACCAGCTTCTTTTTCCTTCTCTCTCCTTCTAATATCCCTTTTTCTCAGCCTATTTCATCCGACGCTCACCCTTTCTCAGTATCACTCGCTCTTCTACTCTCTTCCTTTTCATTTTTTTCTTCTTTTTCTTTCCACTCCTCTGTTTACCTTGTCTTCCCCTTTCTCTTTCACCCTCTTCAATTTCTCTTTCTGTTCCTCTTTCTCTCCCCACTCTCCCTCCCTCTCGCTCTCTCCTATCTATCTCTCTCTCTCTATCATCTTTCTCTCCCATCTTTCTCTCCCTCTACTCTTCTCTCTGCCTCTCCCCCTATCTCTCACCCTCTTTCTCTCTCTCTCTCTCCATCTCCAACTCTTTTCTCCCTCCATCTCCCCTTCTTCCTGTCCCTCTCATTCTGCCCTCTTTCTCTCTCTTTCTCCCTGTTCCTTTCTCAGTTAATATCTTTCTCTTATTATCAGTTCCCGGGACTCTTTCCATCAGTCTTTCTCACTATCTCACTCTTCTCTCACTTATTTTCCACTGTCTCTCTCATTCAGTTTCTTATTCTCTCCCTTTCTATTGTTTTGCTTTTCTCTCTCCTCTCTCTCTCTCTCTCTCGTTCAGTCATTCACTTCTTGTTCTATTTCTCTTCCTCTTTCTCACCTTCTCACTCTTTTCTTCTCTCTTTCTCTTTCTCTCTTCTGAAGTATTGACATACCTACAGTTTTTTTTTTCACATAAACTAATCGCATTTATAAGCGGACTGATTGAAAAGTTTTCAGTCGACCTATTTCGCCAAAATCTAACCAAATGACCGACAATCATAATTGGAAGGGAGAAATATTTTTCGATTACTTTTCAGTGCCCCCACGTGCATATATTCGGTCATTAAAAAGACAAAACAAATAAAACGCTATCTCTCTTTGCAGCCTTATATAAATATTGCAGAGACCCACTTAAAATAGACACCATTAAAAAGATGATCTCATTTGACGTCATCGTAACGCAAACTTAGAATAAATGACGTGTGTCTTTTTAATTTATTGAACTTCAAGTGCGAATCGTAATGGAAAAGCCAAACGCATGATTTGATAATAAATGTTATAATAACGTCTTCTGTATTCTTTCTTTTGATGACTACAAAATAAAAATATTAAGAATAATTCTTTCCAATGATATTATTCTTAATCCTTTCACCCCAAGAAAGGCAATAAAGCCACTAAAAAATTACGAAGACAGAAGATGACGATTGACATTGCATTTCAATTTTTGGAAGATCAAAGTTGATTGGAAAGCAAGAAGCCGGATGATAGTTCCACAAGGGAGAAGTGCGAGAAAAGAAACAGTTAGCATAGAACTTACGGTTACATCTAACCATTCCAACTGTAACATGATGAGAAGTTGCCGCCAATTTAGTACTGCACTTAAATTCATAAAATCTAGGTACCATAGTGGAAAGTACATTAGAACAATTAGGAACGCTACTTAACAAGACAAATACACGCGAGGTCTGCTTAACCAATAAAAAACGAACAACACAATAATAAAAGATACAAGAATTTCCTTTCTAATTAAACTTAAATGAAAGCAAAACCTATTAAATTTATAAATGTTGCCTATTTCTTCCTTATCCTATCATTGTGTCGGATTCTAAGCCATATGTGATCCCAATTCATATATAGATTCCGTACAAGTTGTCTGAAGATCACGTGAGCGTGAAATTCGAGTTACGATTCGAGTGAACCTTTCTTAGGATTTAAGCGTTTTTTTTTTTTTTTTTTTTTGCTCGGTCTAGGCAACCTGAGCTTCGAGCACTTTACTGAGTAGGTAAGTTTGCTTTAACGCTTTTTCTCTTTTTTCACTATTGTCTGTTTTATTCGAGACTGTATCTGGATAAAAGTTTTAGGTTTTTGCTAGTTGTCCGTCGGTTCTGCCAGCGGTTTTTGTTTTTCTTTAATATATGTGTACACACACACACACACACACATATATATATATATATATATATTAATTATTTATTCGAAACTTATAACATAAATGTTTTATCAAATCACTACAAAAATAGCCATCATATGAATGAGGTTATAACACCATCACTTGATAAGATACCAGAAGTGTTGAAACAAAATGGCTTATTTTTGTAGTGATTTTATAACATATTTATGTTATAATTTTCGAATAAATAATTATTTTTATCTACTCTGTATTAGCACACTTTTAAGAATAGTATTTTGGTTATTGGGATTTATTCCGGATACACCAACCTATAATATATATATATATATATATATATATATATATATATATATATATATATATATATATATATATATATACAGGGTACACATTTTAGCTTATACCAGCACATCCATATAAAAATTCCAGGCAGAATTGCAGATACATATGTGTAAATTCGAGCATACATACATACGCATATATGTATATATATATATATATATATATATATATATATATATATATATATATATATATATATATATATATATATACACTTTAACTTTAAAAATCAGGAGATGCTGAATCCGTTAATTTGTTTTCAACATCACGGTATCCTCAGGCGATATTTTCATCAAATAACCTTCCAACACTTTATTTAAAAAAAAAACTAATGAACTTTATATTATTTTTAAAATAAATAAACAAACCCACGCCGGTGGGTGGGATAAGAAGAAGAAGAAGAAGAAGAAGAAGAAGAAGAAGAAGAAGAAGAAGAAGAAGAAGAATAGCAAGGGTATCAAATGTAATGGGCGTGGGGTAATTGAAATATATATTTTTATTTATCCAGCCTCATATGTGCTTAAGAGGAATTTTTAATATGTATGGAAGGACTCTTATGCCATTATTGCTAATTTTTCCTGAGGTTGCAAATATATTTGTGGTTGTTGTAAGGTTTTTCCTTTTCTTTTTAATTTGTTTACCTTACAATCAGATCCCTACTGTTTTTTTTCTTTTAAATCCCACACATGGTTAGCTAGTTTGGTAGAGTACCTAAGATTTGCTACCTTAAATGACGACCTATGATTGTACCACCTTTGTTTGAAAGTACCTTCTGTACACCCTATGTACGTTTTATTTTGGCCATTAATATCTGTTACTTCTGCTTTGTAAATTATACCTTCTGTTTTACAAGCTCCATTTAATGGACATCTATTTTTATTTCTACAGTTGCATAAATGACTAGTGTTAACTATATTTTGCTGCGTGTTAGTTTTGACATTTCTGACGTTTTGTCTTTTTTATTATTGTTTCTAAATTATTAGTACAGTTGTAGCTTAATTTAATTGTGTTTTTATTGAATATTTTATGTAATTCTGAATTTTGGGGTAAGTGTTTAGGAAGTAACTTGAAAAATATTTGCCTATTTTACATTTTACCTCTAAATTAAGAGTGGCGGGAGTGAGGTTTAAACTAAATGATATTTTTTTTCTTTTCTTCGAATTGTTTTTCATATGTTGTTTAATTTGAGGCTCAAATTTTAGGTATTTTTTTTTTGTTGTTGTTGCTGTGAGCCTCTACCTTTAAGTTCTTCTCATATTCTTTCTTTTTATCCTCAAAAATTATTTTACAAGAAGATTTTCGGGATAACCTCGACTCTATTCCTTTAGTCATGTGCTTTATCATTTTCGCAGAGTGGTTGGATCTAATGTTCACGTATTTTAATTTTGCGTTGTGTCTCATGTATGAGGAGACATGGGTCATCTTGAAGATTTAATTCTACGTTCAAATAGTTGACAACTTTTTATTCATATTAGTGTTTGAGCCTTTTATTTTATAATCTTACTCTGTCCTGGACATTGAGTTCTACCTGGATTCTATCTTCTTGAGAATTTATATATATATATATATATATATATATATATATTATATATATATATATATATATATATATATATAATCTTATAAATATAAGTAAGTATACTCGTCCGGAAAAACCTTAGGTGTATTGCCTTGTAAATGAACAAACCAATATCCAAGGAGAAAAAAGGGTAAGAAAAGGAATAAAAAAAGAAAGAACTAAGAACAAGTAATTGAGGCGAAAACAATCGTCCAGAGTTCAAGCTCAGAGTCCCAAAAAACCTCCGACACGAGTAAAAATAAAAATAACTAAGCAAAGTGCTCAATACGCTAAGTAGAGCAAATCTATGAACCTAAAGAGCATACGGCAAACCTACGGAGAGTTTTATCTATATACCCTGACGATCTGCGTAGGTGAAACCTAAGTAGGTTTGCCTGGCTTATTAGTTATATATATATATATATATATATATATATAATGAAATTATTTATGAGTCTTTATATTATTTCGCATTGTCTGTATACATTTCTGTGCTATACAATCTTCTCAACGTCTTTATCCTTTTCATAATTTATTCATGTTTAATAATAATTAATGCATCCATATTTTGGCTATTAGAATGGCTTAATGATAAAATGAAAGGTGATTTTAGTATAACAGTGGAAGTGGAATGGCCGTACAGAGCTCAAATCCTGACCGAGTCTGTTTCACTCATTTCGCACTGATACCTTGTGACAAGGCAGGAATCTATTTTCCTCCAAGTATAGGTTAAACAACTCTTTTGACTTGGGTGACAGCCAGTCACTTGCTTCTAGCTATCTGTCTGCAATTCCTCAGTAGGGACCCCCACACTGCATGAGTAAACTCAGTTAACGGTAGACATTTGTCTTCTGCTCCCTTTATACTGGCTTTATTTCAAGGAGAGGACATTGTAGAAGGAAACAAGAGTGAACGGATGTCTACAGATCCGTTCAGCTTCTCATTCTCTCAACATAGGCTCTTGTCTTTATGCTGAAACTTGGACACGAATAGGCCTTTCTCGACTGCTGTAACCATACTGCTGGCTTTCAACCGCGCTATGTTTTTCTGAAAATAAAAAAAATAATTTGAAAAAAAGACAGTCCATTGTAAAAACAAGATTATTCTGCAACCAGGAGTGTCAACACCCCCAGAGACACACACTCAAGTTGGGTCGTCAAAGTTCTAACAAGTACGGTAGGTTTTGCCCTTTTTTTTTCTAGCCTATGCATTTTTTAACAACATCTTGAATTCAAGCCCACGTAAATAATAGGGCAGATTGAGCTTTTTAGCCTTGGTTGAGCAATCAATTCTGGGGAGGATTTAGGACGTTTTGAGTATTGGTAGCGAAATGTGAATATTTGTATGGTGATAAAAGACGAAGGAAGATGCATCCGTCAAAAAAAGCAAAGTTTTGCTGTCTTAGAATGTCTACAGAATGCATTTGCAAACCGTTTCTTCAGATAAAATCTGGTGTTGCATCCCGTTGAAAGATCTTCATTTCTGTTACTTATCCTCCCTGCCTATTTCAATCAGCATTGGTTCCGTTATGATCTAGGAAGAAACAATAAGACATATTATGATCCAGAATGATGTTGATATTTCATCATTCTAAAAATAACCATGCAATCAAAGATGATAGAAGATAAGGATATTTCATCATCAATGAAATAAAGATAACTAATTTCATCATCCTAAAGACAACCTTGTCACCAGTGATGAAAGATGAAAAAGATATTTCATCATGAAATCTAATTATAAAAATATCCCTTCCACCAAAACCGAGAGCAGTCTAGACAGTAGGGTCAGTACAGTAGACAAGTAGCAAGTGGAAGTAGCAGTAGTAAAAAGGAACACAACCCCTTGTATCACCATCGCTCCGGAAAATTGAAAGTTGACGATCACAAATGCTATCCTTAACAACGAAATTCTCGGAACAGTTAGAAACAATAAAAAAATATATAAAAGGCATCCCCCTACAACAACAAATACATATAATAACTTACATTACACATACCCAGAATCTGACCCCGTTACAGACACTTCATTGTGAACACTACCATCAAACTTGTATGTAAACTAAAATTACACTACTTGGCGAAGACAGGCTGACTGTAAGCACTTAATTGGACGTCTATCAATCATTCTAATACACTAGACTAATGACCGAAGTAGAAAACTGGTTGCTAGGAATCGAAGCAAAGTAGAGGAGTGTTAAAGAATTTCCTTTCCCAGAAGATAACATTTACTGACGAAAGAATAAAATTTTGCATGTTGGAGATTTTCAAACGATTTTCTTTTCTTATCTGTTTTGAGGAGACATTTATTACACCGAAAATATTTTTGATATTTCGAGATAACAGTTATTTACCTATCTGTGAAGATCAGATTTAGGCTCTGTTATGAAGGATTGCGTGCAGCTATGTATCTATCTATGACAGTCTGTTCATTTCTATCTATCTATCACTGTTCATTTCTATCTATCTATTTAGCTAGCTAGCTAGCACAGTCTGTTCATGTCTATCTATCTATCTATCTATCTATCTATCTATCTATCTATTATTTCTATCCTTTTCTCCTGAATATTTACCATGAATTCACCTGACCACTTTCTATCAGCGTTATCTATCTATCTATCTATCTATCTATCTATCTATCTCGTTTCATAGCTATCTATCTCGGCTCATAGCTATCTATCTCAGTTTCTTCATAACTATCAATGTATCGAATAATCTCTCTATCATTCTCTCTATCTCACTTTGTTAATATTTATCTATCTATCTATCTGTCTGTCTGTCTGTCTCAGTCTATTCAAACTTATCTATATGTCTATCTCAGTCTGTTCATATCTATCTATCTATCTATCTATCTATCTATCTATCTATCTATTTATCTATCTCAGTCTGTTTATATCTATCAATCTCAATATCAATAATTATATTTTAGTTAATATTTTAATTGATTTATTATGATATATTATTACTAAAATAACAAAGTAAATATTTGTTAATATGTCGGCATCAACCCATTATTTCATTCTTCTTATTTAATAATTTAATTTGATTATTAAAAGTTAATATTGATGATTTTTCTTCTAAACACATTCTAAAGTTCCTATTGGTAATATTATATGGGGTACTTTTTTTATCTATCTGTTTATTTTTGTCTATCTATCTTTTCTATCTATCTGTTTATCTATCTACCTATCTACCAATATATATATATATATATATATATATATATATATATATATATATATATATATATATATATATATATATTTTTATCTATCAAAATCTGTAGACACTCTCCTCCCACAGTGACTTCTAGCATCTCTCTCTCTCTCTCTCTCTCTCTCTCTCTTTTTCTGGAAGTTCTGGAGTTGAGATGCTGAAGGTATATTGACTAACTTTTACTCATATTAACGCTACATCTAAGAAATCTGAAAGGTTTCTTGTATAATGTTTGTTCTATGTCCTTAATGCCCACCACTGAATTAAGTGCATTAACAAAAAAAAAAATTTGTGTGAAATAAATGCCTTTATTTTCGTTAGGCTACAAACTTATTGATCTTCCTACATATACATCAATAAATTAAGTGCATTGACAAAGAAGGAGATTAAGCTGAAAAATAAATATACTATCTTCTTTATTAGGCTACAAACTTATTGATGCCCCTACATATTCATCAATGAATTAAGTGCATTGACAAACAGAGAGTTCAGGCTGAAAAAAATGAATATGCTCTTTCTTTATTAGGCTACGGACTTATTGATTTATTTAGATATTCATAACTGAATTAAGTGCATTGACAAAGAAAATATATATAACTGTAAATATATATAACTGTAATAGTTTCCGACGCGTTTCGTCCGATGTGGACTTTCTCAAGGCAAAACGAAATGAATTTATTAAACAAAGTAACTAATAATAACAAAAACAAAATGTCCTTAGTAACTGGAAGAATTTAGAGAACGCTATTTTCATACTGTTAACGGAAAATTACGTCAATTACTGTCACGTGTGGAAATATTGTTTTCATTGCTGTGTTGATGGATTCAACCATTTTCTTTTGATTTCTTCATACTGTTCTGTACGTTTGTTTTAAGAGTAGTAATTCTGTTAAGAAAGGTGAAATAGGGAAAAAACCTGGGCGTAGATTAATATTTAGGTAATATTCAATGACGGCACTCTCGAGGATTTTCCTTCTGAGTGTGTTTTTTTTTATGAGTGTAGCATTTTTAAAATCAAAATTGTGGTTGAATTTATTTCTATGTATGACTAGTGTATTAGTTAAGTTGATTTTTGTGTGGTCTCTTTTGTGCTCATAAATGCGTCTTTTTAAATTTCTACTTGTTTCTTGTGTGTGTGTGTGTGTGTGTGTGTGTGTGTGTGTGTGTGTGTGTGTGTGTGTAGAAAGAGGTAGAAAGAGAGAGAGAAATAGAAACAGTGTGACCATAACAATCAACACGGAATGATGGTTGGCACCTTAAACAATTATTAAAACATCTGACAATCACTTAAACAGTTAAACTGCCAATCCCGTGAAGATTTCTATGTCCTCACTGCTTATAAGTAAAACTGCTTTGTCCTCGATGTTGAGCCCTCGTCTCCCATGAATAAATTTCAAATGCGTGTGTATGTCTGTGTGTCTCTGTGCCTGTGTGTGTGCGCTCCCCCTTCCACCTTGTTATTTAAATTATGATGACAACTTGTTGTGAAATTAAGTCGGACTTCTGACCTTCTTTATGCAAAGGAGTCACAAGATGTCAGATAACCCGTCACCAAAGAAGCAATGACATGACTCACTCGTAATTGGTTTTTGACCAGAGCATATGATAACGGAATCTTAAATGCTTCTTCTTCTTCTTCTTCTTCTTCTTCTTCTTCTTCTTCTTCTTCTTCTTCTTCTTCTCTACCAAACCCAACTTCGCCATTATCATCAGCATCCTCATCACGAACAACGAGATCTCTAATAGTAAATAGGACTCTTTCGTCGTATAACTATTCTTTCTCGTGCGTAATTTATAAGCCCGAATTAGTCTTACAGTTATACATAACTACATATCTATTCTTTTTAAGAATTTCAACCCCCCCCCCAAAAAAAAGCAATAAAACTAAGACGCCAGGGCTTACTGGGGGTGAGAGAATATGACAAAAAGAAAACATTATTAAGAGAACAATGAAAGAACAGAAATTAAGAAGATAGACGATAACGATTGACATTTCATTTAAACTTTTGTAGATCAAAGTTTACTGGGAAGCAAGAAGCTGAAGGAGAGTTCCACAAGCGAGAAGTGCGAGAGAAGAAACAGTTAGCATAGAACTTACGGTTACATCTAGCCAGTGTAGCCACTGTAAAATGATGAGACTTTGCCGCCAATCTAGTACTGGGCTTAAATTCATAAAGTCTAGGTATTACCACCAGAACAATTATCATGAAATATCTGTCTATATTTCTGAGGTATTATGTACACTATTTACATTATTCTGACTATTGTCCTCATCTTTGTCGCCATATTTATTACAACGTTTCAACCAATGTACGCTCCGGCCTTCTTCAGGTTGTTGGAATGTCGAACTGAACCCTTTATTTCGCTCACTGGGGTAGACTTTTCTAGTTCCGCGTGCTATGTTTACCATGTCATGGCACAGTGGATAAAGGCGAAACGTTGTAATAAATATGGCGACAAAGATGAGGACAATAGTCTGAATAATGTGAATAATTATCATGAAAGTATTTATAGAACATGCACAAGGAAGCTAGGAAAGTAACTGAAGATGAGATATCAGAACAGGACCAATAACATTGCAGGTTTTCTTTTCTTTTGTATTTTATCAAGACTGTCTAAATATATAACAGGAACGCTAGACCAGATGTGGCTGCATTATTCAATGCTTGGATGAATATTGGACTTATAAATCTGTACGATAGATTCTGGAGAGAGCAAGCCACAGTGAACGAACTTTCGTAGAAGCAGACCTACCAGTTATACTCTTTCAACATCTGTCTATATTTCTGAGATAAGCTATTATATCTATTTGCATCATTTACATTGTTCTGACTGCAGTCTTCATCTTTATTTTCATATTTCCGACGTTTCAACCGTTGTACGATCTGGCTTTCTTCAGGTGATATACGTTGGAATTATACATTGGCCATGTGTCCCCAGGGAGTTAAGTGAAGTAATCCAGTGGCTTCACCCAAAAAGATGTGAGTTTAATACCTGGCCACATTAGAGATAAACAAAATTTTGGAGAGCTCACTTAGTAAAAGGAATTAACGCTCCAGCCTTCTTCAGGGGATATACGTTGGAATTTCTCACCGAAGACATTATTTAGCCCACGGGGCAGATTGTTCTAATTCCACGTGCCATGCCTTTTTTTTATATTTCAGTTAATTCTCTTTAGTAACACAACTCTCCAAATTTTTATTCACTTCTGCTGTGGCCGGGTATTGAACACACAAATCTTTGGATCAAGCCATTGGATTACCTCAACCAACGCTTTTATCCACTGGGCCATGTGTCCTTAACACAGCAGAAGTGAAGAAAAAATTGGAGAGTTGTGTTACTAAAGGGAATTAACTGAAACGGTCGAAATGTAGTGAATAGGGCAATAAAGATGAGGACGACAGTCCGAATAATGTAAATAGTGTAAATAGTTACAATACAATATAGACAGATCCTGAAGAATGCCGGAGCGTACAACGGTCGAAACGTCGTGAATATGACAATAAAGATTAGGATGACAGTCAGAACAATGTAACTAGTGTAAATAGTTACAATACGTCATCTCAGAAATATAGACAGATCCTGAAGAATGCCTTAGCGTACAACGGTCGAAACGTCGTAAATATGACAATAAAGATTAGGATGACAGTCTGAACAATGTAAATATTGTAAATAGTTACAATACGTCATCTCAGAAATATAGACAGATCCTGAAGAATGCCAAAGCGTACAACGGCCGAAACCTCGTGAATATGACAATAAAGATGAGGACAACAGTCCGAACAATGTAAATAATGTAAATAATCTTTCCACTTCATGTCAGCGGGAAACGTTAACCCGAGGATGTCTTTATTTTGCAGCCATTTTTTAAAATTAAAAAGCAACTGTACCTTCGATCTTTTAATCAATGATTAACTACAGCACAAAAATGGAGCTTTGTTATTTGTTCGGGAATACTAATTATAAAAGTTCGTCATTATCAATGCGTCAATTGACGTGACGCCGAGAATTTTTTTTACCATACTACTTTAGAGCATACAAAATGACTATTTTGCATGACATTCTTCTTTTATGCGCTGTGTCCTTTGAAGAGTTAGGCGATCGTGGGCCTCCACATTTCCCTGTCCTCTTGAGCTCAAACTTTGTTCTACCATTCATTTGCTCAAGATTATCAATTATGTTTCACGTTTCTGTCCCTCATTCCCTCAAACTGTCCTGTGAGTATCAGATTTTTCAAGCCCTCTTTCCTCACTATGTGCCCCCAAACTTTCAACTGCGACCTCCTGATGTGAAATATAAGTTTCCTTTTTGTTTCAATTTGCTCCCAAACCTCGTTGTTGCTCACATCTTCGGTCCATCGTATCCTAAGTATCTTTCTGTAGAACCACTAGAGCCTAAAAAATTCCGATTTTAACTGACATTAGAGCAAAAAAATGTTAAATTTACCTGACATTAGAGATTACAAAATTTCGATTTTACCTGACATTGAATATGAAATAAAAAAAAAAAACTTCAATCGAAACAGAGCAAAATCAGAATGATCCATAAAAGGGTTTTGTTGAACGTGTGGCTATATAGAAGGAATTGATGACTTTGACCATTTGGTTGATAGATTGCATCAAAAGGTAGAGACTTAACTGCTATTCACTCAATATGCTACTGTTTATTCAATACAAGACCTAAGAGCCAATCAAGGTAAAGGGTTAATGAATGAAATTGTTGCAAGGACGGAAGGAAGGGAGGAAGAATAGACGTATATTTTGAGGATGTGTACGATAGAATTCGGTTGATCCTAGAATTGTAGTGTTCGGGGAAACACCCTCTCGAGAGACAGTTTCACATAGTAACAGTTCAAGGGAAAAGGCTCTTCCTCCTTACCAATGGAATATGAAGGCAATGAAGATGATTTGGTGTACGTAGCTTGGTGCCTGCTAATTGTGAAGGTCTGAACTGGTGGAACGAAGGAATGAAGCACGTCAGAAGAATTTCCACAGGAATAGCAATAGAGTAGGGAGAAGCTAGTAAAGTTTCCTCTATGGGGAAAGAGGTCGCAGGCTGGAAAATCATTCATCACCTACAAAGGCTTTTGATTCTTTCAAGGCGGGACAGTAAGAATTGTGTAGCACCAGCCCCCCCCCAAAAAAAAATGGCAGCAGTAATTCTTTCTTGGTATGATTTGAAACTTGTAAAGATAGATCATGGTAGCGACAGTTTGGTATTTTAGTTTAGGTGTCTTGGTACAAACAAAGAAATGTCGGGTGTTCGAAAAAAAAAAAAAAAGAAACAAAATAAAGACTGTACACGTGTGACCTACTATTCGAGTTCCCCACCCAACCAAAGTTAAATATGCAGATTTCAATTTTTCTGCGAATTCGGACGAAGTGCAAAGGACAACGGAATGAGACGCGACGTTCTTTCTCGACTCAGCCTACTCGTCCTATTTTCTTGAAAGTACCTTTTATTCGATGAAGTACTTTCTTTGATGTCATACTGATTATCTTTCAACGCCTTATCTCTGAAAGCCTCTAGTTGGCACGTATACCATCACCCACTCTTTCGAAAGACTTGATGTCACCTAAAGGAAAATATTCTCTCCCACACACACTCTCTCTCTCTCGCTTCCTTTCTCTCTCTTGCAGTCTGTCTGTCTTTCTGTCTGTCTCTCTCTCTCTCTCTATATATATATATATATATATATCTTAATGTCTCCATCGAATTCTTTTCTATCTCAGTCGATTCACGTCTATCTATCTATCTATCTATCTATCTATCTATCTATGTATCTATCTATCTATCTATCTAATTCTATTCATCTCTATCTATCTCAGTTGATTTACAACTATCTCAGTCTATTCACATCTATCTATCTGTTTGTCTGCATCGATACTTTCTATCTATCTCAACCTATTCTCATCTATCTATCTATCTATCTATCTATCTATCTATCTATCTTTGTTACTCAAACAGATAGATATGAACAGACCGGCTTAAAGAAATTAATACAAGAATAAAATATTGACTGAAAAATAATTCATGCCCTACGCATTCGTCGAAAAAAGAATTAATGTGCTTTTCGACAGGCCATAGGATTCTAACCTTCACAAACATCACCTTTATATTTTATATCATTTTTTTCTTTTTAACCTGTATTATTAAACAACAGCCATTTTTTTTAAATTTATATATATATATATATATATATATCCTTTTTTATATTCAATAAAAAATGAGCATGCATAATATAAAAAATGTACCAAACTTAATAGAAACAAGATTTTATCGTCAAAATCTTTACAGTCGGCTATGATAAGTTTTTAGCCACCCTTGATTACGGCAATTTTGGCTTGTTTAATAAAGTCTCTTTTTTTCAGATAATACCGTGTTAGTATTAAGCTACTCTCATCTATGAACAATAGTTGACTTACAGATTCCCAGTCGCCAATGTTCTCGTATAAGCTCATAGCTCTGCTTAATAATATTCTAAGTAAAACACTGGAACAAAAAATTAGTGAAGAAACTGTCTAATCACATGGATTAATACTACAATAGTAGCGAATACTGTAGTTAGTGCAGTAATGCGAAGGCGACCCCATTTTGCGACCCACTTTGCAATTAATTTGCGACTCCTGTTTTTATGAATGGACGTTCCATTCATAGAAAATGGACAAGGCTTTGTTCAACGATTTGTGTAGAGGTGGGGTTGTGTTTCTACACAACAGGAAATTTGAATTTTACGTTTGTGTCATCCAAGTTTTACACAGAATTGAGATACTACTTAAATCTGTTGATTTTTTCTACAATTTTTAATTTAGTTCTACACAGACACACACATACACACACACACATATATTGTACTAGGCTGGCATCTCGCTCACACTCTTTTACTGTCGAAACTGTTAAATGTAGCCATCTCTTCTACTTCAATAGCTTCATGTCTCGCCTGTGGAACTCCCTCCCCTTTTCCTGTTTCTCTGACAGCTATAATCTCCAACTATTCAAATGTAATGTCAATCGACGTCTCCAGATGCCTTGATCTATTCCCTATCCTTCTCTTCATCCTTTCCTCTATCATTCCTATTTACTCTCTTTATAACCCCTTGCGTGCTAGTGGCTTCCCGCCTTGCTTGGGGTGAAACGCTTAATACATTTTTTGTGAGTTAGTGATACCAATGTCTTCGTTGAACTGGCACTAAGAAAGTTCTTCTGTGTGAAATGTAATAAAACAATTAAGATTGGTCCGAGAAAGGGTGAGGAAAGATATCTATATTCTAATCTTTTACTGACCCCTGTATGTTTTAGATCTATTTCCATTTTTATGTATTGTGTGAGTTTTTTTCAGCATGCGTATGTATACGTATATTCCCTCTCCGTACATACTGTCTTATTATAAGGAATTAGTATACACATATATACAGTCATACATATACACACATACGTACATACACACATATGCACACTTCCTATGTTGTGTAAGATTCACGTGTGTGCCTGTCAGCAGTCTTAGTTTTGCCAATATGTGTGTGAGTGTATATATATATATATATATATATATATATATATATATATATATATATATATATCAGTATGCCTATGTATACGCGCATTCCATCTCCATACATACTGTCTTATTATAAGGAATTAGTATACACACATATACACACATGCATACATACATACACACACATATACATACATATATACATACACACATACCTTTGGATAAAAGTGGGAATTCAGTACCTTACTACTGCCGAAGTGAACGGAAAAAACTTGGAGAATTGGGTTAAAGAGAGATAACTGATACGGAATAAGTCGTGGCACGTGGAACTAGAACAATCTGCCCGGGTGGGCGAATTAAACGGTTCAATTTGAAATTTTAATCACCTGAAAAATGCCAGAGGGCACACCTTCCGAAACGTCCTAAGTATGGCAACAAATATCAGTCGAAATAGTGTAAAGTATTTTATTTTATCTACTGGCTGGAATATCAACAAAAACAAAATACACCCACCGGTACGAGCCGATATATTTAATTGATTACTTTTCATAATAATATATAAAAGTCATAAATCCAACAATTCTTAGCAAATACGAACAAACCTAAGGAGAAATATAAAATCTGCTTGTATATTAATAAAATAAAGAGATACCACTGAAAATCCATCATAAAAATGAAAAAATGAAAAAAAAAAAAGAAAAGAAAACAGTTCAGCTTCATTGGAGAAAGATCATTTTAAATGGTTTACATGATGATCTTTTTACTTTTCACAATTAATAAACAAAGGTAAAATAACCACGCTGAATCAGAATCATTTACGATTGATGTAAGTGTATATATATATATATATATATATATATATATATATATGTTCCGGAAAGGCATAAATTTGTTCGAAGTAGCAAAGTGGTTTTGGACTACTGTAACCGGGTTGGACAATCTAGCAGGTAACCGTAATGGACTGGTCCTTGTCGTAGTGGTACGCAATAGGCGTAGGCAATAGGCGTAGTTCATGCACCTCCACATCAGTCTGTATTTTTGGCTGGCACCAGCCAATGCTATTACTGTGAGGGGGAACCCAGGTGTATGCATATTCATTACATCATATATATATATATATATATATATATATATATATATATATATATATATATATATGGTATACTGACTCTCCTGTCGAATACGACGTATGAGGGCCAAGCAGATCAATTCCTAGGAAACCGACAGCGCGACAACAGCACATTTGATTTCATTATAGTGGTTAAGGTTTTGTGCAGGACCATCCACACTTTTTGAAGGGCCGAATACAGAGACCTGGTGTACTATGTGCCACAGGGTCTCCAAACGACTCTCTGCGGAGTTGTTGTTGTTCTAGACTAGTTGCCATCCAAGGTTATAGAACCCAGTCTGTCCTGCTATTTAACCCATAGCTGGAGATAGAAGAAGTGGATTCACGCCTTTCCCAAGGAAAGTAAGTGAATGTAATGAATTCGACTGGAATTCCTCAATCCAAACCGCTATCCATTACTCCACCATTGCCTCCTCTCTCTCTCTCTCTCTCTCTCTCTCTCTCTCTCTCTCTATATATATATATATATATATATATATATATATATATATATATATTTAATATAATATAATATAATATATATGGTATATATATATCGTGTATATATATATGATATATATTAATAGTAGTAATAATCTTATGAGTATAAGAAATTATACTCGTTCGGAAAACCTCCGGTGTCTTAATTTGCAAATAATCAAACCAATACCAAAGGGAAAAAGGTATTAAAAAAAGGTATAAAAAAAGAAAGAGTCAAGAACATGTACGTTAGCCGAAAATGATCGTCTAGCATGCAAATCCAAAAGCCAAAGAAAAAAAAAACTGATATGAGTAAGCAAAATAGCTAAATAAAGTGCTCAATACAGTAAGTAGAGCAGACCTAGTTAAACCTAGAGAGCCAGACAAACCTACCAAGGTTTTGGCCTGATCTGGCTGTAGTAGATGATAGCATGCGGAATATATATATATATATATATATATATATATATATATATATATATATATATAACGACAGAATGCCGTCAGAAATTGTCCGAGGAACATTTCAGAAAAAAATACGCTAAATATGATCCGAGCTTTCGATATTTTTATGCCATCATCAAGGTAGGTAGAGACAATTCGTGAGTTTAGGAGAAATTTGAAATGGTGTAAAAACGCTTCTGATGTAATTAACTACTTGTCTGAAAAAGATTTTTCGTAACTTGGAAAAATCGATCATTAAAATTCATTAACACAAAATGTTTGTTGTTTTTAATATTATCTACATTAAAGATCATTTGCTACCTAGAGACACGAATACACAAACACACACACACACACACAGACAGACAGACAGATAGATAGATAGATAGATAGATAGATAGATAGATAGATAGATAGATATGAATAGAGTGAGATAGATAGATAGATAGATAGATATGAATAGAATGAGATAGATAGATAGATAAATAGATAGATAGATAGATAGATAGATATGAATAGAGTGAGATAGATAGATAGATAGATAGATAGATAGATAGATAGATAGATATGAATAGAGTGAGATAGATAGATAGATAGATAGATAGATAGATAGATAGATAGATAGATAGATAGAAAGAATGGGGGTGGATGTATACTTCCCTTTGAAGCATAGGGGTTTTGTTACTGCGGTTTCCGTAACCAGTTATTTTTTTTACAAGTTTCAAGGCTCACAACCAACAGTTTTGGATTCACAGTTATCCTTCTTCTAGACACCAAACCAAACTAGAGGGCCCTAGTTTATTCTGCTATTTAATCGATAGCTGGAGGACAGAAGAGATAAATGAGCAATCATTTTTCATCTGTGCAAAAGCGTACGAAGAGCCTGGACTGTAATTTGAATTCGACACTCCATTATATATTCCACGCTTCAATGCCATCTTCAGAACATGCCCTTGGATATCTGACGACTTGGACTGAAGTGTAAAACCGTCACTAACCATGCAGCGTTGAATCGTGTGTCCACACTGTTTATACTAAGCATTCTAACCGTATAAATATATAAGATTTTTCAATATGTCGATACTCGTATCAGTGAATACAAAAATATTTATATCCTTACATATTCATAAGCTATTTCTTCCACAAATATTACATGCGTTTGTACGTGTCGGATGTCTGTGACTTTTTAATACATATATATATATATATATATATATATATATATATATATATATATATGTATGTATGTATACACGCACACACACGTGTCCTAAATGATCCATTATGGATATAAAAGAAAGTGTTTGCAAGGTCATCCTATTAACCTTAATGTGACAACGGCATTTCATACGATCTTATGAATCATAGCAAGTCGTAAAATGGCGATAAACAGAAATATGGACAGAAAAGAAACGACTTTTCATACTCCGATAGTCAGCCATCTTTCCATATGATCAGATGACTCAAGATGTGTTTACATTTGAAAAACTTGAACAATTGAAAATAAAATGTATTAAATATCACGCAACTGCTCAGATATTTTTTATTTTATTTTATAACTTAAACTTATTGTAAACACTTAAAATTGATTATGAGACTATCCCTCCTACTCATAAATATGTTATAAAATCACTACAAAAATAGCCATTTTGTTTCAACACTTCTGGTGTCTTATCAAGTGATGGTGTTGAATGTAGAATAAAGGGTTTTAAAAGGTTCAAATCCATCAAACATCCCTCGCTAAGGGAAAACGCTGTTACATAAGCTGGAATGACCAATCAAAATACAAGTATATGAGAATTCAAAAAACTTGACAACGAACTAAGGTTATAATAATTATTTAATGCTTTTTATATATATATATATATATATATATATATATATATATATATATATATATATACCTTTCCAGTGAATGTAATGAACTCGACTGGTGTTCGAACTCAGCTCTCAGATTCCTCAATCCGACCCGCAATCTAAGTCTCTATATTAGTCCTGTTATTCATATTTATATTGATAAAGACAAAAGGAAAATATTTTAGCCGACACATTTCGTCCTCTTGTGGACTTTATCAAGGCAAATGTAATGATTTTATTTTGTGACAAGTAATTATAGACAAGAGCAAAAATATTGTTAGTTTTTTCAAATTTTTGATTTTAGGAACGCTCATATTCATCAGGTTAGTTGAAAAGTCAGACAAGCTATGGAGGACACGAAGTGGCACAATTCAATGTCTAAAAGTGAGGGATATTTTGAATTTTTTGTTTTTGATAAATATGTATTTAAATTGTTTTAGTTTGGGATTAATTTATGTTATGTACTTTGAATAACATAAGGTTATGGATTTAATCGTTTTCTGACAATGTTTTTTAAATATGTATACTAATATAGATATGTATAACGGATTGGGAAAACTGTAAGAGCACTAAGAATCTGCAGCCCCTAATATTTACCCAAAGAAGAAAAGTGCATTGCAAATACTTTGAAATACCTACAATATCCGATTTCACCCACAATGTTAAAAGAAAGGTATACAAAATATAGGACCGCAAAAAGATAACAACATTATTAACAACAATTAAAATGATAAAAAAACACATTTAAAATTATTATGAATATGATCAGAACCAAAAGTAGCCATAAAAAATAATAATTCTAAAGCAGGTAATGAAGTTATAGAAGAACAAATCAATTGGGAAAATTTGCAGACATTTAAAAAAAATGTATGTATGAAAACAAAAGGGATCTTATACACAAGAATTTATTAAATACATTAGTTATACATAGAAATTAATTCAACCACAACTTTGATCTAAAGAATGCCTCACTTATTAAAAGAGAAAGTAACTTAGAAAATTTTTGAGAATGCCGCTATCGAATCTTATCAAAATATAAATCTCCCTCCCGAATTTTTTGCAATATCTTCCTTCCTGAAAGAATTACTCCCCCTCTCAAGCCAACAAACATGACTATAAAAAATTTTAAAAGAAAATTGAAACCCAGGTAAGTCTATAACCTCACTTTATCCACTAAATACGTTTAACGTAATGAGAAACACACACACACACACACACACATATATATATATATATATATATATATTTGAACAAACTGATATCAGGGAAAAAATTCAGTAAAAAATGAAAACACTAAAGAAATCCATGTTGGTCGAAAATAATCAATCAGCACCGCAATATCTAGTCAAAAGAAAAATCACTGACAGTAAATTAAGTAAAAATGGTAAAAGTGCTCAATACACTATGTAGAGAAAAATCTAAAAAACACCTAGTGAGCCAGAACCTACCTACCAAGGTTTCACATAACGGATCTTCAGGGTACTACTGGCTAAAGAGTGTAGGTACAAGCGACATTTTATTGGTAAAAAATAAAATTTATATATATATATATATATATATATATTACTTTAAACATTGTTTTTAGTAGATACTCGAATTTGAGTAGACATTTGATTTGATTTTTTAAACGGTATTTATTTCGTTTATGGGTCTGCATATAAATTGTGTTGTAAAAAGATACATCGGAACATCTACTCAAATACGAATATCCACTAAAAATAATGTTTGTACTAATGAAGATATGTCGGATAAAAAAAAAATAAAATTCTTTATTATATATATATATATATATATATATATATATATATATATATATATATATATATATATATAAGCGTGCTACTAGGTTGGCATCCTGGTCACACCCTTTAAAATTGTCGCAAAAATGTAGCGACTACTTCTATCCAACAACATCTTCTCTCGCACTTCCTGACAGTGGCACTCCCTTCCTCTTACTTGCTTCTCTGATAATTATGATGTTCAAAATTTAAATGTAATGTCAATCGACATCTTCTGTTGCCTTTTCCCCGTTCTTCTTTTTATTCGTCTCCGTTGTTCTTTTTATCCTTTCCTCACCACCCCTACCCAGTTTTTTCCGTTTCTTACATTCTCAGTAGCAACTTGCGTACTAGTGTCACTCCTGCCTTGCTTGGGTGAATTGTTTATATATATATATATATATATATATATATATATATATATATATATATATATCGAATATATAAATATAGGTAGGTATACGAGCGAGCGATAGTATACAAATACATTTCGGCATGAAACTCGAAGTTGTGTAATTAATGTAAGATATTATGTATATTTCTTAATATATATAACACCGAAATTCCCATATTTCAAAATGAAACTTCAATCATAAAAATTAAACTTAAAATACAAAGTTCCGTTCCATTATCAAGCGATGCTAAGAATAACTTTTTAGAAATTGTTTTACTTCATTTATAAATCCAGATAAACTTGATATTTAATTTTTTGCTCTGCTGTTGTATCGAGCACTGTTTTTTTTTTTTTAAATAAAAATGTTAAGAAATCTGAATTATAATTCTCATTGTTCTTTCCTATTATTTTAATATATATATATATATATATATATATATATATATATATATATATATATATATATATATATATATATATATATATATATATATATATATATATATATATATATATATATATATATATATATATATATATATATATATATATATATATATATATATATATATATTCCTGCGCATATGTAGTCGCACCAAGATACCAAATTTAATCCGATGATGTTCTGAAGAATGAAACGCGTCACAAGAAAACTTTTCCACTTTGTCATATACTTGTTTACCGATGCCATCCCAAAATTAAGGATTATACTCTTCTATATCAAGAACTTTGGGTTGCTCATCCTTTTATCAAACTAAATTGAAAGCAAAATTGAAGATGACAGTTAATTATCTGCGTTGTCCTTTTGTTATGAACGAAAACAATTACACTGCATTTCACGTGATTAAACACGTCATGAATTATTGATTTATAAAATGAATATTTATAAGATTCTAAAGGTTTATTTGATGAATGATGGAGACCACTATATGCGCAGTTAGGATGAAAGCCGCTCCGTTCTGCGCAGATGTAAACGAACGCTTGTCATTTGTATGAAATGTCCTGGTTTCGTAGTCTGGAATTAATAGCCACATCGCGTGTTTGAAGCATTTGAATGGATCTTAAAGCTGATATTACAGATACAGAGAGACGTTTAATGACTCAAGGGCTTGCCAAATGTAAAATAATACTGGAAATTGTAAAAGTGATTCGTGGGTACCAACTCTGGAAAAAATTGTTCAAGACATCAATGCATATTTGATAAGAATAAGTTAAGGACATTATATTGCCGAACATTGTCATGTTTGAAGATTCTTCTTCTATGTGGCGTGCTTTTTTTGTGATCATGGCTCTCCACAATTTCCTGTCATTTCTAGCTCTTAATAAAATGTGTCTTTTTGTTATCTCTTCTAAATCCATTTTCACAAGCTAATTAGGTACATTATGCATTGTTTTCCTCTATCGCTCTTGCCTTCAAACTATTGTGCAAATATAAAATTGTCCAAGCCCTCTTTCCCCATTATGCATCCTAGAAATTTCAACTGTCTCTTCTTGATGTTAAATATAAGCGTCCATTTTGTTTTCATTTCCTTTAAAACTTCGTCGTTGGTCACATGTTCCGTCTATGATATTCTCAGTATCCTTCTGTAGAACAACATTTATGTTGCTTCAAATCTTTTCATCTTGTGAGAAGATTGTCCAGTAGTTACTGCCGTATAGGAGAACTGATATTACTTAACAGTTCAATACTCTTTTCTCTGTTCCTAATAATTTTTTTCTCTTTCTTAATCTTTTGCTTAGCTTTTGTAAGGCATTGTTCGGTTTCCCAATACGCCTTTGGATTTCAGTGTCGCACTTTCCATCCTCTTTTAAAACACTTCCCAGATATTTAAATTGTTGTACGAGTTTGATTTTGGTATTTCCAATTTGTAATTAACGTGTTGGGCTGTTCCATTTGCTAACGAGTCCTGGGTATGACGATAAAGTACATCCGGCAGTAAGGCTTCTGATCGGAAGATTGGTGGTTTTGAAGAGCGTAGAACCATCTGTTAATTGTTTTTGTTCCCAGGGTCACCCTGACCATGGATGGTAGCACGCGTTAGGGTCCTGGCTATAGTCAAAGAGTGAACCCCAAAAGAAAAACACTATGATAGTATTAATATACATTTTTATAGTAAAATTACTGGCAACACATTTTTATATAGTAAAATTACCAACAATACAATTTATAGAATTACCAACAATACATTTTATCTGTAGTTAAAAGTATACAGTTACGTTCGACATTAAATAATGTTAATTTTTTATGGAGTAGATGCTCTGGTTTTTGTTTTGTTTTGTTTTTTAATTAAATAATGTTTTTATTTTTCTGACATTTTTCCGAATATTCATGCCGGTAGATATAGTTGGATAAAAAAATACTATACTGGAATATGAGTATGCATCAAAATTAACGTTTGAACCATATAAAGTAAATTTAAAAATATTTAATGCATTTCTTAAAATAAATTATCTTTGTTTATGTTAGGATACAATACAGAGCAGATATGGATGTTACGAGAATGGGCGGAGAGTTTCTGCTCAAAAGCATTATTTCGGACTTTGTTGGACACTGAAGCTTAGGATAGACAAGCTTCAGTGTACCTAGTTAATGTAAGTGTTGTTCCTGGCCTGCATCCCGGCCGTTCTTTGGTTATGATCCAAGTCGAGATTCCCAACCTCCCCAGTTTGTTTTGACCCCCCTTTCATCTCGACTGAAAATGTTTTATATTTTCCCATTCCAGCCTAATATTTTATACTTTTTCCCACTCCCTTAGCGAGAGTGTCTCTTGATTTTGTCCCCTTGGCAGAATACAGCGGTCTCTCTGTTTTATGGGTTGGAAGGTCCTTACTGGCATCAATTATGTTTAGTTTGTATTTTTGTTTATTTTAAGTTTATTATTGGGTTCATTTCCCGCCCCTCTCATTTTATCATTATTAGAATTGTATATATATATCATCATTAAAATTTTTATGGCATGGGGCGCGATTTTGGTAGGTCTCCCTTGAGAGCACGTGGTATTATGGTGGTTGAAGGATTGTTTGGTGATGGACGAGTTCTTTTGGTGAATGGGTAAAATGTAATGTACGAATGGGTCGCGAATCTGATTGGCTAGGTATAAGATAGTTAGTGTTGACCAGCCTCTACCCCTCCCCTTTATTGGCCTCGTGCCACAATTTGTACTTTTTGTATGAATAAATACTAGTCCTACGTAGACGAGCGGCTGGTAACGTACATCAGATCCAATGACGGCTCCTCAAAAGGGAATGCAGGTTCGGATCTTGCTGGAAGGCGTATATTTTGTCTGACAAAATTTCTCGAATATGGGCAAATAGTGAAGTTCCTAACAAAAATCAAAAGTACATTTTTTTTTATAATAAAATGACCAACAACACATTTTTTTTATATCAAAATGACAATCAATGCAATACTAAAAAAATATAAAATATAAAAAAAATATTAAAATTACCAACAATACATTTTATGTTAGCTGGTGCTGCCACCCCGGATCAGGGTGGATCTGGGACCAGCAGTAGTTAAGAAGTGGTTCCACGCTCCTCAAAACCTCCTGTCTACCGATCTGCCTTGCTGCTGGATGTAGTTTATTGTCACGCGCACACAGACATGCGCGCGCACACACACATACATATATATAAAGGGTGCGAGGTATAAATTGTCGACTTACTTACGCAAAATGGAAAAGAACACTGACATCTCATTTTAACAGATATATTTACCAAAATAACACAAAAATATCTTGTAATACCAAAGAGTAAATTTATTCAATCAAATCGCTATTGGCTTCAACCACGGCCTCCAGACGACTTCGGAATCTCCTGCAACTCTTCTGGACGGTCTCCTTGTTTAAGTTCGTCAATGCTGTCATAATCCTTGCCTTCAGTTCATCTTTGGTATTACAAAGAGTTTTGTTTGTATCCCGCTCATATGCGCCCCACACTTAATAATCAAGGGGGTTGCAGTGTGGGGAGTTAAGTGGCCAGATGTAGGGGTTATGTGGTCACAGAAATTGTCTGACAGCCATGACTGGATTCTCTTGCTTGTATGGCATGTTGCAAAATCCTGTTGCCAGACACAGAGTTTTTCAGCAGCAGACACTCTTGACCCAGGCCAGCACCACCTCCTCAGGGCACATGATGTAGGCCTCTGTGCTGAGTCCGAGGCCTTGTAGGAAAATAAATGGAAGCATAACGTCGCTATTACTAGCGATCACTTCAAATGCCTTCGTAATCACCATTAGACTCATCCAGCTCTTTCTGAATCCTCTAAAATGTCCTCAGATTGACACCCAAACACTCCGAAATGTTCATATTGGAGCTTCTGGAACAAAATGGTAAGCAGTAGAGCACGTCGTTTCCAGATTTCTGGTAGAGTGAATTGTGTCATGGTGCTCTTTTTCTCACAGATGGTGTCCAACTGACCCTACTATATTGTGCAGTTGACAAAATCAAAAAAGAACAAAGCACATGCACAAAATTACAAATGTAAAATGACGACAATTTACCCATCGTACCCTATATATATATATATATATATATATATGAAGAAATATAGTTTTCACGTATGCTATATTTTGGGGGTAGAGAGCTCAATATCAAAGATAGAGCGTATGTAAATATAAAAGTGAACATTGAAGTCAACACTCAGAAGCGACAGGTTGTTTC